>JAOVYV010000048.1:11612859-11637064 GCA_025674545.1 Hassar affinis | reverse complement strand
GTGTATGAGCCCTACGATGGATTAGCGCCCTGTCTAGGGCTGGTTCCTGCCCTTGCGCTCAGAGTTGCCGGCTGGGCTCCGGCTCCCCCGTGACCCCGTAACTGGGAATAAGCGGTACAGATAATGACTGACTGACTGACTATTCATCTTCTTTAGCAATAAAGAATAAAACTCCAAGACTTAGACCAAGACTTGGTTGTTGTGCCACCAGACGAGTGGATCTGTGTTGGAGTCTATGGGCCCTTAACTCTTGTTTTCATTATGCATTTATTTAACATTAAATATAAGCACATTTAAAATGTAACAAAGAAGGGCCTCAGGGAAAAAAAGAAAAGAACATAGCAGTAACGTAGCAGTTCTGGTGGTTGCTTTCCATTCCCTGTGGTTGGCTTGTCAGGAGTCTAGTATTGCAACATCACAGTTATTGAGACAGACCTACTCACAAATGCTGTTCAGATAGATCCAGTGCTGCTCATCGTATATTTTGTCAGTTGTATTAGTAGAAATTTGAAGATTGCATTCAGTTTGGATTAAATTCATACTTCATTTGAAATCCCATTTTATCAAGGACAGAATAATGATTTTAGTGTCTGCATCTGACATATTGTATTACAAATACTGTATTATAACAATATTTCTGTGTAATTGCGGCAGACCCGGTGCAGTGGACAGCAGATCAGGTGATACACTGGGCAGTGTGGGTGATGAAGGAGTTCAATATCGAGGAGATTGAGGTGGGAGGCATCCACATCCCGGGTCGGCAGTTGTGCGCCTTCAGCCAGGAGGAGTTTCTCCAGAGAGTGCCCAGTGGAGAGATCCTGTGGAGCCACCTGGAACTGCTGCGCAAATGTGAGTATCGGATGTCTACATGTGTTTTATGTTAGTATTATCATTATTTGTTTATTTCAAGTAAACTATTTCTTCTGTACAATGTGTTTGTGATGTGACGTTTTGATTCATGTGTTTTGTATTTTTCATGCTTGATGCAGATGTTCTGGCGAGTCAGGAGCAGGGACAGGAAGCTACAGTCACCATTGATCAGCGTAAGTATCTCCATTGTGAAATCTTTTCAGTAAATGTAGCAACCACTGGTCAACTTAAGCTAAGAGTTTTGTTTCTTTAATATTGACAGCATTGTTCATTAAATAAATAATGTGGTCAGTACGGTAACCAGCAGAAAGGCAGCAGCATGTTTGATATACAAACAGTTGTTATGTTAGTCTATTTTATGTGGTTTAACTTGTATGTTTATATGGTTCATTTATTTTCACAAGTAGAAGCATGGTCTCTCCTGACCATTTTCATCTAAATTTCCACTTGTGTTTCACTGTTTCAGCTGTGCAGATCATCCCTGCCCCTGTACAGCAAGCCACACCCACAACCATTAAGGTGCAGAAACATAACAAAGTGCCCCGAGCTCCACGCATCTCTGGAGAGGAACGCAGTTCCCCAGGCAACCGTACAGGTAACAGACAGTCAGAAACCTTGTGTTTAAAAACATTTCAATTTCAGCATTTGACATTAAATTATGCCATGTTTAAATGGTTATTTAAACCATCTCATGGATTAGTTTTTGTTACCACAGATGACATTTTTATCTACTGAATACAAAGAATGACTTTATGCTATTTTTTTCTTTAATGAGCAAAACCATCTGCACTCTGACAATTTGTGCTACTCTTCTTAGGTAATAATGGACAAATTCAGTTATGGCAGTTCCTGCTGGAGCTGCTGACTGATAAAGATGCCAGGGACTGCATTTCCTGGGTTGGGGAGGAGGGCGAGTTCAAACTCAACCAGCCAGAGCTAGTGGCTCAGAAATGGGGTCAGAGAAAGAACAAACCCACCATGAATTATGAGAAACTCAGCAGAGCCCTCAGGTTAGTTTAAAAACTTTTTATAGAGTTGTGGCAGTGTTTTATTTCACTGTGGTTAAAACAAGCCTAGGCACATTCAGTATAGTCCCAGTACAAATGTGGCCCATGGGGAAGGTAGGCTGCCAGAATTACAATATGTAACAGTAGAAAATGATTCACAGCAACAATATTTGGCTAGCACTTTGACCTGTCTTTCTTGGCGTCAGTAATTTGTTACTTAGTCTGCTATAATTTCATTGTGTACATTTTATGTTGTGTATTGTACTGGGGTGAGATGCAGTCTGTGCGACCAATCTTTATCTGTACTGATTTCATATTTGCCATACTGCCTTCGATAAATATAATAATCAGTAGCTGCAGTGAATTCAAATTATAAAATGCAATATGAGTGATATAGAACAGAGCATGAGCTTTATAGCCTGCAGACTCTTTCCTCAGATTTATGACTCTCTATCTGCATATCCTTTTCTGATGTGCCTGTTAACGTCTTACTAGATCCTGACTGAATCCATCTTTCCCACAGATACTACTATGACGGAGACATGATCAGCAAAGTGCAGGGCAAGCGCTTTGTCTACAAATTTGTTTGTGACCTGAGAACTCTGATTGGCTACAGCGCTGCTGAGCTCAACAGCCTGGTGACGGAGTGTGAGCAGAAGAAGCTGGCACGGGTGCAGCTGCACGGCATCGGGCAACCCGTCAACACAGTTGCCCTGGCAACGGCCGCTGGACAGCCAGTCACCACTGTCACTCTGGCCACTGCTGCCACATTGGAGAAGGACAGCTGAGTGAGAGGGGCTATGTGACATGGTGTGGAGAAGGGAAGGGCAAAGCGATGCATGGGCAAAGACTTTGGGCAGGACAAGTGCATTTGTGAATGGGTGTATGCGTGTTTTATGAGTGTATGTGTGTGTGTGTGTATATATATAAGAATGAGTGCTAAGGGACAGTATAGCAGGTCCCACAAGAGAGCATGACTGGGTTTGTGTGTGAGAGATATTGAAATTACTAATGACCATATTTGAGCTTTGAGTTTGTGTATGCTTCTTCTCTGACTGCAGGGTAGCATTGGCTGCATTTCCATTGTGTATATACTGCATATATGTTTTTGATAGCCACAACGGCAGTGTATTTTGATATTTTCCATTTCTAAAGGATGTTTCTTTTTTATTTTGAGGTCGACTCCCTCAAGGTGAGGTACTTTTAACTGTCCACCAGGGGGAAATAAAGAGATAATTTTTGAATGGCTGAGTCTGGTCAACACGCATACACATTCCCATTCAAATTCAGACATGACCACGAAGTTCTATATACATTCAAAATTTTTATTCATGGGATACAGTGTAGAAAGCATTTCCCCAGTCTAAGCCAATGATTTTGCTAGATACACACAGAGGGGGTGGGGGTCGGGGGCATGGAAAGAAGAGACTGGCAAAGGTGGAGTCTTCCCTTTCTTCACTGCCATTTACTGACCACACTCATCTCTTAGTATTCTTGCATGAACAGAACACCTGATTTACAAGCATTATTCTACTCAGGGAGGGAATGAGTGCACTGTCCATCTGAGCAAGTCTGACTTGAGTGTTTGATGCCACTCCCAGCCTAGAAAGATATGCCTGTGCAGCAATTATGTCAGATTTAAGTGGTAAATCAGATGTTCATTTATGCTGTCATTTTATTGCCTGCCTTTTAGTTCTGTTGCTTTCTAATAACGACATGCCCATTCTGCCCTCAGAGAGATAAAGCGAGTGGATGATAAACAGGAAAGACAATAAAAGCAGCCAAGGTTCTATCCCATTTAGTGTTTGTGAATGTCACAGATATAAAGCAATGCAAATGGGAAATATATTTGTCTTCCAAAAAGGTGAACAGAAAGAATAAATCCACTGTTTTCTTATTAACTCCTGAGATGGAATGCAAGTAACTGGGGCCAAAGCAAAAGACCACCTGAAAAAACACCCCACCAAACAAGGAATGCATAGGATACCAACAAAACACATTGGCTAGTATTATACATCATTAACTTATTACAGCTTCTCCAGCCCCATGCAGCCATGTGTGTTATAGAATAGTCTAAAAGAAAAGCAATGACTTCATTTAAAGCATGTCTCTGATTCAACGCTTTAAAGACATTTGGAATTCACTATTTTTTAAAATTACATGACCACAAGAAAACACTAAAATGTACAACCCTGCTATAATCTCTACACTGAGAGAGGCTGATACCAGCATGTGGATCTGAAACCTCTCAGTCATAATTGCCATGCACTAAATAGGTACAGATATTTTCTGCCTTGTTTCAATACATCACACACAATAAAAAACAAACTTCAATATTTATCTCCTTAAGTATTATTTATATATGTATATATATTTTTTAAAATCTTGTTTTAAATATTTTTCTGGAAAAACACAGACCTAGGACAAGACCAGTCCAGAAATGGAAAGCTCAAAATGATAAGTACATTATTCTTGCTTCTGGCCATCTTTGCATTCAAAGTCACACGTGAGCCCAGCACAGCTGTTGTCCGAATATCCAGGAAAGACAGGATGATGGAGGGAAGCCACAGAAGAGCAACAGGGGAAAAGCAGACAATAAGTGCAGGAAAGTAAGGAGCACAGACAGAGCTAGAGCAGACAGGAAAAACTGATGGGAGTGGGAAAAGGGACTAGGTGAAAATGCAGAAAGATACTTGGTGCTTGGACTTGACTGACAGGTACAGGACTCCGGACAGACAGACATATGGCTGGATGAGGAAAAAAACGATGCATCGCTTTTCTGTGCAAACAATGTGAACACTCATGTGTGATTGGATGAAATGGTCAGGTGATAAAAGCCACTCTCATCTCCATGAGTTCAGCACTAGAGCAGATGAAGGATCAGCATTTATTCACTGTTGTGATGGAGAGAGATGAGAGGGGAAGTTGTGTGGGGTGAAAATGAAGACTTAGTTCTGCATCTGCTCAAAGAACTTGTAGGTGGGGTTCTCATAGCCATTCTGCTGCATCTTAGTGAGGTGGCGTTCTTCTGGAGTCACTGCGGCATCAACCTGGACACAAACGCTCAGTTGGGACATGGAGTGTATACTTCATATTATTTCATACTACTCTAGCAACAACAAAAATCATGCCAAAGTACAGACCTCTATGACTCCATGGTGGATTGAGGAGTACTGCTTCTTCCTCAGCATTATGAGGGTGATAACGATGATGGTAGCAATGACGACTCCTCCTACCATTAGGCCTATTATGGCTCCCTTGTTAGAGCTTACATCATCTGCGAAGAAGACCTGAAGGGACAAAAGACCCATCAACCTCGGTACATCGTTTCCACTGAAAAGTGAATAATTTTTGAAGGAAAAATTCTTTTTTTTTTTTTTGGATTTTTCTCCCTAATTTAGTCGTCTCCAATTCCCACCCATCAGTGCTTCCCCTTGTCACATGACGAATAAGCCAGTCAGAGAGGGCAAACCATCACATGCTTCCTCCGATACACGCGACGCAAGCCGCCGCCTCTTTTCGAACTGCTGCTCATGCAACTTTTGGGAGTGGTGTAGCGCACTTGGAGGAAAGCGCACCCGTCCACTTCTTGTATACATGAGCTCACAGACGCCCGTGACTGGACAGTGTTGCGCTGATTGACATGGGGGGAGAACGTATGCTGCCCCTCCCTCCCTGAGAGCATGGCCAATCTTGCTCTCTGAGCTCCCAGCTACGGGCAGCTATAGCATCACCCGGAATCGAACTAGCGATCTCCGGATGATAGGGCAAACGTGTTGTCGTTGCGCCACTCGGGAGCGTAGGAAAAATTCAATATGATCACTTTATATACACATTTACATTCTGTCCATGCTTGTCACTCCTAAACGTGTATGGTAAACTGTATATAATGAGTGGTTATACCAGTCTCTGGTGATGTACTTCATAACCAGTGCTGTGCCTCTCTTTAATGTCCATTCGCACCTCTGGCATCTCATCTAGCTTTAGGCCAGACACTACACAAATACACAAACAGGAAAGAAGTTATTACTAACAAAGTCACTAAAAAAAGTCTTTTTTTTTACAGTCTAAAACCTTAATAGAAGTAAACAGAACTATTTTTTGCTGCATTAGTATTAGAGTATTAAAAAGTTGGATAAAACTAAACAAGAACAGCATTGGTAAGAACTTATCATATTTTTCCTCATCCTAACAGTTCTATGGTCTTCCAGGCCTTTAGGTGTTCCAGAGTTCACTAGTGCTTTTTCATTTCTAAGAAGGTTATAAAAATAATGTTATTGATATCTATCTGATGGGTTGGTTTTGATTTTTTTCAGGCTAATGGTGGCTTGCTTTAGTAACAGTGACAGGTCTTTGGACTTTTGGACTGAAAACACACATCTGGCCATGGATGAGTACAGCATACAATTGTCCAATTACTTCTGGTCCCCTAAAAAGTGGACAGCACTTATAAAGTGCTATAAGTGCTGTAATTCATATAATTTAGAGCAGATATACTGTGTTATAAGTGCTGTAATTCCTACACCATTCACCCAATTTGGATGTGAATACCCTCATATCCAAGCTGAGAGTCTGCACATTGAGTCAGCATTAATTAATTCCATCTGCAGTATGATGCTGTGGTATAGAGCTAAAATAAGCTCTCAGTCAATGTCCAAATATTATGGATCTGACTGTATTTGAACCATTTTCATGTCCTATTCTGCACTTATATCTCATGTCTCTGCGCTCTACAATTATGTTACTATATTCTATGTACATGTGTATATTCTTGTAGACCACAAAGTGTTCCAAAGGATTCAAAAACATTAATGAAGCACATATCTGCTCTTGGAGTTGAATATTATATTTATATATTTATATTATTATATTATTATAGAGTTGGATATTATATATTATATATTTTGCAGGGAAACACACAGAAAATGTTATTGTGGCAAACACTACTATAGTAGAGATGTGTTTGACAGTAGCAGGTTGACAAATGCTAGAGTACTGCTTTAAAACATTAATGTGTAACCACAGTAGCTTCAAAGCAGGTACTCACCAGGTCGGGTGGGAAGTCCCCTATCAGGAGCTGGGCGGGCATCGACAGGTTCCACTGAGAACAGCAAAGGCAACATGTTACAAAGTGATTATATATTACAAAGGTTCCAGCATTGCTAATAGGTAAATCCTAGCAGGAAGAGAGAAAAAATCATTTTTTTTAGTTATTCAGAAAATAAGAGAAATTTTTTTTATATGTGCGCCAAGCAACAACAACAACAAAAACAGCAAGCTAAATGCCAGGAAATTAATAATTGGCAGCTCCTAGGATTTTTTTACAGGGCCAAGATATCTCTGTCCCACTTTCATGGTTCACAAGCACGACCCTTGTGGATTCACAGATCAAAGTTAAATTCAGCACACAGTGAAAGTAAGCACCACCAGAGGCAAACGTGTGTATTTCAGATTCTGCTTTTATGTGAGATAAATGTTTTGGGTGTTTGATCTGAAAGCTGTCTTATCTGCAGAAAAAGCAGAAAAGGTTAGTTTTCAGGTGACGCTCATATAACTGCAGCAAAGGGATCAAATAACATTACATGCTATGGCTACACTGCAAGGGTTGGTACCTCTGCAACTACACACCAATGAACATGGATCTAATTATTTATGTTTCATAAATAATTATAAGTTATTAGCACTTGCCCAAACTCTGTAAGCTGCTGTGCCATCTCTGTGTGCAAGTGTGCTATTAAGAGATAAGGCCAGCAGAGGTGATGCGGGTTGCTTCACTGTGATTAAGATGCTGTCCATGTGTTCAGTGAGTTCAGTGTACCGTGGTTATCAGTGTTGGCTTGGTTGAAGCTCTCGGGATGGATGAAGCCCAGGTTGTCCTGCTCCACGGCCACAGAGTCCAGAGATGTGGTGCTGTCAGGGGGCATCAAAGCGTCATTACCGTAACTCACTCGCATATCGGACTGAACAGAGGCAAGCTGCTGAGAGGCCTCGGCCTGCACACGCACCAGCAGCACCGCTACACAGAGACAGAGACAGAAGTCTTATGAGTCATTTTAATTTGAACTTTTTGGAAATCTGTGTAACTGAATGCATTATAGCTACAGAAACTGCTTTGTATCTTGTGTATACTTGTAGCTATATGACTTAGAATTTTAAATAAATAAATAAAGAGCACTTAAATAAACAAGAAGTTCCAGTGTGAGTCAAATGGAGAAACAGACAAAAGTTAAAAACTAAATATACAATATAAATATACAATACTCACCCACTTGGGCCTGGATTTCACTGGCCACCTGTGGGACCTTGTAGAGGTAGGCCACACTTTCATTCAGACGTTCCTCAATGACACGCAGGTGAGCTAGCACCTATAAGCCACAAATTTACAGGTTATGCTCTAATTTGGTCCTGTTGTTGTAGCCAGAGGCTGCTCTACTGTGCAGGTACAGGTAGTAATGTGGATACCTGTGGGCGGATCTGAGCTGCCTTCTTGGGGTCCACCATCCGTACATGCTCAAAATGTTTAAGCGTGTGCTGCCTGTCCTTCTGCTCAGCACGCACATACTTTTTAAACAGGCCAAACACTTGACGGGGCTGCAGAATGGAAACAAGACTTTCTACTGTTAACTCAGTGCATGAAGAAGCTAGTTGGCAGAAAGTTTTATACTGTAGGCAAGTAAGTGTAAGTGTCAGAGGGACTGTAATTTTCTTGTGTGTGTGTACTCACCACACATGCATGTACATACCCGGGGCTGGTCAGCCTGTAGTGCAGTTAGGAAGCTGTCCAGGGCCATACGTCGGCGGTCGTTAAGCAGAGCCTCTACCCGAGCAATGTGAGTCTCTACCAGTTGCTGCCTCTCATTGGCTGCCTCCTGCTCTAATGCCTCAACCTTCTCCTGGAAATGCTGTACACAAAAACACACAAACACACAAATAATGTCCACCACATTCATGTCTATTGAATTGTTAGCACTATCAACCTGCCTCTGTTACACTTTAGTAAACATCTCAGATGTCCTTCTTTAGCATTAAATATTTTATTACTGATTTTTCAGGAGGCTTGGTCATGGCTGTTATTAATACTATCAAACTATCAAATCATACTGAACATAACTTTAAAGTTAAACTCTAAATTTAAAGTGCTAAAATCACAGTTTGCTGTTATTGAAACAATGCAGGTGAGCCTGTTTGTAATTAATCATAACCGCTAGCTTTCTATATCTCACTTACAGTCTACACAGCTGGCCTAAGAAACCAAGAAAACAAAGACATTCAAGCTAAGATGCAGCTCTTACAGTTCTGTCAATTGTTCTTAGCACTAGTCTATCCTCACTAATTGACACCTGGAGGCAGGCAATTGTTTTTTGCAGGTGGACCTGGCCCATGAGAAAGTACATTAACTATAATCATTGCCTGGCCAACCACATGATTACACCACTTTGGCAATCAAACCTATTTATAATACCTGAATGACAGCCTTCTTATCAGCACGGGGAAGGCTTTTCACCTGCCTCTCAGCCTCCTCCCACTCCCTCATCACCTAAAAGTGAAAAGAAAACTCCATTATTGTAATAACAGAAACATTACACCTGATCCCAACATCCTCTATGGTGTCTTTGGTTTTGCTCACCTGGGACATTCTCTCCCTGTGTTTGGCCTCCAGGCGCTCTTTAGCTTTCTGGAAGTGGGCGTGCTCGTTAACATCTCCAGGAGCCTCTAAGTAGCGGCCCACAGCATCTGGGGGGCTCGGAGCCATAGTGGGCACTGGGGTAGAAGGGGATAAAGTGGGAGTAGTGAAAAGAAGCAAAAACATGATGCAACAATATTCTATTCTTTTTGTGAAGCAATAAATCAAAATCATTATTCAAACTAGCACAACTAACTCTTGAAGGAAAACAGCAACTGTTAGTCATGTTTTAAAATTTAAGCAGTCCTCCTTCAGACTTTGCTCGTGATGGAAAGACACTGTGTAATACAGCAGAGTAGTGTTAGTGAAAAAGATGGCAGTGTCAAGTTAACTGCATGAGCCAGAAAAAGAAGTGCTGCTGGCTGGGTGAACTGTCGATAAACACTGACCTCTGTGCTATTCTGTGTGAGTGCGAGTGTGCATGTGTGTGTGTGTGTGTGTGTGTGTGTGTCTCAGACTCCAGATACTGGTGAGTCAGCTCCTGTGTGCTGGATGTGTGTACGTGTTATCAGGATGGTGGTATGAGACAGCGGGCCTCTCACAGTGCCCAGCTATGTGCTTAACTGTGTGGAAACCAGGGAGATGTGGGTCACAGCCACAGACTGGTCAGACCAGCCAGACTTGGATTAAAGAGGCAAACCGTGCAAGAAAAACACAACTACTGCCAAACAGAATGCACATTAGTAAATTAACAACATAGAAACATAGGTTGTTAGATAAAGACATCAACAGCAAACATTCAGTGTGCAGTTATTAGAAGCACACAACAGTGCAAATGCTTATGTAACAACACACACATACACACAAATACAAAAGGTTCAAACTGCTCTTTCTATAAACATTTACATTTTAGAGGCTTTACATAAATTTTCGTAAGAAGTGAGCGTTAAATCTAAGTTAGTCAGTGTCTCCAAACAGGCTCTTCACAGGGCCCTGTAGTCCATGCACACTAATGCAACCAGGCACAGAGACTGAGAATACAGAGACACGGAGTCTCTCCAGCTCCTAGATAGGACGGGAGTTCTCGGAGGCTTACACACGCTGCTGCTGCACACAGCCATGCAGTACTCCTCTGATTCAAAGTTATTGCGGTTTCCTCCGCAGCCCCCGAAGGTGAAAGGCGCACAGCGTCCTGTCTCGGCAACAAAGTACCAGCGGGATAGCTTGGCATGGCACGGGCCTTTCCGTGCTGGAGCCCAGCACACGGCTGACAAGGGAGAGATGCTTCACATTATACACACAAATGCAATTGTGTAAACACCAGAGCTGCAAAACCCCTTCTAAAATAAGATGATTAAAATGCTCATATGCGTCATAAATATATGTTATAGTACTATAGTGTGGCTGAATTCTGGAATCTGATTAGTCAGAAGTGCGTATTATTTTTATTAAACAGCACAAGCAGTTCTGGCTGTAACAAACAGGTTCATAATAATATCCTTGTTCTCACATGCTCCACATAATCCAAAAGTACATTTAATGCCATGTTTTTGCCTTGACTTGTCAAATTAAAATGAAGGATCACTGCAACTCAATACAACATTTGTCTGACTGATATTCACAAATGGAACATTATAACTATCACTTTTATCCTATAATAACATTTCTGTCCTGATGGTTACATGGTCGCTTCTAGGTTGACTTTGCATATATCCACAGAACCATGCACACTGAAGCTGTTCTGGTGGATTGTGATCAGTACAAAATACTTTTCTGAAACAGTTTAAATTGTTTAACATACATAAATCCACCAAAAAACACTGAGAGGTGAAGTGACTAACACTGATTACCTTTTTACAATGGTACCTGTCAAGGGGTGTGATATATTAAGCAGCAAGTGAACAGTCAGTTCTCAAAGTTGATGTGTTCGAGGCAGGAAAAACAGGCAAGCATGTAAGGATCTGAGTGACATTTACAAGTGCCAAACTGTGATGGCTAGATGACTGGCATAGACCGCAGGTCTTGTGAGCTTTTCCTGGTATGCGGTGGTTAGTACTTACCAAAAGTGGGCCAAGAAAAAAAACAACTGAACCTCTGAGGGGGTCATGGGTTAAAAATGATGGGCATGGGGTGCGAAGGCTAGTCCATCTGGTCTGAGCTCACAGAAAAGCTGGCACAGATTGCTGAAAAAGTTAATGCTGATTATGATAGAAAGGTGTCAGAACACACAGTCCATCACAGCTTGCAGAACACACAGTCCATCACAGCTTGCTGCATAAAGCACCTACAATGGGCATGTGGGCATCAGAACTGGACCACAGCACAGTGGAAGAAGGTGGCCTGGTCTGATGAATCATGTTTTTTTTTTTTCATGTGGACGGCTAGGTGTGTGCATCTTTTACATGTGGAAAGGAGGCACCAGGAGGCAGTATGGGAAGAAGGCAAGCTGGAGGAGGCACTGTGATGCTCTGGGAACCTTGAGCCCTCCATGTGAATATTACTTTGACATATAACTCCTACCTACAACATTTTTGCAGACCAAGCAGACCCATTCAGGGCAACGGTATTCCCTAATAGCAGCAGCCTCTTTCAGCAGGATGATGATCCCTGCCACACTGCAAAAATTGTTCAGGGATGGCTTGAGGAATAAGAGTTCAAGGTGTTAACTTGGTCTCCACTTTGCCCAGATCTCAATCCGATTGAGCATCTGTAGGAAGTCCTGGACAAACAAGTCAAATCCATGGAAGCCCCAGATCGCAACTTACAGGAATTAAAGGTTCTGCTGCTATTGGTCTTGGTGCCAGATACAGCAGTACACCTTCAGAGGTCTTGAGGAGTGTAGGTCTTAACGGGTCAGAGCTGGTTTGTTGGCACAAGGTGATTTTAATGTTATGGCTGTTCGGTGTGTACACGCATGCATACATTTCTACACTATCTACACACACACACACATGCACACAAACGCACACACACACGTGCATGTGTGTGTGTATGTGCATGTCATTCCTGAGTGTGTATGAAATGAATTTTAAGCAGTTTTACTCTGAAAATCTTTTCCATAAAAGGTCATTTAGTTTGGATGCCTCTGTCTCTCCAACTCACAGTCTGTTTTCACAGAGACACATGGCAGCTGCATTATGTTTTAACGCCTCCTGTAAAAAGAGCCAATCACTTTATTGCTTTAGACAGTCCCCCCCTCCCCCAAAAAGCCTGGCCTATTAGACTGTAACAATGACTCATGAGCAGACAGATACCACTTCACCACTTTTAAGTGATGTTATTTCAGCCAAAGATGATTATTTATGTCATGGTTTAATTGTCAATCCAATACTGGTATATGGCTGGCGTCTTATTAAAGTGCACAGGAGCTTGGTCTTGTATGAATTAAAATAACCGCCCAAGATGGTTGTCAAAAAAGGAGCCGAATAGACAGGCTTTACTAGAAGACCTTACACACACACAGGCTTGCACACAGTGGATTCACTTGCACTCATGGATTTCAAACACATCAACCAATACTATTTGCATGGAAATTTGTCCTCTCATGCTTAATTGGCAAAACCTGGATAATAACATTGCTTGATATAAACAAATAATAACACACAATCTGCTGTCTATGTGCCTGTGTGCAAATGCATCCTACCTCGCACAACCTCTTCTATAGACTCAGTGGTTGTAGTAGTGGTGGTGGTCATAGCAACATTTGAAACTTGCTCGCTGGTGTCACGTTCGTTCAGAGCATCCTCATCCTCATCATCTTCCTCATCGTCTTCCACACCGTCACCATCCTCATCATTCTCCCAGGCCTCTTCTGCGTCATCTCCCATGTCCTCATCTACACCCACAGTGGCAGACTCTAGTTCCTGCTGTTCTGTAGGGGCCTGTTTAGGCAGGCTGGGATCAAAGAAAGAAAATATCTGTTCACACACTGACTAATGTGCTGGGTATGTAAGCCTATGGGTTTTAATCTGTTTGCACAAAATGTGTTTGTGTGAGATGAATGTAATGCCTCAGTGTGTGTTTTATTAAGGGGGGTGATGTAATGTACCGCTCTTCCCTCTGCATGCATGTACCTGTCAGTGTACTCGTTCTCAGCGGCTCCCCACCAGACGTCAGAGTTGACTTCCTCCTGCTCTTCAGCCTCAGAGTCTCTCTGCTCCTCCATCGGGCAGCACACAAACTCCACACCACGGAAACGGTCAATGCCGCACGGCAACAGCATCCCAAAGTCATGCAGATTCATTGATCGATCACCACATGACTTCAGCCACGGAAAAGAGAAAAGGAGAGTGAGAGCAGGTATGTAGGAAGTCATTTTGGGCCAGACACCATAAAGGTTCTGAATATCATTAGGGGTTTTGACGTCAATGTTATTCTGTATGAAATGGAGTTTGGTTTAGTTTAAGTTCAGTGAGGACCCAGTAGGGATGCAAATTTTGGAAAATTCATTTAACCACAAGTAGTCTGTGACTAACCATTAAAAGACAAACCTAAATGCAATCAGCATGCATACCTCCTTAACATTAGCTTAACTTGCCAAGTTAAAAAGAGTACATAAAAGCGGTCTCTTTGTCATGTATGGGCTTAAGGTAGCCAATGTAACCCAAGAAAATGCACATTTATCTAACATGAAGTAAAAATAAACAAGACATTACCAAGTACTTCACAAGCAAAGTATAGTATACCTAACTTTAACCAACAGCATCTATGCTTGGCTTAGATTTAATGTTTATTTATTCATCTTAGCTAGGCTGAATGAAGAAGTAGTAATGATTGATAAATAACATTAGATTAGCTTTAATTCATTCATTATTTTTAAGTTGTGTACCACACTACAAATTCTTTACTGATACTGATACCCTACAAGTTAATGAGTACATGTGCAGTGTGTGCTGTAGATCCTGACCTCTTTGGCCACAGTGTGCCAGTGCAGGTGGCTCTCACACATATCCATCCGCTCCTGGTGAAGGAACTTACACTTATCAGGAACCAGAAGGGCATCACTCACAAACTCACCGACTGGCAAACACAAACATATCACAATCCGTTACTAACTAAGCACATGTCTCTTATCACTTTATCACTCTGTTACGGACAGGTTGCATTCCCAGCGATGAGACGACAGACGAGTGTGTATAATAAAAGACACAACAAAAACACACTGATAAACACACACTCACCCAGGCAGCGGTAGGGCACTACAATGTGTATGTGGCTGCGGCACTGACGTCTGCCCTTTTTGCACCAGTTCTGGATGCTGACTGGCTGATTGGCTTCCACTACGTTAGTGATCTGAAGGTCGGGATACACCTACAGAACAACAAGCTACTCAGTAAAACTTAGATTTGGATGAGGAATCTGTTAAAAGAAACAGTACAGAGAGCCATAAAATATCACAGAATATCCCAGTTTTAGTACAACTTTGACACCGATTCTTAATCAACTCTGCATGTCTTTACAGATTCATATTAAAAAGAAAAAAAATACAGGTTTTAAAAATATTTTTTATAATTCAGTGTCCAATGAAACATTTCCCCCACTGGTCTCTGGGCCAGTAGATTAGAGGTTTACTGGCCCCTTGTAAATTTTTACTGGCCAAGGAGGAAAAAAGTATGCTTTTACACAAAACTGTTCATTTATTAATCATACATAGGCTACATTATAATGATTTGGATAATAGGCTAATCCACGTGTGCTCTCTGGGGGTAGGGGGACTGAGCAACCGAATCCCTTGTCAATGGGGTTTAGGAGATCAGGTGATTAGGTAATGTAAGTCAAATCACTACTTTATACTGATTACCCAAAACACTGATTACATAAGTACAGGGGGATTAACTTGGACTTTTCTCTACAGGAAAGTAGCATGATGTGGAAAATGCGGAGGAATAGCGGAATTCAGTAAGTAAAACGTAAATCGTAATTAAATGCAGAACTACACAGAATTTGGCATAAAAAAATGACAGGAAAGCAATATATTTGCTAGTGTTAGAGGCAACATTTCCACCTGTGTGACAACGGCACATCAAATATGTGTTATTAGAGACTCTGCCTCAGTGATAAGAAACCGACTCATCTCTCATTCAAGGAAATATGTTCATTCGTTTTAGGCTATAAATCCTCAAGAGTTATCTTCAGTCAGTTAGCATCACAGGTGAACTAACTCTGTGATTGGTAGAATCACTTTCACTGACCAGAACGGGCCACCAACTGGCCATTGAACATGACCAAAATACTTCTGCTTAGGTAAAACCCTGTAATTGTAAAATATCTTACAAACATAATTAAAAACACACAATTAACTATGAAATAAGTAACTTTCATTCATTTATATTTATCTAATTCTATTAATTATATTAGTTCTTCCACATGGATGTTGCTTAGTGTTTCTATTGTTTCCAACTAACCCCACCCCAAGTACCTCCTGGCAGTATTGCAGAATTCCTTCCTTGGTTCTGATGCAGCTCTTGGTACCAGTAGGATCAGGCTCCCACTTGCCACTTTGGACATTGATGTGCATGTTGAGTTTTCCACAGAACATGGCCACCTGAGGCTCGGCCAGCAATCCCACAGAGTCATCTGATGGCATCTAACACCAAGAGACATGGCACAGAGACACTGGTGAGCTTTTGCCCTGGATCAAGCTAAGAGATGTTAAACTGTATAAACTGTATTAAACCATATAAATATAGACTCTCCTTGCAAGTCAACAAAATTGTCAGTAATCCATAATATCTCATTACATTAAGGAAACAGAACATTTGAGAGTAATCTTTTTAACATCAAGATTTTTCCTTACAGCAGAAACCAAAGATTATCATCTGTGGCAACGTGGCAATGTTTCACCCCAGACATCAAAGAAATAGAGACAAGATTTTCCACAAATGAACATCTTCACTAGTGTGTCTCACTGCACGGATGGGTTAAATGTGGAGGTTGCATTTCACTGTGTACAAGCATAAGTGACAAATATGTCTCACTCACTCACTCACTTATATTGCACATGAGGACAGGTAAAGGACAGGACCTGTTTTTAACATAAGATGCACGCAGTCTGTAATGCAATTTTTTTTAATTATTGAAAAAGTTTACAATTCAATATGATCACCTCCAATGTACACAACACTATCAGCACCTCTGCCATTGCTGGTAGCAGTGCTTGAAATCATCAACTGTGAGGGTGTTCAGAATCTCAGGTACGGTTCTATGGATGTTCTTTACTGTGACAAAGTGGTGAGCTTTCAAACATGTTTTAATTATGGGGAACAAGAAGAAGTCACATGGCACCAAGTGGGGACTCTAGGGTGGATGTGGATGGACTGGAATGTTTTTGTTTTTCAGCCAAAGTATCTCTCACAGCTAGTGAAGTGTGACTCAGTGCATTGTCATGATGGAGGGTCCATGAGGAGGCAATCTGAAGGCGCACATGCAAAACCCTCTTCCTCAAACATTCCAAAACTCCAAGGTAAAAAGTTCCTTGTACCGTTTGACCTTCTGGTACAAATTCTTTATGGACGATCCCTAGAGAAACAAAAAAGAAGATGAACAGTGACTTCATTTTTTATTTGCTCATGTAAGCTTTCTTTGCGCGAGGTGTTGTGTGCCATTCAGCACTTTGTCTTTTTGTCTCAGGATCGTACTCCAACACCCATGATTCATATCCTGTGATCACGCTGGTTTCTCTTGTTAAAAGATCGGGTGACGAAAGGGTAACTTGTCCAAAACATTTCTTCAAAACTTCAAGAGTTTATGATGCACGTTTACCAGTTTTCATGCAGAATTTGTTCATGAAACATTTCTCCAAACTTGCTTGCATAGGTGGCACTTCAGCAAATATTTACAAAAACAAATGTCTGGGCACTAAGGTTAGAATGCAACTGAACTGGGCTCAACTTTTTATCTGAGATCCCACTCTAACTGACCTTGAACCACCATCTCCATGTGTAAACCTTCCAGAGTGCAGTAATTTCATTCTCATTACTTTCTGGACAGACCTTGTATGTTTGTATCTTGTATCTACAACATGTATTACCTCAAAAGAAACTTCACGGTTTCAATACTAACTGAATTTTCATAACGTGTATGTATTCAAAAGCAAGAAAAAACCCTCTTAAATGTTTCTAACAGACATTAACTGACAGAATCACTTCTACATGGAGCTACCACCACCCTGGCTCCTCTTGTTAGATAAGAATTCTTACCAATTCAAAAAAATCTAACAGTTATTCTTCTGGAAGCTGTTCTGCTACAGAAAAAGCTTTACTGAATATCAGTTTTGCTGAATAACAGCTGAATATTTCAACCTGTAGCCTTGCTGCAGCACTTTATGCTCTGACATCAATTAAAACTGGAACTTCATGCCAGGTCTAACTGCCACGGTGTCAGACTGAAAATTTCATTGGATTAAAGCCTGCTCCAGCCTGCATGAGAGCAAAAACCGCCGGCTCCCAAAACTATTTTCAGTTCCAATGCACACCACTACAGTGCTGCTCTTTGTGCCAACACTTTGCCAGACATAGCTTTTTAGGTTAAACATTAACAGTGCAACTCTTTCATTCTCTAAAAGATGTCTGCACACAAAGTATATGTGGACTGTAAGGTTAGAAAGCCAGTTATGCAATGAATAATCTAAAAACGTGGATAAATTACAATGGAATTAACATTTATCATTTCTGTTCTTATTAAAGATAACCTAAACCTTGTATATGGTTGGAATTAAAAAATAATGAAGTAGTACATATAGGATTGAAAGAAGGAAGACAGATATGAACAAAAAATGACAAAAGCAAGTTGACTTGTACAAAGCAGAGCAACAGAAAGTGAGAGTGAGTGAGCGAGAGAGAGTGAGAGAGAGAAAGTGCCACAGAGATAGACTATGGCTATTCCAATGTGTTTTTATGACCTGCCTTTGACTGCAAATGCTACAACACATGCCCAGCAGTTTGAGAAAACCCAACAGACTAACTTGGATTATAGGACGGTTGTTTTTTGCCCCCCAGCATACACTATTTTGCCAAAAGTATTCACTCACTCATCCAAATCTTTGAATTCAGGTGTTCCAATTACTGTCCACAGGTGTATAAAATAAAGCACCTAGGCATGCAGACTGCTTCTACAAACATTTGTGAAAGAATGGGTCACTTTCTGGAGCTCAGTGAATTCCAGGGTAGTACCGTAATAGGATGCCACCTGTTCAATTGTAAAATTTCCTCACTAAATATTTCACAGTCAACTGTCAGTGGTATTATAACAAAGTGGAATCGATTGAGAAGGACAGCAACTCAGCCACAAAGTTATAGGCCACATAAAATGACAGCAGGGTCAGCAGATGCTGAGTGTGCAGAGGTCACCGACTTTCTGTAGGGTCAATCGCTACAGACCTCCAAACTTCATGTGGCCTTCAGATTAGCTCAAGAACAGTGCATAGAGAGCTTCATGGAATGGATTTCCATGGCCAAGCTGCATCCAAGCCTTCATCACCTGTTCAATGCAAAGTATCAGATGCAGTGTTGTAAAGCAAGCCGCCACTGGGCTCTAGAGCAGTGGAGTTCTCTGGAGTGACGAATCACGCTTCTCCATCTGGAAATCTGATGGATGAGTCTGGGTTTGGTGGTTGCCAGGAGAACGGTACTTGTCTGACTGCATTGTGCCAAGCGTAAAGTTTGGTGGAGGGGGATTATGGTGTGGGGTTTTTTTTCAGGACTTGGGCTCAGCCCCCTAATGAACACTTAATGCTTCAGAATATCAAGAAATTTTGGACAATTTCATGCTCCCAACTTTATGGGACAGTTTGGGGATGTTCCATCATGACTGCGTACCAGTGCACAAAGCAAGGTCCATAAAGACATGTACGAGTGAGTTTGGTGTGGAAGAACCTGACTGGCCCACACAGAGTCCTGACCTCAACCCAATAGAACACCTTTGGGATGAATTAGAGTGGAGACTGAGAGCCAGGCCTTCTCGTCCAACATCAGTGTCTGACCTCATAAATGCGCTTCTGGAAGAATGGTAAAAAATTCCCATAAACACACTCCTTAAACCTTGAGGAAAGCCTTCCCAGAAGAGTTGAAGCTTATTTATAGCTGCAAGGGTGGGCCGACATCATATTAAACCCTATAGATTAAGAATGGGGTGTCACTCAAGTTCATATGCATGTGAAGGCAGGCGAGCAAATACTTTTGGCAATATAGTGTATTTGTTCAGAGGAACAAAGAGTTGCTGTTGACATTCTGAGATCTGCTTCTGGCCCTTATAGCCAAACAGAAAGTAGGCTACGTAATATTAGAAAATAACTACCAGGGAGCCACTGGATTTGGGTTGAATTATCAGCTCTCCCATGTCCCTAATAAACAAACTGTTGGGTACACAGTGCAACACAGATGTCCCTTGTTATATGGCTTATGTAAACAACTGTTACTATGCCAGATCCAAGATCATAATAGTATCCAGTCATCCAGAAATAAGAGTCCAAGGATGTGGGATTCTTCCATTTCTGGTGTCTCAGGACCACAACAGATATTTAATCAATTGCTTCTCTGAGGACATTCAAAAATGAAATGCTTAAAATTTAAATGCTTTCTAAAACCTCCTCCATTAGACAAGTCCTCTGCTGCCTCTTAGGTGAGTTACAATAAAACATTTAATAGACATCCTTTCCCAGCTAACTCCATGCCATCTGCTGAAACTCTCAGCACATCCTATAATACATTATGGCACACATGTACAGCTACAAATCTAAATCCATTACGTACCACCTGGTCAAGCATCTGTGTGTGTTTACCATTACATGGCAGAACCTGTCAGAGTAGAAGAATTTATCTGGACAATTCCCAAAACATACTAGAGATAAAAATGAAACACCAACAGCAGCAATCATGCAGGAGGTTCAAAGGCTGACTTAACTTTTAATCAGCATTTGTTTTCCTGAAAATTGGACATTTGGCTTTTCTGCTACGCTCCAGCGGCACCTCATCAGATGCTGTACAGTGCAGTAGAAAAGTGATTTCCACAAAATGTCTTTTTTTATAGCATTTTACATACAGTGATTTCACGACAAATGTTTATAAACAACCTATAGATGTTAATTTCTATCTCCTCCCCCCACATTCAGTACAGTTACATAGTAAGAGTACAGGTCACCTGGCCTTGGAAAACCGATCAGAAGTACAACCGGATGTGATCCTTATACTGCAGCTTCCCATGAACAAAAAAACATGTATGCCTGAATCCACAGAAAAAAGAGGGAAAACTGAGCTTCTTATTTTTTTTTTTTAGTTTGTAAATCTGCAGGATGATATTGGATTAGGCTCCACAACACACATACTGTCTTGTTCAAATGCCTCCATGGACAATTTTCAATTAAAGCAACAATGCGTAACATTTTGCGAAATAATGATTACAACTATTAAAACTACTCATGCGTTAAATGCATTAGTGTAAGTACTGAGAGTGAATACCACAGTGGACACACACACACACACACACACACACACACACGTGTTTGTCTTGCTATATTTGTGAGGAACTTCCAGTGACATAATTATTTATGCAGCTAATTAATGCTAACCCTAAAATATCCTCACAAGACCACAAATATCAGCTATTCCTATCCTTGTGGGGACATTCAGTCCTCACAAAGATAGAAAAACAAGCACGCGTGCGCACACATACATATTTACGATTTACAGTACATATATATAAACCCACTGCACAGTAGTCTAATCGCATCCCATCTCAACATTGCTCTGAATTACATAAGGCGTATTTGTGAAGAAAGCACTGCTTGCCCCCCCCCTTCCCTCTCTCTCTCTCTCCCTCTCTCTCTCTCTCCCTCTCTCTCTCCCTCTCTCTCTCTGGGCCTGAACGATGCTGCCGTCTCGGCTTCATAAAACACCGCAGTTCGCCGCCGCCATCTTGCTTCTGTCAAGCAGCATCTTTTTCCAGCCGAAGCCACATTCGGGCTGCAAACTGCGATCCTTTCGACCACACTCAAACAATCCCCGCTGTTAACAACACCTCTCTCTATTCGACAAAATCTACACACGAATACAATATTCATCTGAACTCATCTAAAATTGAGAGGTTTAAGAAGAAGGCCGTTTATTCGCCCAACATTGACGTCTCACTGGCGCAGCTTCAGACCCTTCTGCCGTCTGGCTCATATTCTTGTTTGATATTTGCATGGCCATTACATTTACTGATACAAATAAACATACAGATATTCAGAGAACCTCTGCAGTAAACATCTAAAGTCTTCAGATCATTGTTTAAACACATTCCTATAGGCTGCGATGCTTCTCTCGTCCATATACAGAAATAGATCAATGCAGAAGAAGCTTTATCTTCTGCTCTTCACTGTGGAGAGCCACAGGACTGATGACACATCACATCATTTCATTTAGCTGACATTAAGGACCTGCCACTGGCACCGAGTGTCACCCAGTTACCCTTCATACATTACAGCAGCCCCGTAATACGGGGAAGCAGGCGATCCGCCCGAGCTGCTGGTGTAAAGGGCTGGTATACAGAAACACCCTGACACACAGCAGAAGCAGGCTGAGAACACAAAGCTTGCATGCTGTCTTCCACATTTGCTGTGCTGCATCCTCCCTGCAGGCCCACGGCGATAGCAGCATTCCCACCCGTGCCTTTAAGGAAAAGGGAGCATGGAGAAAGGCTCTCTCTTCCCTTACACAATCCATGTTTCTTACCTCAACAGCAAGCGACAGAGTCGCGGCTATTAGCAGCACAAAGGCCGTCCTTTCGCCCATGCTGTAATCCTTATGGCAGCGGTACAGCGCCGTTTAATAACGGAAATTTGTTTCTCTATTCCTCTAGTGTTGATGCGTTATGAGAAAGTGCGAGATGCGCAGCTGCGCTAGCGCCAAGTCACGTGACCCGACGTGGAACGACAGAAATGGGCAAGTGGGCGTGGCTAAAGTGACAGAGGGTGGGACGCTGTGCTCAGGTAGTCTATAAGCTGTCATCCAAGCATCCATCTGAGGCCAGCAGGTGTGAAGTAACGTTCAGGATATAGAAATTCTGTCTTTATCATGGACAGTTATTTCAAGTCTTCAGCATTCTAAAAATGGTAATAAAATGGCTAAAAAATAGTCCAGATCTTAAAATCAAATGAGTGAATCCTCTAATTTGTTAGCTGCTGGTCCTGCAGTCCTACAGCCATTGTGGATGAAAAGCAGCTTTTAAGCTTTGTTTACTGGCTGCTTTTGTGTTCATTAAACTAGGTTAGGTGCACTGGTTTTGAATTCTCTGTCCTGGTACCAAGGTGGTGGAATGACCCCCCACCCCCACCCCCCCCAAAAGGTGAGCACTAAGTCAAAGCTGTTTCCACACTTGTAGCAGTTATTGTATTCCCTATGTCTTGTTCTTCACTGGTTTTGTGTAGTTTAGGAAAGTAGCTTGAATTCAGGTCTACCAGCCTT
Organism: Hassar affinis; assembly: GCA_025674545.1. Lineage (NCBI taxonomy): Eukaryota > Metazoa > Chordata > Actinopteri > Siluriformes > Doradidae > Hassar > Hassar affinis. Next base: position 11,614,124 of record JAOVYV010000048.1, on the reverse strand, counting down.
GGCATTGGATATTCCAAGTTAATGACTAAGCACTCTTGCAAGTCACTCTGGATGAGAGTGTCTGCTAAATGCCATAAATGTAAATGTAAATATACTTCACTAAAGGGGGCATGTCTGCGTGTGGGCTCGGATTGGACATTGTCCACTCAGAGGGATTATTTGTCCATCCAATGCAATGGATGGAAATCACCATTATAGCTATTTTATGTGTTCATAGTTTTCTGTAGTTTGCTGAGACCTTTGTTCTTGTCTCAGAGTGTGGGAAGAAAACAAAATCACTATCCAAATTGGGCTACATAGAAATGTATTTTTTGTCCCCTGGCTGTCTTATTGCATTGTAGACAGGACAGATTAATCTTTAAACTTTACGACTTGTTGCTTATTAAATAATTTGCAGCCTGTTAAAGTGGAAAATAAAAAAAATCCACTTCGACTGTATTTCCGACTGTGTTTCTGACCCAAATAATCCAAAAGCTCACCCACAGATGAGATCCTAATGCCTCTGCCAGTTATAAGGATAGAATTATGAATTGTTATAAATCATGCTTTTTTCGCCTTGAGACTAGGTGTGATCTGCTATTGTATTTTGTAATTACAATACAGCAAAAAGGAGCTGAAATTAAAACAGTGCTTAATGTGCCATTGTAGGAAGAAAATATAGAAGGGCATGGGCAGAACTTTGCTTTAATTAGTGCTGGGTAAAATAATTTAATATGACCAATGACATTTCTAAAGTGTGTTTACTCATCTGTATTCAGCAGCACCGAGAGATTCATGTTTGAAACACTGTATAATATTAATAATGCAATAACACTTTGTGCAAAAGCCACACACCACATGACCGCAGGATATGTGTGAAAGCATCTTGCCAACTTGTACACATAGATAAAAGCAGGCTTGTGTCAATATGTCAGTTTAATTAGGATTTACATTTATCACCTAATGGCAAATTATAATTATGTGCATGATCCTGCATGATTAAATTGCCCACTGTAATGATTTACAGTTGATATATAGCCTGTCACTTTATATTCATACATGTTGCAGTATCATGACTGTAGGCTCCTTTCTTTCTTTCTTTCTTTTTTAGGATTTTCCCAAATTTGGTCATCTGCCGGGCGGCACGGTGGCGCAGTGGATAGCGCTGTCACCGCACAGCAAGAAGGACCCAGGTTCGATCCCCGGGTTGGGCAACCTGGGAAATTTCTGTGTGGAGTTTGCATGTTCTCCCCGTGTTCGCGTGGGTTTCCTCCGGGTACTCCGGT
>JAOVYV010000048.1:11547847-11558623 GCA_025674545.1 Hassar affinis | reverse complement strand
CTATGTGGCACTGTTAAAATAAAGCTGGCATAAAATTATGAGATGTTTAATTTATTTTTTTGTTATAAAACTTTTAAAGTCAGTGGGGGATCAAATACTTATTTCCTCCACTGTATGTCAATATTTGGACTAAGATTCCTCATATTAGTCTCCGTATGTACATAAAACAGGCAAGGATAGACTTACCATCAAGTTACTAACATTTCAAAATGGCACTCTTCAGGCTTCTATCTTACCAAGCTGTTAAGTGTTTAAAAGATTGCTGTTACATTAATACTGTATGTTTGTTCATATTTTAAATCATTCTATATAGTTAATTTATTAATGAAATCCCAAGAATAGTGCAATGCAGAATAAAGATTCACATTATGTCTGAATTACCACAGCTCTGAACAAGCTTGTAAAAAGTGTTCACATCTTCATTGGACTTGTTATTAGGACTTGCAATTGAGAATTGAAAAAAAACATTTTCTAAATGTTTTACCTTGTGTGACATTACAAACACAACAGAGAAAATGGTAGCAGCTTCTGCAGTTAAAGGTAATGAGTAGTGTAATGCAAGATGTTACCGCCGCATGTGTTAATCAAATGTTCACTGTTGTTCTGTAGCACTCACCGCAGTCATACAGTTTAATCAACAAAGCAGTGAAAGACTAGTGCTATATTTCAACATTTATTTGCTACAGTGTTTGATATCAGTAATCGGAGAGTGTCTAAATGTAAGCAACATGGCCAAAAAGATAAGGAGAGAAAACACTGTGTAAGCATCAAGCATATATGTCTTATATTGATTTTTAAAGCGTAATCTAATATTTCTACTACTTTATGGCTCTCAGCATCCCTAGTCAATACATAAATCAATCAATTCATGCCAACCAAGAATATATGACTCGGATTTATAATGATGTACAAAAAAATTATGTAAAGCTACATTTTTTTTAATTGTATCCTCTCTTAAACACAAGAAAAAGTACAAGTCCATTGCAAGCTACAACCAGAAGAAAATTTTTTTACATGCATTGTGCTTCGTCCTTCTTTATCATGCAGATTAATCGGACTGCTGTAATACACATACAATGAAAATTCAGGGATGTAGCCAGAAAAGTATTGTATGCACTAAATAACATGACTAAACAGCACTGACACCACAGGTATATTAGCTCTACATTTTATATGGTAGAATGCGGTTTGCAATTCACTTTAAGTATGTGTGATGAAGATATAACTATCTACTGTTACTGTCATCACTTCAGGTTTGATATGACTTGATATGACTGAGTCTGAAATGCATAAATAACCAAGAAACAGGAAACTCTCTCTCTCTTCATATTGGTTGTTCCTCCAAGGCATAGCTGAGGTTCTTTCAACTGAGAAGGGTATATGTGTGTGGGGGGTGACACTTTTCATATCTGAGTTGGTGTATGATGTATATGTACAAAATTCCTGCCAAATCCAACTGACACAAATCTGACTATAAATGACTTTTTATAGAATTGCCAAGGTGACTCACAGCACCTTTTTTACACAAATATTTAAGGAATCCTGCCCACTGTAGTTTAAAAAAAAACAAAAAAGTAGCACAAAATCAAATAGAATTTCATTGACACTGTATATCCTAGTCCATTAATGAAGCTTGGCACAGATGAGTACTGATTGGACTCATATACCTATTAAGTTTTCTTAAAATTCTTAAAAAATCATTGTGCAATTAACATATTTTGGCCCTGCTGCCATTTTCATATAAAGGAATTCACGTTGTATACTAGAAATACGAGGGTGTTTTTCTCTCTTCTATGTTTTTTTTATTACTTTATCCTTTCAGACTTGTTAACCTCTAACACACTGTCAAAGTTTGGTCACCATGCTGACAAGAACCTCTGTAAATGATACACTATGAATCCCATGTAGTTTATGAACTTAACCTTGAAGGGTGGTGATAATAAAGGAGACACATCCTTTTTTTTAATATCAGGACACTTTTATTTACAGCTGAAAATTACACTGGATTACAAGAGTTTCACAAGTATGGTTGGGTTTTTGATGACCCCCCGACCCCCACCCTCCTTCCCTCCTAGAGGACAAGCTGAAAGTAAATGAACAACTTTTATTTGGGCTGATAGTGAAGAGGCTGTAATGCTTATAAAGCAGCACAGGTGTAACTTGGAACACTGTGTAGCCTTTGGAGAAATGATCTGGATGAATGAAAGAGCTTCAGCCAAACATGTCATCTCAAATGAAAATTTTAATTGGTAGATTGTGACCAGGTTGCACATTCCAAACATTCCCAAACAAGTGAATGCAAGTTTGATAGGAAGTTAGGGTGTATAATCACCCTACTCTCAAATTGTATGTTGAGAGTAATTAGTTTAGAACTAGCACACTGTAGAATTTGGATTGCACTGCAGCCACTAAAAGGATGTTGTTAAGTGAGTGTAGATCTGTGCCACACAAAGTGACACATTTCACTATGACCAGCCAATCATTTAGCATCATACTCCACTGTATTGCTCTGGCCATTGTATCATATATCATTAAATATTTTTATTATAATTGTTGATTTAATAGCAAATTTTTTATCTTATTGTATGTGTTAGTGTTTAGAATTTATGTGTAGAAGTGATACTGCAGGAGTGAATGGGGTGTAAGCATTCCACTGTACCAGTTATACATGAAAATAGAATCTTTAATCTTGAATCTTGAGATTTCATGCAGATTTGTTCACTGGATCTGTGAATCCCTGGACTGAGTATATGATGTATTCTCAGTCCTCATTAATCCTTAGTTACATATTTCATATGACAAACGATGGACATACTGTCATTCTGGGATTCTATAAAGCTGTATGTACATTTATCTTTGATGTTTGTTTATCTGTAGACTCATAGACTCACCCTCCTGATGAGTCATGAGTCAGAGTCAGGTAAAGCTTACTTAAAGATTTATGGAGAAACACTGCGAATGATGAGGAACAGATTATGCACATAGACAGCAATATAGAAAAAGGCCCAGGGCTGCAGAAAACAATACCTGTCTTCCTGTCAAACTGTCATAGTCAAGCCCTATTATTTAAAATATGAGTGAGGAATGGCAACAAGCAATGCAGGTGTTACGCAAATAATTCAAAGTCTGTGTTACACAAATACGTGTCATGTATGGTGCCTTTGTACTCTTCATCTGCTAAAGTGATATTGTGTATTTACACTGAAATGCAAGAGCAGATCACATTTTCATCACTTTCATATGTTCATTAAATTGATTCTTTCAAACGTACAACATGTAAAGCTTTGCAATTCACATTTATCCTTTATACCTTCTGTTTTTATTTTACATTTTTCACATATTGTATCACAATATTCTGCCACACGGTCACACACTTACAGATCTGCTCATATCCATGTACAGATTTGCTCATATCCACAAACAGATCTGTTCGTATGCACGCACCCACCCACACACACACATTCAGAAACTACAGGCAATAAGCAATGACAAAAATTATGCCTATTTTCTATGCCGGGATCCATTTCACAGAGATCATAGTTTCAAATTCTTCTTTTTTCAATTTAAAACAGTCTGAATGGAAATTGACATTAGGGAAGTATTAATTTCGGTAGAGTATGGACATGGGGAGGTGTGGTCAGAGACAGGGAATGCTATAAAGGGAATCTCAGGTTTGTTCCTCTCTAATGTCACAGCTGTAACATTCTAATAAGCACTACTGTCTGAGGTTGATGCTGCACAGTGGCCAAAAGGCAAGAACAGAAATACACTATAGTTACCCAATACCACAACACACACACAAGCCCATACAGAGGTCAGACTGTGACATGATGCAATCTATTCCTTTGCAGATGAATAGAGTTTGTGCATATGAGATCTCTCTGGAAAATTGACGCGGTTGTGGTTGGGAGCTTGGAGTGAGAAAGAGTAGGGAAAAGAACACAGACGAAACCGCTTCCGGTAACAGAGTATCACACGCAAAGCTTCAGCCTTCAAACGAAAGAACAACAATCACAGATAAACAAGAGAGGCCTCCTTTAAAAGACGTATCACAAAACAACTGCTGTGTAGCCTTTCCTTTTTTCATATGTACACAGTTTCTTTGTGGATCCCCCTGACAATCAGTCTCTAGCAAGGGACTTGTTCAGCCATGTTCCTGTTTGTTTTCTCATTAGCTTGCTGGGATTTAGCTGTTTTGGTGTCTGGGTAGCTCGTGCATGTCCCCGAAGTGCACGGGAGCTGCTCTGTTACGCTTTGCTGTCGTCTGGCGTCGTGTGTAGGCTGTTGTCACCATGAACTTTAATCTCAATTGTATCCGGTTTCAGGGACTCTTTGCCATTCTCCTCTTTTAGTGGCAACTTCCTGGAGAGACAGAACAATGATACAGAACATGCCACAGGTTCAATTTCTATTAAAACAATAATGCTTAACATGATCAAACATGATTTGTTACTGTGCATAATTACTGTTACTGATTAACAAATTGACAGTATTATTATTCCTTCTATTCCTCTTACTATTTATTTCTTATTTTAATGTTTTTTATTTCTATTCTGCTGTCAGCCTCAGCTTTTAGACATAAATTGGAATTGAAATGAACAGTGTTATATCTGTTGTTATTTTTGTAACACAAACTTGCCCTGCATGTCCTGTACATTTTGCAGTATTGACAATATGTTAGAAGCCCTCAGGTCACGCCCACTTCCTCCTCTCGCCCTACTCCCGTCACGCGTTCTTTTAGCCCCGCCTTCTAACCTTTCACCTCTTTCCTCATTGGTGTTTTCCGGTCTCTACTTCCGGGGTTCTTTTCTATAAATATTTCCCATTTCCCCGACTGGCGTTGCGAAGTATTGTTGCCCCGTCACATACTGAGCATTTTCTCCTTACAATCTAAATCCTTTCCTGCGTCCGTATCTAGTTCTCTGTGTTTTTGTCTCCGTCGCGTGCCTGTGTTCGTTGGGGCTGTTCTGATCCCTGCCTCTCCAGTGTGCTTATTCTCTGGTCCCGGTTCCGTTCCGTTTCCCGGGCCTTCCTGCCTCCTGCCTGCCGCCTGGAGCCCTGCCTATCCGGTTCATCCGTCCCCGGGTCCGCGTACTCATTGCACACTCATCCACCTGCTCCTTTCATTCACCTCTCAATAAACTGTTTGTTTTACTGCATCTACGTCTCCTCAGCCTCCTTCAACCTACCGTATAACACAATAAAGCAGACTTTAATTTTTTTTTACTATGACTTTGTACTTTCCTTTCAGGTTTTTCTATGGCCTAATACTTTAGACATTTACTTATTACAGTGTAAAAGAAACTATTCTAATTCCTAATGTTTACTTTTTCCAGCACTACATTTCTATAGAATCATATAATCACAAGGTCATAAGGTGATCTTTCAGCATCAGGTAGCTTTAAGGATTCAGTCTAAATTCCTAACAAATCTAAACTTTAACAGATGTTAAAGCAATAATGAGAATAAAATACCAGTTACTGTAACCTATGTTTTGTTTGGTATATTTATCACGGAAATCTATTAGCATTCAATTTACAAGTTTTTACCATCAAGAATTATTATAATGCTAACTAATGAGGATGTAAAATAAAATGTGATTCAGATTGAACAGATACTTTTAAGCATTACGGATACAGATATGAGTAGGGGGCACACACTCCATGTTTCTTCCTTTCTTTCCTCAGAAAGCTTCAGAAAGTTTTTATCACTTTCTGTTTTTTTTGTCTGGAAGCTAGCCTCTCTATTCACAAGGTTATTAGAAGGGAGGCTTTAGGACAGTAAGGAATCAGAAGAGGCCTATCTGGCCATCCCAAAGTCAGTGTTAGAGTGTATCAAAGAAGTCTTTTAAAGCCCTGCTACTTGTTATTGGAACTGAAGGCAATCTTGTGCCCTAATCCTTCTGAACTCATAGCCAAGCAAACGTGACAGGATTTGATTCTCAGCTGCTAGAGGACATCTCACAGACACATTACATGACTGGAGAACAGACACTTCTTTGGCAGCAGACATGAAGAATTTAGATAAAGTACCTCCACAAAAGGTCAGGGTCTCACAGAATGAACATATCTCCTCTGGGCCATCCCAGAGAAACACATCTTATATCACTGATTAAAATTTGACATGTGTAAAGAAGAGACTGCTGTTTTGTTTCACATTGTTGCTTGGAGTTTATAATAGACATATTACTTCTTTATAAGAAAGACCCCTACTGGTATGTCCAACATTGTGGCTAGCAGCATGTAATAGCAGAGCTTGAAAATGAGATTGAAGCAAATGAAATTGAATAGAACAATGAAGAAAGTTTATTGGGGTATATTGGGTACAGTATATTGGGGTAAAGAAGTTCAGGCAAATGAACATTATGAACAATAAATCAACTGTTTGAAGAGCTGAGGAAAAACAGTAAGTGCATAGATGAGTGAGCACAAATAATTCAGGGACACTTACAGATAGGCGGCCTTGCCTTCCTCCATCTCTTTGCTCTTGCCGCTGGTGGCGGTCTTCTTGCTGCACAGCTTGCGGGTGATGCACATGAGCAGGCCACACTGGCGCAGGAAAAAGCAGCTTATGTCCACCAGCACAAGCAGCAGCAGCAGGCCTGCCATGCCCAATCCCACTACTGCACCCAAACCAAGGCTGCTGAACAGGGAGTCTGCTGAGACAGGAGACACACAGCACTGTCAGCTACACATGCAGATCTAATACCGGGGCCAGCTTGAAGTGCATAACCAAAGCAATGGACTCGTTCTCATCAGTATATAAACAGATCAATGTGGGGTGCTTGTGTCTTACGGGTGATTGTTATTAACTAAGACCTGACAACTACACTCACCATATATTTTATTCGGAACAGATGTACATTCATGCAGTTATCCAATCAACCAATCATGTGGCAGCAGCATAATCATACAGATACAGGTCAAGTGCTTCAGTTAATGCTTCAGTTAATGTTCACATCAAACATTAGAATATAGAAAAAGTGTGATTTCTCTGATTTATGGTATTATGGCATGGATGTTGGTACCAGCAGGGCTGGTTTGAATAGTTCAGATACTGATTTTTTTCCTAACCTTTGAGTCACCCATTTGGCTGAGTGTGTGCCCATGATATTGTCAGATTCCTCTTCTTAGCTAAAAGGAGTGGAACCCCAGATTTCAAAGTTTTGTGCATACTGAGTGATGCTTTTCTGCTCAACATGATTGTAAAGAGTGATTATTTGAGTTACTATATCCTTCCTGGCAGCACAATCCAATCTGGTCATCACCACTATTAACAAGGCATTTCCACACACAGGACTGCTGTACACTCAATGTTTTTTGTTTTTCAAACCATTCTGTATAAAACCCTTCTAGTACCAACATCTATGCCATGATCAAAGTCACAGAGATCATACTTTTTCTTCTGTCTTATGTTTGATGTGAAGCATAACTGAACCTCTTGACCGATATCTGCATGAACTTTGACATTGTGCTGCTGATAAATGGTTGGCTGATTGAATAACTGCATGAATGTGCCGATTTTCCTAGTAAAGTGGACAGCAAGTGTATACCAATTATATTTTTAACTTAGCTATCAAATTAAAGCTCCCCATTGAACACACAAACTACATCTCAAAGCCAGACAATTCATTATTAATGAATGAAGTTCATAATGCAAGCTCTGCTTTGGAAGATAGGGGTATAGGGCTAGAGGCACTGAGGAAAAGACAGACGATTTGCCATTGCCCAAAGCCTGTGCTTGATGTTTCATCTGAATTAATTATGAAGAAGGCAAGCAAAATAATTCAGTGGTGTAAGTAAACAGTGTAGCTGTGCCATGACAGGGTATTTAATAGTGATGAATGTTGGGAAACCTACACTACTTTACATAAATGCAATATACATGTTTATACAATTGCTCATGAGGCATGCTTAAGCTGCATTTAGAAGTAATTTTAAGGTGCACTGCACTTGAACATAAATCATGTTACATTGTATTGAGTTTGAATATAAAATTTCAGTCATGCAGATTGGCAGGCCTTGTGACAGGTAAAAGGCTGATGTTACATATAATCCTCATGGGAAATGAGGTAATGTCTGTAAAGGATAGATAGAAATCTATCTCAAAATAACATTTTCAGGTCATCCACTGGGCCTAAATATATCAATCACTCAGGCTGTTGAGAGCTGTGCTGCCATTAACTTAACATTCCATCCATCAATAAGCAGACAGACTACCCAGACATAATGTAGAAAATTAGGTAAAAAAGAGATTTAGAAGAAGAAGGAGTGTCAGGTGAGAGGAATAGTGTGCTTCAGCAGAAATCTGCTGTACAAACCCTATTTCCAGAAAATTTGGACACTTTCTTTCAATGCAATAAGAACTAAAAACTGTTACAAGTAACACTCTTCTGGAAGGTTCCATGATTAGCAGTTTAACTGGTCTTGTGAGGTCATCAAGATTGAGTATAAAAAGAGTATCTACCAAAGGCTTAGTTTCTGCAAGCAAGGATGGGTTGTGGTTTACCACTTTGTGCCAAACTTAGTGAGACTATGTTTCTTAGAGCAAGATTACAAATGATTGCCATCTACAGTTTATTATATCATGAAAAGATTCAGGGAGTCAATTTTCATTGTGTAAAGGCCAAGGGCAGAAGCCGCTGCTGAATGTGCGTGACCATCAAGCCCTCAGGTGGTATTGTTTGAGAAACTGTCATGCTACTGTGATGGACATAGCCACATGGGCTTAAGAGTACTTTGGAAAATCACTTAACCCAGTCAAGAAATGCAACTTGAAAGTGAATCATGCAAAGAGGAAGCCAGATATTAATCATGTGCAGAAACACTGACAAATTCTCTGGGCCCAAAGCCATGGTCTGAAAGACATTGAAAATGAGTTCTGTGGTCAGACAAGTCCACATTTCAGCTTGTTGCTGTCAAGATGATGTCTTTTCCCAGGAACTCCATGTCTATTTCAGCAGGACAATGACTGGCCTCATTCTGCATAAGTTACAAGAGGCTTGACTGGCCTGCCTGCAGTGACCATGGACTGTTGAGCAAGTCTTATGTACAGCAAAAATGGGCAAAACTTCCACTTGTAAAAATCCAACAATTAGTATTTTCAATACCCAAACAATTAAAAAGTATAATTTAAAAGAAAAGGTTAAGTGACCCAGTGGTAAACATGCTTCTGTCCCAAGTTTCTTTGAGTGTGTTGTAGCCATTATTTTTTTTACATTTGTTTAAATTTAACAAATAGAATTCATTCATTCATTCATTTTCTTAAACGCCTATTCCTTTTCACGGAGTAAACCCACACGGACACGGGGAGGACATGCAGACTCCACACAGAAAGGACCCAGACTGCCACACCCGGGGATCGAACCCGGGACCTTTTTGCTGTGAGGCGACGGTACTACCCACAGAGCCACCATGTCACCCAAATAGAATTAAGATAATTGAAAACACTGAAAATATTTTCTTTGTTCTTTTGTCTGTTAAATAATGGTTCCAGAAAATTAAGAAATGACAAGTGTCAAGTAAGTGTAAATTACAAGTATTGCATTTTTTTATTGCAAGTGTCTCAACTTTTCTGGAAACGAAGTTTGTCCATCACCATTTAACGATTCACATGGGCATGGGGTAAAATTATATATGCAATTTAAGAAAGTGGGAGGCAAATCTATAGTTAAATTAATCAAAAGAAAGTTGTTCAAAAGAAAGTTGGCTAGTCTAGTTCTTCAGTATGAGCTTAAACACAGAGACCCAAAACTGCAGAGTAATTATTGGGAATACACTACATGCACTCAGAGCTTCAGATTTCAGACAGGCTTTCACTTTTGATACATGAAGGATGTAACAATCTCCTCAATGGTTTACTGGACACTGTGTTCATTTTTCTACATCTTTTCCCCTCTGAAAAATGTGCCCCTGTTCTTTAAACTGATTTGTTGTTGATTTATAATGTCATTAGAGGCTCAATTTAGCATCTCGTTAATATTACTTATCCTGAAGTTCCACAAATGGGTGTGATTCATCTGCATCTGGGTTCAATGCACTCAATTAATTAACTCTGAGTGGTAATTGAGTCTTAGCAATGAGCAGCAATGATTCAAGCTTGACTGATTGTGCCTGGCCAGAACCTTCACACTAAGGGGAGGTCTATGGGTGGGTACCTAGTTTTTGACTGACAGGCTAATGATCCTTATAATCATGCATAAGGCTTAATGACTTTGCCATTGTGATATATTACTAAGTAGGATGTAAAAAATAGGTTTGTAGCTAGTTTGGAAACACTGACACTGACACGTTTTCACATACAAGAAACTGACTTGGTGAATGGTACATGCCAATCCAAATAAAACAGAAAAGAAAAATATAATAGATAAAAAAAAATTACAGTAGATAAACTAAATCATGGTGGCTCAGGGGTTCGATCCCCGGGTGGGGGATTCCCGGGTAGGGCGGTCTGGGTCCTTTCTGTGTGGAGTCTGCATGTCCTCCCCGTGTGCGCGTGGGTTTACTCCGGGTATGCCAGTTTCCTCCCACAGTCCAAGACATGCACGTTAGGTTGATTGGCGTCTCTAAAGTGGCTCTAGTGTGTGAGTGTGCGTGCGAGTGTGTGAGTGTGTGAGTGTGTGTGCCCTACAATGGATTGGTGCCCTATCTAGGGTTGCTCCTGCCTTGCGCCCTATGTGGCCGGCTAGGATCGATGTGACCCTGAAAAGGAATAAGCGGCCAAGAAGATGAATGAATGGATGAATGAATGAAACTAAATCATATTATATATGTGTAT
>JAOVYV010000048.1:11519806-11531834 GCA_025674545.1 Hassar affinis | reverse complement strand
TGGAAAACCATTTCAGGTGATAACCTCATAAAGCTGATTGAGAGAATGCCAAGAGTGTGCAAAGCTGTAATCAAAGCTGAAACATATTTTGGTTTGTTTAAACTTTTAAGTTTACTACATGATAACTTATGTGTTCCTTCATAGTCTGGATGATTTCAGTATTAATTCACAATGTAGGAAAAAATAAAAATAAAAAAATTGAATGAGAAAGTGTGTCCAAACTTTTGACTGGTACTGTATCATCAACATAAACAATGTCAAGCCATATTGGATATAAACACACACAATCCATTCACATCAAAATTATAGCACTCAAATTTAAGAATTTTACTTGTTAATGTTTACTTGTTTACTTTCCCTGGTTAAAATCAATTGAAATACTAATCTTGTTTTAAGGCACACTTTTCTTCAGTAAATCACATAAATCTTTATTTTGGAGTAGAACCTTAAAATTGGCTTTTTCAACCCTAGCAGAACATAAGAGATAATATACCATCACTTTAACACATCAAGATAACTTAAAGATATCTGTGTGTTATATGCAGCAGTCTAATTTCTTTTAAGCTAAATAAACATATGCAGTGAGAAGATATGTTGAGTGGAGTATACTTACGAATGGGCAGTGTCTGAAAGCTCTCGGTGCGACTGAACTCCCCTTGGCCTTTTCCATTCACAGCTGCCACACGGACCTCATAAGTAGTGTTGGGTTCAAGGTTAGTCAGCAGCACTATTGCTGAAAGATGGAAGACAGTGAGGGAGTAAGGGAAAGAGAGATGAGAAGCCGAGAGAAGCGAAAAAAAACCAAGAGAATGGATTTAACTGACACTTGAGATAAATATAGATCACAGTCCCTATATCAAAATTCCAGCTGTTTTCCTCAGTCAAGAGGTTTGTCACCAAGGTTTGAAAGTCCAGTTATTCTTTTGCTCAGTCATGCTTCTTTGGCAGAGCATTATGGATATTAGCTCTGGGCCTTTCAAGCAGTTGAGCTTGCTTATCTGGCTGTCTGATTTGTCCTTTATGTTCCAGCAAGCACTTCTGAGCGTTGTGCAAGAAAAATCAATATGTGATCCAGAAACATTGCAATCTTCACCAACACTGAGGAAGATTCGCTAACTCAGGCCCTCTAGGCAGCTGAAGCAAATCCTTCCCAATCCCTGGCTTAAGGTCATTTTTTCCCCTCTTCAACACAAATCTGTGGTATTTGAGTGTCTGTGGGATCAGTTTATTTATCTATGCAAGTATAACAGACATCATGTCTATATACTAGTTATTGAGAGCAAGACAGTCACTCACTTTGTGTTCCATGTGACTTGACATCTCTCCAGTCATTTGAACTGATGTCTTTGTATCTGACTAGGTAATGGCCAATAGGAACTCCACCATGAGAGTCTGGCTTCATAAATGTTACTGTAGCTGTGCGCTGGGCCACAGAGTTAAGATGAACCGAGTATGGGTTAGAGGGAACATCTGAAATAAGAAGGAACAAGCAGAAAATAAACAGCCAACCTGATCATAAGTATATAATTATTATATAAGCATGAATTCTGGATAAAAGAAAAACCCAAAACAAACAAACAAGAAGAACAAACCCCAAACACATCAGAAAACGTTTGATATACCAAATTTGCAGTTTTTGTTATTAAAAATTATTGGACAATTCTGAAAATGGGCCACATGCACACTAGAAGTAATTTTATGCCTGAAGTAATTTTAAACAAGCACATATATCAGAGGGGTACTCCTAGGTTTTTAAAATGGTTTTATCATTTTTTTTGTGGTTAGAATACACACAGTGCACACAGTATTCTTTCCAAAAGGGAACATTATTCAAAACAAACAAGCATTGCTATAAAAAGACAGCTCCCAACTTTTGACCTGCAGCTTGCATAGGAAGTTACATACAGAAAGGTGACTGGTACACCAAAAAACCCCAACATAAATTGTTTGTATTAAGGTACTGGGACACTATGAGCATCCAGAATAGCTTCAATGCACCTTGGCAGAGATACTACAATCTCAGGAACTGTATAAGCATAGAATACTTTAGTCCCTACAAAAAATGGTTTTCTTTTCATTGCAATAAAAAATCCTTTGTAGCACTGTGAAATTGTCACCCTTTAGTTTGTATCATATCCTTTCAAAGTAATCACAGTTGTAGTAAACTGTTCTACACAGAGGCAGTAAAAGGTTTCATTCAGGTGTGTGTGTGTGTGCCATTCACAATCGCCTTTAGGATCTCTCCCTTCATTTTCCTTTGCTGAGCATGAAGAGACATCCTGAGCTGAATTACAAGCACCTACCTCTATAATGTGGGAGAGAAAGTGAGAGGAACAGAGAGACAGAGAGAAAGAGAGGGGGTGTGGGGGGACAAATGATGGAGAAGGAGATTATAAGTAAGAAAATGATAGGAGAGAAAAATTAAATGGGTGGTAGGAAAAGTAAGTGAGAGTTTGTGAGTGCTTGTGATTATGTGGTAGAAGCAAGGGGGAGAGATGCATATGCATTTGACTGGGGAGTATTATTCAAAAATTCTAATGCGCTGGCATTTCAGTTTCTCTGCTTGCTGTACCACTGGGGAGAGTCTCTAAGAGATTGTGAGCAAATATACACAGTGCCCCCTTGCTTGTTTCCCTGGAATACTTGTGAGTGTGTGTATGTGTGTGTGTGTGTGTGTGTGTGCATATGTGGATGAGTATAGTTAAAATTCACTTTGTCTATAAAGTGAATGTGATTAATCTTTCCACTTTATATATAGTAATGTCATAATAATAACAGTTTAGTACTAACTGTTTGTAGTAATAATAGTATAGTAATAACTGTTTTCCTTAAAACAGTATGAGTTGCAGTCTATAAGCAAATTTCTTTTGAAAGAAAGAAGAGAGAGAGAAAAGGAGGCATGTAGTAGAACATATGGTATGTGCATCTTGACAAATGTGGTGCAAGTCTGGGGAAATGAGAACTATGGTGACACACTTTGGTTATTGATGATGCTTACAATACATATGTAAAGATCTAAAAATTCAGAAATGTGCTCAGTTGCATTTCAATAATCACAGAACAGCAGCTGTAAGTCGTCTTACAATTAGAGTATGATTATAATTATGAACTGACTAACAAATTTCGCTCTAAAGACAGAGACACACCATCTCTGTCTACTGGAAATGGGCAATTTACTAACCTGCCTGAGCCAAGATGAACTCCTGGAACCGCATGCCAATGTTGTTTCTGGCTGTGCAGTTGTATCGGCCAAAATCCCGGTCTGACATGGGAGTGACCTGGATAAATGAGAGTGGAGTGAGAAAAACTGGTGACCCAATTTATCAGAGGCCTGAATGAATTGGATCTGAGCTGTAACTTGAAACAAATGTCCTTTGAAAACAGAAGCAGATTAGACTAACAGTTTAGATAATCAGAGAATGAATTACTGAGGATATCACTTACCTTCAATAAATGCTACAATGAGTGCAGGTGTGGCTGTGTGTAAGTACCTCCAGTAGGGATTTGCCAGGAGCGCTGTGTACACGCATGTTGGCCATGCCCTCGCTAGGGATAGTCAGCTTCTCTCGCCGCCACAGCATAGTGGACACAGGGTTGGACATCACCTCACAGCTGATGTTTACTGGGTTCCCCTCCCATGAGAAAAAGATAGTGTGATTGGTTTGGAACTTAGGTGCATCTGTTAAAAGATAAAAAGCCATTAGCTAGTTGAAGCATACAAAAAGCCTGGCTCTAGACTAGCATGGAAAACAGAACTGAGATCAGCTGCCCAGTGTTAATTCTGAGCAGATATTGAAATGCAAGCTAGCAGTTCACTGGCACAGGTAGACCCACTGGCAGAGAATAACAGACTAAATTGTGTGACTGTCACAGATGTGAGTATGTCTGTAGATACACCCGTAATAACTGAAAAGTGCATCTGGGAGCATGCTTGCAGCTGCGGATACAGGCTCATGATCAATCTGAATGTGTGGCACTACAATTTACTAAAACAACCTGCCCAATCTACACTCACTGGCCATCATTTTCACATTTTCTGTGTGTTTTTTTCCCCCTTTCATTATATCTGTCTCTGCCTTCCATTGTCTCTGCTTCTCTGGCAGGCATTGTACACTCACCCACTGACACGAATGCTTTTTCCATAATAGAGATTGATGCTGTCTCCTGTGCCACTATAGGCAGGAGACTGAATGGGTGAGTTAATGAGTGCCACTGTTGAATTGTTCACTCCATTGAGCCCCATTTAGAAGACATTCCCAGTTCCCGGTAAAGCACCCACCTCCCAGTGCTCTCCCCATCTACCAGTGTCATCCCTGCTGGCTAATATGTTCTCACTTTATTGATGGAATATAGAGACACATCACCAAACTGTGCCTACAGTGGAGACAGATATTCAACATTATCTGTGGAGATTTTCTGTCACCTGGGTCATTTTAGAATGTCTAGTAGCAATAATTCAGGATGACTAGACTTGTGTTATAATTTTAAAGATGTTTCACCACTCATCCATAAAACTGATGAAGCCCTTCAGAATGGATGAAGCCCTAGTGATTGGTTAAATGTTTTCAATCCTTCAAATGTATTATAGACTCACTAAAAACACTCCAAATTGAAAAGAGTAGCACATGGTACTTTTACCAACAGCATGGGCTGGAGGAGGGATGGGATGATTTCCCAGATTCTCATCTCCTTCTGGTGTGATTAAGAGCTGTCATGCTTGTACATGTGTCTGGCATACACATTTGTAGTGGTGTATGCTTGTGTGGGGCTTCTGTGAATAATATACACTCACACTCGATATCCAGGAACATGCTCTTCTGATGTCCTCCAATTCTGCTGAGAGCTTCACAGTCAAAACGGCCCCAGTCAGAAAGGCCCACTCCCATGATGGTCAGCATGGACTCGCCATGATGCCCACGCACCTCCACGCGCTCGTCTGGACTCTGAAAACACAAAAAACATGGCCTGATGTACATTTAACTGAGTTTGAACACTGAATATTAAATAGGAAATGGTATTATCATAGAAATGGAAAGCACCATTTAGCATCAGCATCTCTAAAACTTTTTTTAAGAAGCTGCAAAGTCTGCAGGTAGACAATTATACTCACAGTAAGTTCAACCGTTGAACTAATGTGCTTTAATTATTGTGTGCTTACATATTAAAAAAACATTTCTAAGGAACTAAAATGTTGCCCCTCAGCAGTTTTATGTTATATACGGTGCCACTGTCACAAGTTTGTGAACCCTTTACAACTATCAGTATTTCTGTATAAATTTGACCTCAAATCTGATCTGATCTGATCAGATCAAGTCCTAGGACAAGGAGAACCGAAGCAAACAAATGACACAAAACATTATAGTTTTTACATTTACCCAACATTAAATACATTTGTTGGAAAAAAGTAAGTAAGTATAATGTGAGTATAATATTATTTACAGGGATAATTGAAGTCAGGTACCTGAATCAAGGGGATGACAATCAGGCATAAGCTTAGCAGGCCCCCCATGTCAAACACATGAACTTACTGTAGATCTTCATTATCAAATTCTTCATCACACAGGTTTATGGAAGTGTGCCATGCCCCAATCAAAAGAGATTACCTTAGAAAAAGAGATTCTGATGCTCACCAGGTTATAAAACCATTTCTAAAGGGTTTGGCCTCCACCAATCCACTGTGAGGCAGATGATATACAAATGGAAGAAATTTAGCACCACAGTTACTCTCCCAAAGAGTGGTCATTCAGCAAATATCACTCTAAGAGTGCAATGAATAATATCATGGGAAGTGACAAAGAACCCCTGGGTACCATCTAAGGATCCACAGGTCACTCTTGTGCTGAGTAATGTCAATGTTCATGAGTCCACCATCAATCAAACAATGAACAAGCAAAAACCAGACACTGCCGTCCCACATAAGAGCCTCATCCTAGCCGTGAAGCATGGGGGTGGCAGTGTCATGGTTTGGAGCTGCTTTGCTGCCTCAGGTCCAGGATGGCTTGCCATTATTGATGGACCTATGAATTATGGATTCTAGCAGCAAATACAGGGGCATGTCTGGGTATCTGTCCAGGCACTGAAGCCTAAACCGAAATGCAGCAGAATAACAATTCTAATGACACAAATAAGTCTACTGAGAAATGTTTAAAGCAGAAGAAATGTAAAATTGGAATGTCCAAGTCAAAATCCAGACCTAAAAAGAGCAGTTCATGCAAAATCAACATCACTGAGTTGAAGCAGTTTTGTAAGGAGGAATGGGCAACCTGTTTTGCAAGATTCATCACCAGTTAATGGAAATGCTTGGTTGAAGTTCTTGCTGCTGAAGGGGGCCACACCAGTTACTGAAGGCAAAGGCATTTCATGTAACATTTCAGGTCATATTTATGCATAAATATAAAAAAAAAATGTAAAAGGTTCACAAATGGTTCACAAACTATACTATAAAAACTATACAGCATATTACTACTTACTGATGAGTTATTTATTTTGCATACCTAAAAATGATTTTGCTAAGCTACAAAGGGATAAGAACTAAATTTAATGATTTAAGTGATTATGTAGGGTGTTCCTTCTTTTTGAGAGCATGTTCTTCTGAACTCATTTGTAATACAGTTCTTCCATATGTCAAAACATTTCAGCACAAAAGAGTGGTATAGCAATCGAGTAATCCTTCTTAACATGAAAGCATTTGCAAGATTTTAAATGTCACAGAGATATTACGCTGGCATATTGAGGCATGTATTAAGGGTTATATTGTGTGATACAGCTTAGACATGATGGTGTTGTATTTGATCAGAGAGAATGAGTTATTGTGCATATTATGAGTGGTTAAGAAAGGACTGCTTTGCATCTGATCACTCAGACTATTTAGTTTACTTAAACATCATTATTTTGTGCTTACATTACTAAAGATATATGCATTAATGCTCTATAACCATTTCAGTCACACCTGGTAGCTTAGTAGCTTCACTACTACTACGTTTAGGCCTTGAATTCTAGAATTAAGAAGAGGGCAGTGCATCCCTAACATGTTTTTAGCCCTCCAGTAGTTCTCCTTTATTAACTACACTATTTCTGCACTGTGAATTCTGTTATACTAACACTGAGTAACCAGAGGTGCTTCTTCTTTGCCACACATCCATCCTTGATTACTTTTTACCTTTCTCATCAGGCAGACCATTTAAATTGCTTGCAGAGCAGTCACTGCTAGATTAAGCATGGTGGCAGGGTCTTTCATAAAGCTTCTGTCAAAGATCCACAGGCTGCGTCACCGAAGAGCCGAACTCCATTTACTTCCATTGTTGCTGCCTAACAACTGTGCTTTTATGGTATTCTAATGCTCTTTGACGGCTCCCCTTCTTGTCATGTTAGTGGACTCAGTGTCCCTGTTGAATTAACTATTATGCAGCACACATTTTTATTCAATGCAGCCACAAACCGTAAAGAAAGAAACTAAACTTTATCTCACAGTAGCGCCAAGCAGCACTGAAGGCCCCATAAGTGTATGCCAGCTTCTGGGCTCAAACAGCTCTGACCATGGTTAGTGGATTTCAAATACTGAAGCTCACACAGCAGACAATGAGTATATCAATCAATTGCCATGCTTTCTTACCAAATTGATAGGTACATAATTTGTGGAACATTGGAGAGCTATATTTAAATATGCACAGACTCTGGGTTGGTACGCAGCAAACATTCTGATGTAATGAATTCATCATGAGTACTCATGTTTGTATTTCACACATTTATATCAGGGCAGCAGTTTTTTTGGTGTCTAACCATAGTAACACATCACATTACGGTGCTTATATAAAACTAATCACTGCTTACCAAATGGCAGATCTAGCTGTACCTGTGCCTATCTAGAGTTGTACCTTTTGTCCAAATGAGAAGCTCTGCCCATCACTGGCTCTTCTCCAGGATATCTCAGGAAGAGGTTCACCCTCAGCTTTACAGGAGATCATAGCAGCACTGCCCTCTACAGCTGTTACATTCCTCAGCTTAGTGATGTGTGGTGGGACTATAAGTAGAGTAAAACAGATCATCCATAGTGTAGTAACGACACATTATTTACATATGAATAGGCCATCAAAAACAAAACACTTATGCTTGCATTATATATTTTGCTTTGATTTGCTTTGATGGTCAATAGAGCAACACTACTGTGCTTGCCTCAATAAATGTACTTACTGTAAGAGCTTTTATCCCACAGGTCATATATTAATATCATAAAACAATCAGACACAGATTTATATCTGCGGCCCCTGACAGTGCATCAGCACATATGAAACAGTCTCACTGAGTACTTCTGTTTCCAATATGTCTTCTGACACATTCAAAATGAATTACCACAACAAAGCAATCCTGATGTAGAGATTACAAAGATACACTGAAGATGTGTATGTTTGCAATTTAGACATGGTTCATCAGTGTGCAAAACTAATTACATGATGAGATCAGAAAAATAATTCAACATAAGATATTATACTGGAATGTTTCTGGGAGTACTAAATAGAAAGAAAAGTGGAACTAGAACTTCTTTGAGGCAACAGCATCATATATTAAAGCTCATGGGATCTTTTGAGGTTCAAATATTTAAGGACAGTTCCATGAGACTTGATAGAGCATGTTCAGAGAACTAAAACCTTAGACTTTGTTAGTAGAATGAGAAACAAGTCTTATCAGTATGGAGAAGTCAAATAGACGGGATGTATGGTAAGTTAAAACTATGTTTCCGATCACCCATTGCAAACCAACCTCCTATGCAATAACTAAGCCTTATTGAAATGAACTCTCTGAAGAATGTCCTTTGCTTGCACAGTGAAAGGATTCTGATGACTACAGAATAAATCTCCATACATTTCCATAAGCTGACAAGGTGCTATCTGAATAATCTAAGAGGATGGTGGCAGCTTCATGAAAATCTAAATTGAAATTCTTGGCCATAAAGAGTGTGTCACCTATTTTCTTAAATTATTTTATGAACTTGTTTATGGAAAAACTGGAGGGCTGGATGTGGGAGTCTGATGGCAAAAAGAAGAAGTGTCTCATCCCTCTTTCAACAGCAAAATCTACTCTTCTATATAACCTCTCCATGAATTGTCTTATACACTGATCAGCCATAACATTAAAACCACCTGCCTAATATTGTGTAGGTCCCATTTGTAATACCAAAACAGCTGTGACCTCTCAAGGCATGGACTCTGAGTACTCACTGCCTAATATATTCCAGCATCAAATGGCACGTTGAATCAGTTTTGTATGTCCAATTCACCCAACTTGCATATCTTTGGACTGTGGGAGGAAACCAGGGTACCATGGATAAACCCATGCAGACACAGGGAGGACATGCAGACTCCAGATAGAAATGACCCAGATTGCTCCCACCTGTGGTTCAAACCCAGGACCTTCTCGGTGTGAGGTAACAGTGCTACCCACTGAGCCACAGTGCTGCCTTGTTTTTGTAATAAGATAATATTGTAATGAGATAATGTTATTCACTTCACCTGTCAGTGGTTTTATTTACATTTACATGTATGGCATTTAGCAGACGCTCTTATCCAGAACGACTTACAAGAGTGCTTAGTCATTAACTTGGAATATCCAATGCTAAGGCTGGTAGACCTGAATTCAAGTTACTTTGAGCTATAATGCTGCTAGAATGTTAGTCATGTACTACCTATTAGGCATTATAAGTCCCAGAACCCAAGTATTCCTAAGTTACACAAAACCTGCGAAAACAAGACATAGGGAATACAATAACTGCTATAAGTGCAGAACCTGGGACCTTCTTGCTGAGAGAGAGAGAAGAGTATTTACTATGAATCCATTTTGCTTTCTTTGTTAAGAGGATTTGTTGTTTTCTTTGTTAAGAGGATTTCTTCATGTTGATATAAGAACTGGACACAGAAATTTCCTAGTAATACAATTTCTGTAATGGAATATGTAAACAGGATGGATTAAGGCTATTTTTGTATCAGCCAGTGTAGCAAGCTTTTTCCTCAGGCAGCAAAGTTTCATCAAACAGAGATATTGATACAATACTTTTTTATAAGTTTACAATAAATGTAACATTACATTGTTGTTTAGTGTATTTAGATGGATTATATTTGTAGGCATTGTCATTGCCATGTCTGGTTTCTAAAATACTATTAAATGTGCTGCACCAAGTAGCAGAATTTACATTTATATCAGTGTAAAATAAAAATAAAAGAGATGGATAAGCTTTTGTTTTTGGATAATATTTTGATTATTTCTTATTTATCCAGGGTTAATATATACATGTCAACTCATCCCAATCACCCAGTATTTCCTGTCTGATATTTAATATTTCCTGTGAGATTGTGTTTCTGATTGGCTGGTAGTGCTGAAATACTGTATATCACCCTGTGTGGCACAGTTTCCTTCTATGATCATTTAAGCACAACTACTTATGATATAGCTTTATTGAAGTGAATATTTGGCACCAGTGAAACTAACTACTTTTAATGGTTGGTTTTTATGACCTGATAATACTTATGTTTATCTAGCCCCTGCTATGAAAGATCAACTTTACATTTAACTGACATGAGGTTTTCCAAACAAATTTCTTTTTATTCTTTCAAATTTAAATATGAGCAGCCTTATATCTATTTGCTAATGCCTGAGAGATAATATCAATTTATTGATAAATTATACTGCTCAAAAAATTAAGGGAACTCTTAATCATCACTGTATAGCACCAAGTCAGCTAGACTTCAGGGACATCAATCTGTCCAGTTAGGAAGCATAAACGATTATGAATCAATTTCACCTTGGTGCAAAAGAAAGTGAGAAAAGATGCACTGAAGAGGAAGCAGCAAGTCAATCCTCAAAAAGGGAATGGTTTTGGAGATGGTGGCAACAGACAATTCTGTCCTGACTGATAAGTCATTCCTGACTGATTCTTCTGTAATTTTGCATTTTGCTGGTGTCCTTGTTTCTACCGGTAGCATGAGGCAGTACCTGCTGCCCATTCAGGTTACGCAAGTAGTCCAGCTCTTCCAGGATGGCACATTACTATGTGCTGTCAATTCGCCAGAGTACACCAGATGTCAGATGACAGCAGGTTCACACTAAGCACGTGTGACAGACATGAAAGACTCCAGAGATGCTGTGGTAAACTTTATGCCGCTTGCAACATCATCCAGCATAACTGGTATGGAGGTGGGTCAGTGATGGTCTGGGGAGGCATATCCTTGGAGGGTCTCACAAACCTCCATGTGATAGCCAATAGTACTATGACTGGTGTTAGGTACTAGGATAAAATTCTCAGAACCATTGTCAGCAAACAGTACCCTGACTGCGGTGAGGTACAGGAATGAAATTCTCAGAGTCATTGGCTACCCTTACACTGGTACAGTAGGCCTGGGGTTCCTCCTGGTGCAGGACAATTCCTAACCTCATGTGACCAGTGTGTAGGCAGTTCCTGGAAGAAGAAGGCACTGATGCCATTGACTGCATGAGGGCCAAGGGCAGAAACCACTGCTGAATATGAGTGACCATTGAGCCTTCAGGTGGTACTGTATGAGAAACTACCATACTACCATGATGGACATAGACATGTGGGCTCAGTAGTACTGTCACTGTCACTTAACACAGTCCACCGCTGCATTAAGAAATTAACCTGAAACTGAATTATGCAAAGAAGAAGCCATATATTAATTTTATGCAGAAACAACATTTAGTTCTCTGGCCCCAAAGTCATCTGAGATGGACCCCAAGCCTGAAAACGTGTTCTGCGGTCAGGCGAGTCAAAAAAGGACATCTGATTTTATGTGCCAAAGATGAAAAAGACCATCCAGACTGTTACCAACAAAAGTGAAAACATCAGCATCTGTGATGGCATGGTTATCTGCATACATATGAAGGTACTATTGATAAGGAGGCTTATATTGGTATTTTGGGGTGACACGGTGGCTCGGTGGGTAGCACTCACAGCAAGAAGGTCCCGGGTTCGATCCCCGGGTGGGGTGGTCTGGGTCCTTTCTGTGTGGAGTCTGCATGTCCT
>JAOVYV010000048.1:11500778-11513064 GCA_025674545.1 Hassar affinis | reverse complement strand
GCAAACTCCACACAGAAATTTCCCAGGTCGCCCCACCCGGGGATCGAACCCGGGTCCTTCTTGCTGTGAGGCGACAACGCTACCCACTGCACCACTATGCCGCCATGATGAAAATATTCAAATTCAAATTCAAAATGTCTTTGATAATGAGATAATGAGAGGAGCAGATCTAACTGGATATCCATGCAGCAGGTCTAAACATACATGAATATGTTGCAGCCTTAATTGTGATGGTTAATGCTGGTGCATATAAGAAATATGACTTTCAGGTGCATACTGGTATTAACAACGTTCTTGTTGTTGTACTTTCATCATGGAAAGTGTTAGAAAGTATTTTGAAGGTCCATGGTAACCACAGCCTTTGTTTTAAGACTGTAAACAGAGTAGAACCATTTAGAAGGTCAAAGGAAAACTAGTACAAGTAAATAAAACACACTCTACACTGGGTTTGGTAGTCATGCACTGACAAATTTCCAACCAAATTATCATTGACTTTTTTGCCAATCAATAATCATTTTTGAAAGGCTATAATCTAATTGAACTCATTCCCTTATGAAGGGACCCAACTGGAACAACACTGCTAATATGAGACATAATTGGGCATAAATGCATTAAACCAGGCCAGGAAAGCATCTGGCTGACTGAAGCTTAAAATATTCAGCAAGTCTGGCCATTTTGCACGAATCATAAAAACAGGTAATTTTACAGTTGTGTCTATAATTTTTTTATGTTAAATAAAAAGGTAAAACCCAAACCTTTTAATTAATTTTACATATATTCAACAAAGACATAAATAAGGAATAGTCTTTCTCTGTTTTTGTGAGTATATTTTTTATGTCTCAGACTGATTCAAACTGAAAGGCAGACATACCAATATGTTTATACAGACTGCAGTGGTGGCTGTATGTGGTTGCTTCATTTGTTTTAGGTTAGCCTCTGATGTGTGTTGTCATGTCTGCCAGATTATCGGCTATGCCTCATTGAGCAACCTTATTAGATCAGTGGGAGAGATTTCAGCAGGGTGCTATAGAGACTCTGGCCTATGCTTGCCCTCATCAGATCAGACATAAAATATCATGGTTAATCTCTCCATATCATCATTGCTCATCTTCAGCCAAAGCTCTAGAATCATTATTATGATGGCTGATAGCTAGGAGGTCCTGTTCTTCTATACAGGGCAATTTTAATAGAAGAAAGCAAAATCAGGACTGAGTAATAGCCTTGATTTCAGGAACAGTGTGCCCTGAATCATTCAACTGAAATTAAAATTATATACAAATTTTTAATTTTATATTATAGTGTTTTTAACCAGTTTTAAGAAGAAATGTTATCTGTACGCTGTACAAATAGTGCAGGGTATGTGCATTGTTAAAAGAAGAACTGACAATAGAAGACATGGATGACTATCCATGTCTGACACTCTATGGTCTGACACTCTAATATGGTATGAAAGAAAACTACAGTTTGTGACTTTTTTGTTTTTTGTGCTCTCTGCATACCTGAAACTATTACTTTTGCTGATTCTCTTTTGCCAGGCATCACTGCATGCCCATTATAGCATTTTGTGATGGAAAAACTCACCATTGACAACCAGGATGATATCTCTGAAGTCAATCTCACCCCTGGCCTCCACTCGAGCTTCACAGCGGTACACACCCTCATCTGCTTTAGTCACTCTCTGGACTTGTAGGTTGTTGTTTGGTAGGAGCTGAAACTCTGAAAAAAAAATATCCATTGCAAATTAATTTAAAAAATCCTAATTAAAAGATCAAAAGAGCTATATTTACAGCTGAGAATGGCATTTCATTTCACTACAGTCATGTCAATGGCACGGTTTTTAACCAAGGATAAAACGTTCCCTCAAACAAATTTGTTGTCAGTCCTAATAGCAGAATAATAAAACATGTCTTGATTTATGTCTTTATTCTATAATGCATTACTTTTTGAACTTTGAAAAGTTAATTATTCCACTGCAGAAGCTGCTTGCCTATAAAAAGGTTGTTTTTTGCCTAGCTATTGTAAAAGGCTCTTACATTAACCAGACTATTAACCAGTGACTCACTGTCAGTGTCCTCAGTGATCTCCATGTTGTTGTAGTACCATGTGACCACAGGCACAGGGGAGCTGGTGACATCACACACCACCTCGGCCACATCATCCTGCCGGAACTCCTGAGGCGAAGGCACCTCCCTGAAAGTTAGTTTTTCTAGGAGGAAAGGACACCACAGACCACTATATCATAGCAATATTATATTTCAACAGAAATATGTGCATTCTTTACTGGAAAGGGTGACAAGCTGTTAAATGTGTTGGGCTGTTGGGGTGTGTGAATGTGTCTATGCTAGTCCTTTCACAATTGTACAGGGAGCAACCACATCCATATCATGCTGTCTTTTGTCCATAATACATAATGATTGTTGATTTCAGGATGACCAGGGATGATCACTCTCCACTACACATCAATGGTGCAAAGACAGAGAAAGTAAAAAGCTACAAATAGCTTGGGGTGCACATCACAGATGATCTGACCTGGACCCTCAACACTATCTATTTATCTAGGAAGAAGAAAGCCCAGAGCATTCTCACCTCCTGCAGTGGAGCAAATTCTCTACTTCCATTCTCACCACCATTTACAGGGAGACAATAAGGAGCATTCTTACCAACTGTCTCACTGTTTGGTGTAGGAACTGCACTATCTTAGACTACAAGACCCTACAGCGGATTGTAAGGACAGCTGAGACGATTAGTGTGGGCTCTATGCTAACCAATGAGACCTTCTTTCACAAGTGCTGCATCTGAAAGGCTACTGATCTGGCATATGATCTGGGTGAATCTGCACCACCACCATTAGACTCAAGTCAACAGTCAACAGCTTCATACCTGAGGAAGTCAGACTGCTAAACTGCTAACACTTCTGACACCCACAACACCCACTTGGATTAATCAAGACACAATTAAACCTATTAAAAACATACCTTTGAACCATCACAAAACTATGTCATGGTCATTACACACCTACCACTTTACAAGTACACATTTATATTGCATTTGTAATTATTTGTATTTGTGTATTTATTGTATAATTGTGGCCAAATGTTTTGAGATATTTTGGCTTTTACAAAGTTTGCTGCTTCAGTTTTTATCATGGCAATTTGCATTAACTTTAGATCGTTATGAAGAGTGATCAGATGAATTGCACTTAATTGCAAAGTCATTCCTTGCCATTACAATGAAATTAATCACAAAAACCCCATTTCCACTACATTGCAGCCCTGCCACAAAATGAACTGCTAACATAATTTCAGTAATCTTCTCGTTAGCTCAGAAGGACTGGCATCTGATATCACTCTGTCATGCTGATTGAAATAGATGAGCAGACTGGTTGCTTTAAAAGGGGTGTGGTGCTTTAATTTATTGTCTTCTTCTGTTAACTATGGTTACCTTCAAGGAAATATGTCCAGTCATCATTGCTTTGCATCAAAAAGACTTCACAGGCAAGGGCATTGCTGCATGTAAGATAGCACCTAAATCAACCATTTATTGGATCATCAAGAACATCAAGGAGAGAGGTTCAACTGCTGTGAAGAAGGCTTCAGGGCACCCAAGAAAGTCCAGCAAGTGCCAGGACCATCTCCTAAAGAGGATTCGGTTACAGGATCGGGTCACCACCAGTGCAGAGCTTGCTCAGGAATGGTAGTAGGCAGGTGTGAATGCATTTGCGCATTTCTCTCCAAAAAAATCTTCCAGGACAGACCTTCTTCAGGAAGTATAGTGAGGACATGGGTACAGTTTCAGTATTTTCTCTGATGAAGCCCCCTTCAAACTGTCTGGAAAAATTAGAAAAGGTGAGCAGCACTACCATGAATTCATTCATGTGTGGGGTTGCTTCTTATCCACGGCTTCTTATCCACGGCTCACTCACAATTTTGCTTAAGAGCACTGCCATGAATAAAGAATGGTATCAAAACATCCTGCAAGAGCAACTCCTCCTAACAATCCAGGAGCAATTTGGTGATGAACAATGCTTTTTCCAGCATGATGGAGCACCATGTCACAAGGCAAATGTTCTATCTAAGTGTCTTGGTGAACAAAACATTGAAATTTTAGGTAGATGGCCAGGAAACTCCCTAAATCTCAATCCCATTGAGAACCTGTAATCAATCCTCAAAAAGCAGGTGGACAAATAAAAACACAGAAATTGGAATAAACTCTAAGCACAAATTAGGCAAGAATAGGTTGCCATCAGTCAGGATTTGGCCCAGTTACTGATATCCAGCATGAGAGGGCAAAAGTCTTGAAAAAGAAGGGTCAACAATGTAAATATTGAGTCTTTGTATAAACTTGATGTATTTGTCAATAAAAGAAAAAAAACCTTAATAAATGCTTATATATAACTCTACCATCTAATGTAAAGATATTACATAGAGGACTGACAATAAAACCGACTGGATACAATTTGTTTCTTTTCCACAGACCCTAGATGTGGGGTGGGAATACAGCCTGGTTGAGACACCGGTCCATCGCAGGGCACCAGCTAAAACATTGCATCTTACTAAAGTATGCTTATAAAGTATCTTTCATATCCTTCATATCTGAACAATCCCTGAATTTGATCCAAATAAATAAAAAAATAAAGATAAAAATAAGAGCAGACGACATGTCTACTTTTGCTATTGGAACAGTTCCCACACAGATGACTGAGTCTAGTTAGCACCTTGTCTATGATTATTCACAGTTACACAAGTGTGAATTAGTTGAGATATTCCATTAAAACAGTTTTTCACACACGAACAAGTGGAGCACTCAGTTTGTGTGGGAAAGCATAACACATAGCAGCTTCTCTCCCTCAGAAAAAAAGGAATTCGTAAATAGAATGAAAACTTCATCAGTCCCACGTCAGCATGTCAGCTCTGAGTATTGATCTGTGAATCACTCTTGTTTACACATTAACTGTGCTCAAAATATAGCTTCCTGAAGCGCTCTCAGTAAATGCCAAGTGTTCCACAAAATCAAAAGCACAGACACGAGAGAGCAAGTGTACACAATGTATCTATAAGTTTCATAGCAACCTATTCATTATATGCGGTAAAAACTAATAAAATGACCTGAAATAAAGAATCGTTATCTTCATGATATCATCTTACACTTTAAGATCTTTTTTGTTTAGCATGTGTATTTCAATATACCTTTAAATCAATGTTTTTTGTCTCTTGACCTAGAACTTTTCATATTTTCTTCAAATTGCACACATCTTCCATTATCCCTGTTTTTATATCTCTTTACCTACATCTCTTTAACTACACGCCATCAGTTTCATATGAACATAAACGAAAATTGCTCTGGATAACAGTCATCTTGCTTAAAGCATTCTGTACCCACTGAGAAAATGTCATTCTGTCATGACTTCCATGTAATGGCTCCCCATTTCTGTCCCAATTTATTCAGCATGTCATTTATTGCCTCTTCTTTATCTTTTTTTCTCTTTGTTTCATTTAGCCTTTCTCATTCCCTGTACTTGTCATATGCCTTAGCTGTCTGATTTGTGTAAGAATAAAATTTAGGTTTACATCAACCACTTTGTTAGACATCATCAAATGCAGAAAATCTTAGGTCTGATTGGGAAGATGTATTTGTAAAGGCTTTGGATGCCATCGAGTCATTAGGAAAACAGTCCTATAGGCAGAAAGCTTTTAAGGGTTGCATGTAGTGGAGGAATCATGCATTTTATTAGTCAACATAACCTGCATAATTTAATTTATTGTCATTGCACAGGGTACAAAATTGAGAAGCAATCCTGACTATGTGTTCACACATAATAAATACTGAGCAAAGTAAAAAAAAGTAAAAAATCTGCAATCCAAATAAAAAAGAATAATAAGTAAATAAATAAAATATAAACTAGTGTTTTACTGATTAATCGGGCAGCAGATTAATCAGGCTGATGAATGCCATTTTCAGATTATTAGATTATTGGATTATTGGACAACGCCTGTGTTCAAGAGGCCGATAATAAAAAAATGCCTGCAGGCACAATGCAGGTAGCCCTGTTAGAGCTCCCCCTTTGTCCATTCTGCCATTCTAATTCAGTGGGTGCTGTGAAGTAGTGAGGGCTAATGCTGGATGGAACATTTCCTGAGAGACAACTGAGGTAAGACTTTAATTCTTATCATTCAAAGTTCAATATATTCAATTGTCCGCTCTTAATAACATATACAATGTTTTTACTATCTGTATAATTTGATTGATTCCTATCATTTGGTGAGAAAATGCAAGTAATGTTATTTGGGAATTGTAATATTAGCAAGCCTTTAACCAGCTAAACTAGCTAGCTATCTTACAGCACTCAAAGAAACTACTGTTATCATCTCAACTCAAAAATCTGCTACCATAAGTGATTGATCTGATAGTTATAAGATACCAAATGTTAATTACAGTTAGCTGCATTTGCTAAAGGGAGTTATTAAATTTTGGGGAATGAACGTTATGGGCTTATACAAAACATACCGTTTCTGCATTTGTGTGTGTGTATGTGTGTGAGTGCTTCTCCCTCCCTCTGTGTGTACACCAGCTTGCAATAGTTAGCTTAACTATATGAGGGACAGAATCACATTATTGTCACCTGTAGTCACTTGTTAGATGATATGAGCAGGCTGTGCAGACAAAGTCATTATTTTTCCATGTGTTTCATTGCTTAGATTGGCTATTTGCCTTATAATCAAGTCTGCCAACAAACAAATTTTTGTTCTCTCTCAGAAAGAGATGCAGCTATCTGCTTGTTGTTAAGTTCAATAAAATATGATGTTTTAGTTTTAAAAATTATGATTATTTTTTTTTTATTTCCTGTGGAAATTAATTTAGTTGATATGTTTTTTATTTGAAATAATTCCACTGCAGACAGAATGCAAACAGAGACAATGCAGGCAATAACTAGCTAAGAAATAATTTATAGCTAAATAAAGGCTCGTTTCAGTTCAGCATTATATATTATATATTATTATTATTATTATTATTATTATTATAAAATTGTACATTATCAGTTGCAAAAAAAAAACCCAAAACATTGTGATATCAGCTATGCTCTAAATATTGGGATCAGCCTCAACCATTAAAAAACCCATATCTGTTGACCACTTTTATATGATGTATATAGTGGTGGAGATATTGCACTTGAAGATACAGCACATATGCTGAATTGCAATGACCCTATGAACAAGTAGTGTCAAAGGTGCCATTGAAATAAAAACATCTGTGCAGTGTTCTATAAACATAACTGTAAGTAATGGAGTACAGGTCCAAACAGTCAGTGTCAGTTTCAGTGTTGGGCAGTGTTCACTTCTCATATGGCCTTGCGGTAGAAGCTGTTCATAAGTCAGTTTTTCCATGATATGATATGATGGACATGAAGCATCTGTCAGAGGTAGGTAACAGAATGAATAGGTAAGAGATGATGTGCGGGGTGAGTGTTTCAGTAAGCTGGCTGCTCTGCTGAGGCAGCGAGAGCTGAATAAGTCCTCCACACAGGGCACTGAGCATCCAGTGATCTCTGGGCAGTACTAATGACTGTCTGAAGAGCCCTCTTGTCTGCTGATGAGTAGCTGGTGTGCCATGCACAGATACAGTACATCAGGACACTCTTGATGGAACAGCATTAGTTTGATGACACCAGCAGATTTTTCTGCAGATTGTTTTTCCTGAGGCTCTTCAGCTGTGCTAGCTAGCTTACAGCACTCAAAGAAACTACTGGTATCATCTCAACTAAAAAATCTGCTACCATAAGTGATTGATTTGATAGTTATAAGATACCTAATGTTAATTACAGTTAGTTGCATTTGGTAAAGGGAGTTATTAAATTTTGGGGAATGAACGTTATGGGCTTATACAAAACATACCGTTTCTGCATTTGTGTGTGTGTATGTGTGTGAGTGCTTCTCCCTCCCTCTGTGTGTACACCAGCTTGCAATAGTTAGCTTAACTATATGAGGGACAGAATCACATTATTGTCACCTGTAGTCACTTGTTAGATGATATAAGCAGGCTGTGCAGAGAAAGTCATTATTTTTCCATATGTTTCATTGCTTAGATTGATGTATGCTGGATCAGGTTCTGAACTATTCTTATGGAAATCTATTATAAGTTATTTTGTTTTTGAGGTGTTCAAGATGAGATCATTCTCTGAACCCCACACTACCAGTCTTTGGACTTCATCTCTATAGGTTGTCCCATCTCTTCCTGAGATATGTCCAGCCACAGTCATGTTGTCTTCTGATGGTGTTGGTAAAATGGGTGGGGGCACAGTCATGAGTGTATAGGGCCTACACAATATTGGGTCCATAAGTATTTGCACAGTCATGCACTTTTCATAATTATGAATCTATAGTCCACCACAATGGATTTTAAATTAAGCAATCAAGTTGTTATTGAAATGTAAGCTTTCATCCTTAATTCAAGTGGTTTAACCTCAAACAAACAGTCTCAAACAAAGAAGATATTGAATGAGCCCAGGGGAAAAAGGATGAAACAAAATAGCATAACCAGAAAAGCAAAGGGGCGTGCCTCCTAGGCGAAACCGATAAGACGCAAAGAGCACGAGCAGAGTGTAGATAAACTGAAATTGATGCCGTAGCGTTTGAAAGAGAGAAGCTGCAGGAGCAGCAAAGAGAGCGTTGTGCCTTAGCTCTAAGCCCTACAGTGTGATCTCACCTCTACAAAAGTGAAATCGATTAATTAGATGCTGTTGCGTTTAAAAGATTAAGCTGCCGGTGCAGCAGAGAGCATAGTGCTCGAATTAAGGGGCAGAGAAAGAGATAAAAGTGTCCCTACTAGATTACCTCTGACCAAAGTCCTACCCTGTTATCTCCCCTCTACAAAAGAGAGACAGATACCTCACACCAGAGTGTTATGTTCCCGGAAAAATGGCCGAAAGTTACAACGAGAGCACTAGGCCAAAGAGCTCTTTAAATAGGCCAAGGCACTGGTGTCTCTTGTTTCACCAAATTGCCCTGGGGTCTGCTGGGTGATGGAGTTCTCCTGTCAGGTTCTCCTGTATGCTGCCCTAGTGTCACATAGCATGACCCCTAACATTTATAAATGTAAAGCAGTTTGCAAGATTTTGTCTGCACAATTGATGTCTTTTGATAGGAACACAAATAAGAGGTTGTTGTGATCAGTGTTTTCTGATCAAGATGCTAATACAGTACCAGTCAAAAGTTTGGACACACCTTCAATTTGGTGGTTTTTCATTATTTTAACATTTTCTGCATTGAAGGTTAATATTAAAGTCATCCAGGTACTCCAGTTTCCTCCCACAGTCCAAAGACATGCATGTTAGGTTAACTGGTGTGTGAGTGCGTGCATGAGTGTGTGTCCTACGATGGATTGGGGTTGTTATTGCCTTGCGCTCATAGTTGCTGGCTGGGCTCTCCCGTGACCCTAAATAGGAATAAGTGGTTAAGATAATGGATGGATGTATTATTGACATTGGGTTAGGTTTTGTTTATGATGTGAATTTGTTATGTTTATTTTTAAATGTTTTATTATTTATTTATATTAAGTTATTTAAGTATATTTCAAACTGTTAACAGGTTACGAAAGTAAAAGCAGGCTGACATTAGCAAAGACCTGGCAACAATAAAGACATGTTGCAAATTCAACAAATATAGACCTATGACAAAGACTATCAGAAGTTGAGTCTAAATTTGTTACAAAATGAGACCTCCAACTGAAAATTTTAATGCTGTAATGTATCAAAGCTGTCAAAGACTATCCACTCATATTATAGTGCTCTCAATGTATTTACCTGAATGCATGACCAACCTAGTCCTGGGATCATCTAGATTCTTTTAGAAGAAGGATGTAAGCTTGGATATTTTGCTGAGCATTTCATAATTTCTATTCTTTTTTTAATTGACCTTGTTTTCACTTTTTAGCACCACTATCACATTTTCTAATAGCCATTTGTGACATTGCTGTGAGGTGACTAGCCTCATTCTCACTGACACTGATGAATAATTGTTGTGAAAGGACAAAGTAGGCTAATCTCCATGTGGGAAACTTGAACAAAATACAATCAAATCACCACAAAACCTATTCAAAAATTCAACATAATCAGCTGTTCTTGGGCCCCCCTAGTGCCTGAATTTTATCAGGTACCATGTACCGTATTTTCCTGACCATAAGGCGCACCGTACTATAAGGCGCAGTCTGAATTACGGGGTCTATTTCTGTATTTGACCCACGTATAAGGCGCACCACACTATAAGGCGCAGTCTCAATTACGGACTCTATTTCTGTATGGTACTTATTCTGTACGGCATCATATTGAAGTGAAGCGGAGCGCTTACCAAAGTTGCGCAACAATACTTTTATAGATTTTGGAACTCAGTACATGTATAAGGCGCTCCGGATTATAAGGCGCATGTCCGATTTCTGGGAAAATTTTAGGCTTTTAGGTGTGCCTTATAGTCCGGAAAATACGGTATGTGTTATTTATAAACAGGCATTAAAGTGGAATTTTCACAGCAAATATGTGTTCACTAGATGAGATTAGACTATGTACTAGCTAAAAATAACATAATATAAAGCCTACTAGTAATCTTTTGAACAATCTGATAAAAAATTGGACATGATAAGGTCTTAAGTAAAGGTAAGAATTTATAATAATTATATGTGTAATTAAAAGATAGGTTTGATGAACAGTTAACTCACAATTATCACTAAAGTAGTAAACAGTGTTCAGTGATATTTTATGAGTTTTGATTGAAATATGGCATTACAAATCTCAAAAAAACTCTGTTTATACTCAGTTCCCCTCTGTAGCTAGCTAGATAAATACAGTGACCACAAGTTTATCGACATCTGCATACATAAACTAACTGAAGATAAGGGGATGAGGCCAGAAAAAGAATGTGTTGAGAATGGGGTCAGGGCTGTGGTGTGACATTACCTTCAAATCTGTTGAGTGAGTATCTTGATGACATTAGCTAGAAGGAGCGCCAAGCTGTAGTACATGAAAAATTAATTTGCTTGACATTAAACTGATAATCAGATTTATTTAATTATTATTCAAATGTGTCGGAATGCTGTTCCCAATGGTTCCAGCCCACTCTATCCCCTGTTTGTAAGTAAAGAGATTTCAATAGTGCATATATTTCAGTGCTTAAGTTGTCAGCCTCTCTGTACCCTAGCCTGTAACATTAATGGAAAGGACCCACCACTGAGCAAATATATTATTTGTAAGGTTGACTATTCTTAGAGCAGCACTGACAGTGACATGGTAGTGGGTGTCATGGTGGTACATGTGTGTCACTGCTGGGTTTAGAACAGACCAACAACCAAAAATATCCAAGAGCCATGAGGGCTAGAGGATGACACACATCATGCATGGAAAAAGTTAAAGAGCTGTATTTAGAGTTAAGCATGTGTAGTGAGGATGCAATACCAAAATTGTGTACACACTGGTATTCAGTCCTGACTGTGACTGTTTATAGTGGCAAGTTAAGCAGTTTAAGTGATTTTGCTTTAGAAAATTTGCAACTGGCAAAAGTGCAGAGGAACAATCAACTAAAAGTTTATATATATACAAATGTACAATGTATAATATTCATATTCAATTAATTAAGTACTTAAATAATGACATAAAATAAACAGAGGAACCTGACTGACTGCTTGCATTATAATGCAGTTAACGTTAGAGTGTGTATACGCATGAAAGTGACCAGCTTTTACACAGGCAGTAGGAATTGATTAAACCAGTAGAGTTAGCGAGCCAATCTGTTAACACAACACTGTGTTTTTGTATGACTATCCTTGACATTATATAATATAATCACAAAACCACCCACTTCAAGCTGTCCTGTGGGACATTTCAAGTACTTTTGCAGGCCCTCTGCTGGCCATGGGGGCCCTAAGCAATCACTATCATTACACGTGTCGGGCTGACCCTGCATGAAAATTACCTGTGTGGGGAGTTAAACGAATATCTGACCTTGGACTTTTTTTCTGGCACATTTTTCTTGTGTGATATCAGCTCAAGTGAGGAGCCGAGTCCAACAGTTCAATGATGTACGTAAAATCTGTCATGCCCAAATTTATGTTTATTTCAACCTTCTCAGTCATCTATAATCTTCTTCTTCTTTCAGATTTTCCCTTTACCAGGGTTCGCCACAGCGAGTTAATCTTTTCCACCTCACCCTGTCCTCTACATCTTCTAGTCTTACCCCAGTTCCCTGCATATCTTCCTTTACCACATCCATATATCTCCTCTTTGGTCTTCCTCTCTGTCTCTTTC
>JAOVYV010000048.1:11465572-11479675 GCA_025674545.1 Hassar affinis | reverse complement strand
TATGATCCATTTTCCCCTATGTCTGCTGCATCCTCGATTACGGAAGGCCGTGTGAAAGTCCGGCTGGCTCGTCTCCACATAAAATAATGTATATCTACTATAAATAATAAATACTGTGATAATAAATGGACATATGTTACCGCAACCCTCCTGTTCCTAATGTTCTACTCTGTAATTTTTCTGCACCTTAATAATAACTATAGTATGTGACATATACTATATGTACAGTGCCTTGCAAAAGTATTTATACAGGTTGAACTTTTCCACATTCCACCCAAAAAAACACATAGTTTTCAATTTCAACTTTCTGAGAAGTGTAGTGTGCATTTGTAATCCCCCCCAAGTCCATACTTACATACTTACATACTGTTTCTCTGCAATTACAGCTGCAAGTCTTTTGGGGTATATCTCTATTAGCTTTGCACATCTACAGGCTAAACCACTCCATTGTAGCTCCGGCTGTATGTTTAGGGTCGTTGCCCTGCTGGAAGGTGAACCTCTGTCCCAGTTTCAAGTCTTTTACAGCCTCCTTGTATTTAGCTCCATCCATCTTTCCATCAACCCTGACCAGCTTTCCTGAAACTGCTGAAGGAAGGCATCCCAACAGCATGATGCTGGCACCACCATCTTTCACGGTGGGGATGGTGTGTTCAGGGTGATGCAGTGTTATTTTTATGCCACACATAGTGTTTTGCATTTAGGCCAAAAAGTTAAACTTTGGTCTCATCTGACCAGAGCACCTTCTTCCATATGTTTGCTGTGTCTCTGACATGACTTGTGGCAAACTGCAAATGGGAATGCCTTTCTTCTTGTCACTCTTCCATAAAAGCCAGATTTGTGGAGTAGATGACTAGTAGTTTTCCTGTGGACAGATTCTCCCACGTGAGCTGTGGAGCTCTGCAGTTCCTCCAGAGTGACCAATAGCCTCTTGGCTGCTTCTCTAATTAGTGCTCTCCTTGCCTGGGCTGTCAGTTTAGGTGGATGGTCATGTCTTGGCAGGTTTGCAGTTGTGCCATACTCTTTCCATTTTAAGATGATGAACTGAACTCTGTGAGATGTTCATAGCTGGGGATATTTTTTATAAACTAACCCTGCTTTACACTTCACCACAACTTTATCTCTGACCTGTCTGATGTGTTCCTTGGTTTTCATGATGCTGTTTGTTCACTAATGTTCTCTAACAAGCCTCTGAGGCCTTCACAGAACAACTATAGTTATACTGAAATTAAATTCCACACAGGTGGACTCACCTTTACTAATTAGGTGACTTCAAAAGGCAATTGGTCACACTGGATTTTATTTAGGGGTATCAGAGTATAGGGGGCTGAATACACACACTTTTCAGATTTTTATTTATAAATGTATCATTTTCTTTTCACATCACAATCACTTGTTACTTTGTGTTGATCTATCACATAAAATTATAGCATTAGTCCTTTACAAATACATTTCTATTTTATTTTTTTCTATTTTATTTTATCTATTTTATTTAGCTTACTTCTATATGTACTATGTGGTTATTGTGTATGTACACTGCTGCAACCCTCATTTCCTTTCCTTTTTTTGTGAAGACACTAGACTGGATAATTATATATCTTATATGATTTATACAAGCGTTCTATTACATTAATTCATCACATGCTCAAAATCATGAATTGCATAAGAAGAAGAAAACACCTTACACACATTTATAAGACTCCTTTTATAAATATTTAAATGCTGTTCAGGCCTCTCTAGTTTATTCCCCAGCTACATCACTCAGTTCACTAGAAAGCAGTAATTATTTTTAAAACATGGCTAATGACCATGCTATGTTCTTATAACCAGAAACTCTGATTACACAGATCAGTATTTTTTTTTCAAATGTTGAGCCTGTACACACGATCATTTCTGAAAGACTTCTGAAAGAAGAATTATCCCCATCCCTGACCAAAAAAAGGTTTACCCAAAATACTTCAGATTACCCTCATAAATCCCAACCACTGAATGCAATTCTGGAAGACTCAGATCTTGCAGAATTTCTCATGAAGGATCACAACTTGGTAGTTTACTATTATTGGTTACCTATATTTCATACATTACATCATTATTGCAATTTCACAATTTCACAGCATTCCACCCCCTCTTCTTTCAAATACCCTTCCACACACACACACAGACACATGCACGCACAATAGGAGGTTGAATCCTAATAATTATACATGAAATGTTTCTGGAACAATTAAACAGTTAAATTTTAACTGGAATATGAGTAGACTGAAGGGGTGTATGTTGGATTTTACACACAATGGGATGATCAGTGTAAATAATCTTATACGAATACCCTCAGATTGGGACACATTTTGTGATTGTGGTAAAGCAGTGGTGTCTGTTTTCCCTTTACCACAGGGGTGTCCAATCTTATTCACTATGTTCCAGTGTGGTTGCAGGTTTTCTTTCCAACCAAGCAGAAGCCACATACTACTGATAGTCACAATCCATTGATTTGATCCTTTGATTAAAAACAGGTGGAATGAAGTGTGGCCCCTGCTTGACTGGAAGGAAAACGTGCACCCACACTGGGCCATTGTGGATAAGATTAGACACCCCTGTGGTAAGGGGAAAATCAGCATCACATCCTGATTATCTTCTAGGGTGGCCCAGATTGGAGAGAATGTCATATTAACTATTGGGTTTCAGATTACTGTCTAGATAAAAGTTGTCTTCATTAGCTTGCAAGACATTGTTATATTAGCTTACTTACTTATTTAGATTTCACCAAATGTTTTACTTTTCTTTCTGCTTTTGTTTCACACAAGTAAATTCAATACTGGTGACACACTGGGGAACAACCACTTGAGGCAATATTATGGGGGAAAGTGTAGGTCCAAGGGTAATTCTGATTACCTGACAAAATGATTGACTGTCGTAGCCTGTATTCTGATGACTAACCTGCTGTCTGAACTAACGTCACACTAAAGCAATCAGCAAAGGAACAAGCAAACATGCAAAGCTACTTGAGCATACATCACAGGCCTGTCCTTCTGTCCATCCAATCAATGTCCAGAATAATTGGCAGTGCACTCCTTAAACTCCCATGAGTCTTTGCACCATAAATCAACCTGTGTCAGCAAGGAATTCTGTGAATGTCATAAATCATACGGCAAAAGAGGGCACATTCAATCAGCATCATTATCTGCCCGTGTTTTGTCAGGAAGATGACTATTTTGAATGCAGTGATTATGCCATGTCTGGTGACGGAGACCTCCTGAGGCTGATGGAGTGCCTCATTAATATTTAGTGACAGTGTCACAGTACAGGGCCCTGAGGAGTGTGTGACATGGTGACAGATCTGTGGGGAGTGCCAACATGCTCATTCCCTCCCTTCTCTTCCCAATCATGTACAAATTGTACATCATGCAGAAATAAAACAAACATATTTATTTATTTATTATTAATTACAGGCCTGATTTGGGAATTTGAGGAAAAACTTCTAGACCAAGCAGGAGTCGAAGGATAAGAGAATTGTTGGATTTATGTACATGTTACAGTATTAAGAAAGCCTGAAATGACTGACTGTCAAAGGAGTATAAAAGAGAAACAGGAAAAAGAGACTGAAGAAGGATGTACATGTGTTTGTCATTTAGACAGGACTGGCAAGTCTGAAAGAATCACTCATTGTTGGTTTTGGATGTGAGAGGTTGACAAATAGCATAGTGGTTCTGATCCAGGCAAAATGACACTATCAGCCTTGGTGTAAGACACCGACTGTA
The DNA here is from genome assembly GCA_025674545.1 of Hassar affinis. Lineage (NCBI taxonomy): Eukaryota > Metazoa > Chordata > Actinopteri > Siluriformes > Doradidae > Hassar > Hassar affinis. Next base: position 11,475,923 of record JAOVYV010000048.1, on the reverse strand, counting down.
TGTCTACTGAGCTGACAGCTTAAGCCACTCTATCCCAACTGTGTTCAGAAAAGCTCTTTTCAATAGCTCATAGATTTGCACATACCATATAGAGAGCTCGCTGATAAAAGCAAGAGGTTAGAAGCTTCAAGCTTTGGCAGTTTTACATAAACATCAGTGAAATGGTTTTCACAGACACTCCTGATGGTGCACATGATGGAGGGCCTTCTGGCCAATATCTTTGCTGGCTGACATACCAGCCAGTTAGCTCACACAAGACCAGATAGGGAGTGACCATATTTTTTGAGGAGTGCTTTGGTTCTTGTGCTTCCAATATGTTTGAATCATACTAAAACAAAGTGAGACACTATGTAAAATAAGCAATCTGTTCTGTTTAAATTCTCCTTGTCTTAGTTGTTTGTTCCAAAATGCAGAAATACTTTATCATGAGCTAATGAGACAGCTACAGAAATGTATTTTTATGTAGCCATTTTCTTTTATGTGTTCTATCGAAAACAGAAAGGCTGTTTTCAGCTCACAGCATCACTCATGATGTCTTCCCAATTAACTAACACAGCATGACTCTGACAGTAGTGACAGAAAATAACTACCAACTCCAACATGGCCCTTATTACCCATGTAAACTTATTCGAATCACAATCCAATGTGATATGAAAACAAGCATTACCTTCAAGAAGGATTTCTTTAGAAATCTGTTTCCATATGACATAGTTTGTGAGCACTTTATACAACAATAATTGTAGCTTTCAGTAGTGAATACATCTCTTGATGTGAAGTGAAGTGAGAGAAAACTAATAATGCGTTAGAAGAAAGTATATGATTTTCCCAAGATGCTTATGCACTCTTAACTGCCAGGTATGGGTGGTCAGTACCCTTATTACAGTATGTGCTGTGCTCAAGACCATTCAATTCAAGTGACAGTCTTCCTTGCATTCAGATCTGCTCAGGCTTCCGTGTGAAGTGGCAAGACACTTTCCATCTCCCAGGCACTAAGTTGGAGCTGATAAGTCTCATTTCCAAGCCCCCATCTGCAGCTCCGCCAGTGCTCAGGCCTGCCATTGTCCTCCAGAAGTGTTGGATTCAGCATGTTCATATCTCCTTTATTCAGGCAGGTCAGCCTGTGTCGACTCAATTCCGGTCTGATAATAAATTCAACTCAACAGAGAGTTTGATTCAATTTCACTATAATGAAATCTTAACCCCTCCAGTCCCACAGTTAGCTCCTACAGGAGATGAACTTTGTAGTCAATTCTCTTGTCTCTATCCACGAGAATTTTTCATAAATATTACTTTTATTTCCCCTTTCCAAAAGCCTCTTTCGTGGTCTTTACATGGTGTTAAAACATGAATAGCCTGAATGAATGAATAAATTTGCAGGGCCATTAGCATCTAATCTTCCTATGTATTGATGACGTTATCAGCAGATGCATTTTTCTTCATGGGATTGGGTCACAGGTACATCTCTTTTAAGAGGAGCTACAGAAAAAGATCGCTCAGTAGCATCAGTAGCACTTCTTTCTGCTTCAGGCGAAGGTAATGTATGGAAATAGAAAAGGATGGGGGGAAACAGGGATGGGAGTGAGCGAGAAGTCGGGCAAAGCTGTCGCAAGCACTTATTCTAGCTTGTGTGGTTGAATGCTGTGTCTCTGGGGAGAGAGTGCAGAGAGAGAGAGAGAGAGAGAGAGAGAAAGAAAGAAAGAGAAGTCTAGTTCCATTCACTAACAGAGCCAGCTGGAACAGAGTTAACCACTTACAGGTACAACTTACTGTGTCCTCAGAAAATCCCTATACACCACACATTTGCCCTACTCACTACTGTGTTTGTGTGTGTGTATGTGCTCATATAAATGTGTTAGCTTTGACTATGCATATTTAAATATAGATAATTAGATATTTGTTTAAGACAGTGTGCTGTTCCATGCTTTTCTTTATCAACTAAAAAGACTAGATTGCATATTAGACAATCCAGTCAATTGCATTCCCTTAGTTAAAAGCAAGTTGTTTATAAGCGTCAGTAAAGACAGAAAAAAGGGTGGCAGAATACTTTACTCACAACGAAGAGGCCAAACCTGAGTGCAGGGATGCTGGGAAAGAGGGCAAGACAGGAGGAACAGAGACAATGTGAAGCAGTGTGTCTTCTAAGTCATTATTTTCAACATGGCACACCTGGTTACAAGTACCTACTAAGTGACTACTCAGTGGAAAACATGCACCTGCACTTTCAAAAACAACACCACGGAGGCGTGAGCTACTCACTCTACTACAGTGTGTTTAACCATAGTTCTAATGTTGGCTTTGGCTATCCAGTGAAAGATTCTATCTGCGGACGAGCAAAATATGTTCCACAGATGGGAGGTCAGAATATTCTATGATTTTCTGTTTATAGAAGAAAACACATCTTTGTGTCTTTGTGTTGGTGTGAAGTCTTATTGTGCTTTTCTGTTCATGACAGCGAACCCTTTCTTCCTGGTTTCCTGAATCTGACCTGGTTTGTGTTTCCATATTATGGAGCATTCCATGTTTGATGCTGCCTGCCTGTTCACTGACATATGCCACAGACGATGGGAATGAATTTGACTGTCCCTTGCATCCTGCCTTTCACTACTGCACTTTACATCGTCATATTTTCAGCATATTTTAATACATTTACACATTATATATGCCATGTGTCTGTGTAAGTAGTTACAATTATGCACAGAATGTTGTCTTTTTGTGTTATAGAACATTTTACAGTTTATTAGCTATAGCTGTATCTTGTATCTACACTCAGTAACATTCATAACAGTATGACATAACAGACCATCTGCTGCATAGTTCCTTAGTCCCTGATAACCTTGTTAAGCAATGGGAATAAGACCAACATAAGAACATTGCAAATCAGATATTATTATTTGGGTGATAGATCGTGCAAATGGCAAAGTATTTTGGGTGCTGGTATAAATATATCAGACAAATCTTAGAGAGTTTTAACACTGTAGAGGCTTACTGCATACATAATACCATGCTGGTCCATCTTGTAGTTTCTGACCACACGACTGCTGTTATTTGTTTACAGTTTTCCAGTCACCAGTGGCACTGAAGTATTTAATAGTCTAAAAGTTTTTTCAATAAGCAATATTCATTGGGCTACATCTATACATTGTAAGCACATACTAGCATTTGCATCCACATTGAATCCACAAAGCACCTAAGCAATACAATGCATCCAATATCAACATCAGCAAGTACTTATAACCATTTGTTACCACTCAAGTGCTAGAGTGTTCTAGTTGGCTACAAAAAAAACAATATCAACCTAAGTGCATAAACAATAATAGAAATACATTAAAAATCAAGAAGCTATACAGTAGGTACAAATTCAACACAACAAAAGCTTAAGTGTTATCCAGGATACTGCATGAAAGGGAAAGATTTTAGACCTTTGTGAAAGGAATAGAAACATGAGGCCATTCTGAGTTTTCCGGCACTGTGGATAGTACTTTGAAGCTGCAAGATCTTCCTTCACAAGCATGTTTAACTCTTAGAGAGGAACATGCCAATTGTGATGAGGCATACCTGTGACACCTGGAATGCAACAATAATTGTTTTAAATTGAAATTCTTATCATGTGGCATTCTGAATTTTTTCCATGTTAGTATATCAGTTGCCGAGAATGAGTTTTAGATGAATCTTCATTCATGTACAGATGTCAGAATGGCTACCTGATATGCTCTGAAAGACTGTTGAGAAAAATTGAAAGAAGTAAAGATATGATCACAGAGCCAGTGATTTAATAATAAACAAAGAGAAGAAGTGTGGACCAAGTACTGTGCCCTGAGGGACTCCAATAGCAAGGCTGTGTGTAGTGCAGGTGGAAGGATTGATCCTGTAGGTATGATGTGAACCAGATCAAAGCATAATTCCTCATGCCAAAGATAACATGACATGGAAATGAGGATGTGGCAGTTCAAAGTTTCACAGACAGGTCAAGAATGATGAGGAAAGAATACATTCTCGGTGTAGAAAGCCTCAATGACTACAAGAAAGGCTGTATGACTTTCTTGACTGTACAATGTATGACACAGATAGGTTGGCATCCAGGAGATCATTTATTTGAAGGTAAGAATGCAGCTATCCAAACATGGCATATTCCAGGATCTTGGATAGAGATGGAAAGAGTGAAACAGGCCTATAATTAGAGGCATTAGTTGGGTTGAGTACAGGTTCCTAAAGAAGAGGTCTGCCAAGTAGACTTGAAGAAACTAGAATATTTGATAGAGATACACTGCAGTGTCTGATCCAATTATACCAGCACAACACACCCTAACACACCATCACCACATCAGGGTCACTGCAGTGCTGACAATCATCCACCACCCAAATAATACCTGCTCTGTGGTGGTCCTGACCACTGAAGAACAGGGTAAAAGGGGGCTAACAGAGTCTGCAGAAAAACAGAAGGACTACAGTCTCTATCTGTAAAACTACAAGGTGCTACTACCTATATGGTCAGTGGAGCTGATAAAATGGACAAATAGTGTAGATAAAAGGAGGTGGTTTTAATGTTCTGGCTGATTGGTGTATATTGATTATAGCAGTCAGATTTTCTTCGTGGTGTTGGTTCAAGTGAGCTTGGCTGTCTGATGATTAGTGGTCTGATGAAGGGCTGTCTGATGATTAGAAACTTCACCACTTCTTCCTCAGTGGCATGAATGTATAAAAGGTTGGGCCCACACTGTGTGTATGAGTTCATTCCACCTAAGCTGGATAAGCAACTGCTGCCTAAATTTCAGTGATGTCCTGAACAAAGTGCATCATGGTGTAATAAATAGTGATAAACAAGGAAGAGCAGGAAAGGTACTGAATAATACACAGAGAAGATAGAGAACAATTTACATCGTTCCAGAGTGTTGATCATTTCAAGTATTGAGATACTTGAAAAAAGACACACTGCATTCGACCACCTCTGCAAAGCATTTTTTATTTCAGAATAATGAAATGCAAGGCAGCCAGGGGTTAGAAGGAGTTGAGTATATCTGGCTTGGAGATGAGAGGGCAAAGCAAGTCCAGATATGTAGAGGGATGTGCAGAAGGAACAAGAATAAGATAATGAAGAATGGGTCAGGGTTTATTCTGAATGTATCAGAAGAAGCAGTGGAGTCTTGTCACAAAGAAATGTTCTCATACCAGTTACTAGGAGTTTTGATGTGGTAGAGCTCTTGGGGAACATAATGTCATGGATGTTGCCAGCTTTGTGGTATGGTGGAAGAGAGGCCATCCTCTGGAAATACAGAGAGAGAGGAATTGGGCTGTGTAGTTTCCAAGAGGTTCTGAAGGATGATTGATCCAAATAATATAGAATTCAAAAGCAGACATCAGAACTTCTAAAAGAAAAGAGGGATGGCATATCCAGGAAGAAGTAACCAGCAAACCGGTCGCCAGCCCAAAGCAGTGATTTGGTAGTCCCATCCAGTGAAATGGTTTTCACAACTCAACCCAAGTCCCAGTGGTATGGTAGACAGAGGACGCCACAGAGGGTGCAGCCGGTGTGAACACTGATACAAATCTCTGTACAAATTCACACAAACCTGCGTAAAATTGGCTTATGACTGCTTTCATCAAGACTGCATAATTTCAGTCACATCAATCAAGGAACCTTTTTTTTTGCTCACCGAAGAATATGTAATTACATTTTCATACAACATGACAATGTGACAGCTGACTTAAACCTACTCTAATTAAGGGAAAATAACTGACATTATGAGAAAATATATATAACCTGCATAACAAGACAGTTTTTCATGTCAATATTACAGACAAGCACCAAGTAAAAGGGACAATCCAGAGCAGCTTTTGAAATAGCTTATATTTGTTCAGTTTTCCAGTGAACTGCACTTGGCAGGCTCTTGTGTCACATCATCATCACTATGTGACTGATGTACCAGAAGTGCACTAAGCTTCAAAGTTAGTTGTCATGGCGAACTAATGTACAACAGCCCGGAAAGTAAATAACAAAACCATATGTCACTTGTGTTATGTCATCCTAAGATCAATAGTCTTGACAATATCTAATGTCAGTTGGACTAAGCCTTAATAAATGGTCATGTGGGGTTCTGTCAGTTGTCATTAATGACACAGGTGTCATGTAGCTCAGTACATCCACTTGTGCTTTCACCACTCACACTAGCACATCGTGTCAATGTCACTGCTATGCTGAGAATGGACCACCAAACAAATAATATCTGGCCACTAAGGTCCTGTGGTGTTCTGTTTTCAATAAGAGACATATTTTAAGGGGCTGACAAATTGTACATAACAACTGATGAGCTACAGGCAGTAATTGTGTACTTCATCAAACTGAGCTTTCATTCAGACGCACCATCTAGCTCACTGACACAGCTACATTACAATCACTTGTACTGTTCATGATCCACTGTACTCCAGTTCCTGGCTTTTATATTTGTTAGGATATACTGTACATGTCAAGGTAGTAAATTAAAGTATACAATATCTATAATAAACAACAAAACTCTCACGTTATCTGCCTAAAGAAGCTTTAGCAGAGTATGAATTGATGCACAGCATGTAAGGTATGTCTGCTATTGGGTAAGCATACAGGACAAATGGTCAATTTATCAGGTAGATGAAGAGAGATGAGAGAGAAAGTGAAGTGTATGTATCTTTGTAACAGTGATGCACAACAGAGCATGATACATAAGGGCAAGGCTATTTATTTCCCTCCTTACCAAATAAAAGAAAGCTTTCAAACTAATTCTGTGCCATAGAAATCATAGATAAAATATATGAGCCAATGAGTCTATATAAAAATGCTCTTAAGCAAATAAGGGCAAAACAGCATGTGCTTTATTAACAGGTAATGCTTCGTGTACAACGGTCAATGAATACATCACAAACTTAAAAGGTAGATTTGTGGTAAACCCTTACTTTAGAGTGCCTAATTATGTGTAAACACAACCCAGTACGTGTTATCAACTGGCTTGTTTTGTTTACTTTTCCCACAAATACATTCAGAAGATCAGAGATTAGAGTGATCCTGAGGTGCCTAAACATCACAGACTGAAAAATGAGAGAGAGAGAGAGAGAGAGAGACAGAGAGACAGAGAAAGAGAGAGAGACTGGATTAGATATAAAGCTGCTGTGAGATACTGTGACAGTTTCATTCCTCTGCTTTATTAAGTGTCCCTGCCTCCCTTCTTTATACAGATATTAGCAGTAAAACCATGCATTATCTCCCAGTGGTACCCCACTGTTATTTACTATTCATCAGTCTATACAAGCTCAGGAGAAACACATAAGGACCTAGCAAGAGAGTCTCACACAAACAGACAGAAAAAATACAATTCTACTGCTCACAGGAATATTCAACAAAATCAAAACAAACTTTAAGAAATAAACACATTCATGGTAAAATAGTAGCTTTTCAATGCAAAAGTTTCCCCTTCAACAGAAATCCAGGTTCAAGTCCCAGTTGTGTTATGTGGCTATGGATGGTGGTGTGTGGGGGCACAAGTACTAGATGTTTGCACTGTGAGAATCGAGTGCTTAGCTGTGCATTCTATTCTGCATCGTTGAAGAGCTCAGCTCCACTGAGTGGCTGGCAGGTTAAAAATATTCCATGGCAGGTTTCATACATGAGAGAGGGAATGTGCTCCTGCCTTCACTCTCCCATACTGGTTGTTCAGTAATGTGATGCAGAGAGAGCTATTTTAAAATTGGCAGTATCTATATTGAGTGAAAATATGACAGATGAGTACATACACAGATTCGTAACATATTTGCCTGGGGAGATTTCTCTTGTTTAGTCTTAAAGTAAACTCTAAGACGTCATCAATTACATTTTGGATATATTTATCTGTACTTGCTGAGGTACTATTTGAGACATATCAATTTGACACGAGTGTTCTATGAATCCCTGCCGTGCACAGGAGTGCAAGCCAAAAAGTACAACAAGAGTGAGACATGGAGGGCTTCTTCAGTTTATCTCACCATCAGGTAGCATACTACTTGCTGAGAGAAAAGCTATTTATATATCTCCCTTGGGAAATCCCAGCATGCTTTCTGACTGCTCTAGAACAGGTGTGCAATTGTGGTTAAAAGAAGGGATGGCTACAAACATTGGCTGCTGTATATCTGGCTAGAGCTGAAGGTTTCTCTATAAAAGTTGGACATGCTCTCAACATGTTGGAAATTTAACATTGGCAATTCTTATTAATGTGAAGTGAACAACAACTAAATGTTCTAGTGGACCATGGTCTCTTTAGGCAGACACATACGCACCTTATTATTAATGGTTTTGTAGAAACATTCTCCAAACCTTTTGGAAACATTTACATAATACATGCAAATAAGCCAGCTGTGACAGAACATTAATACAGGGAACATTCATGGGAACATAAACCACACAAGACACTTATTTTTATAGGGCCCCATGGTTATGACATAATTACACTCTACAGCATCTCAAGCTAATATTTACAGGCAGTAAAACCAACAATTCTCACCAATATGTAATTAATAATGACAACAAGCACATTCCCAGTGGCAACCCGTGTCCCTTTTCAGTGCAATAAATTATTTATGGCATGCTGGAGAAGGTTATTTATAAAAACTAAGAATCTATTAACACATAAAATTGAAGACTAGAGCAGAGGGACTACACAGTAACAGACTGAATAAGATATACAAAATTTGTTGAACCAAATACAGAATGAGAAATATTTAGAAAATTGTGCTTTGATGTATACTTAGTAGCATAAAATGTGTTATTCTGAGATATTGTTTTAATAATTTGAGACTTGTTTGTCCAGCACATCCCACAGATGGTCAGATGCTGGGGAATTTGAAGGCCCTAGTTAACACCTTTAACACTTTGTCATGTTCCTCAAACCATTCCAGAAAAGTTTTTGCAGTGTGCCTGAGTACATTATCCTGCTGAAAGAGGCCACCACCATGAAGGAGTGTACGTGGTCTGAAACTATGTTTAGGTAGATGGTATATCTCAAAATAACATCCACATGAATGCCAGGATCCAAGGTTTCCCAGCTGAAAATTTTTCCCAGCAAAACAAGGTTTCTGAGCATCACACTGCTTTTATCGGCTTGCCTTCTTCCCATATTATATCCTGGTGCCATCTCTTCCCCAGGTAAGCAACTCACATGTACCTAGACATTCAAATGATGTAAAAGAAAATGTGATTCATCAGACCAGACCACCTTTTCCCATTGCTCCATGGTTCAGTTCTGATGCTAATGTAGCGGAACTAGCAAATTCTGGGTTTCTCCAACCACAGATTTAATAAGGATTATAATTCTATAAAATTCTAATCTAATTAGATAATTGTGGGGCACCACCTGATTCAAAGCATTTAAACATTTACATTTAAGCAATAACCATCTGATATCAACAACTTCAATCTCAAATTATCACTGAAATATTACTCAAACTCAAATTATAATAAAAGGTATACATTTATTAACTAACTAGGAAAAAGAATGAAAGAAAATAGAAATAGGGAAAAACGAAAAGTAAATGAAATAAGATTACTAGAAATACTGAATGATAACACAGTAACACAGTAACAACCAGTTTAGAGAGTGACTCAGACCAAACATGAGAGATGATATTTAGAGACTTGTGGAGACTTTAATTAATTAATCTAGACTTGAATTAAAACAAAACCAAAAAAAAAAAATACAGAAACCAAATAGAAAGCACCAAATTGGAGCGTATGAATGAACATGTTACCATCCCACTCTTGCCTGAGATGATCACGATGGCAGGAGATTCAAAGGTCCTGCATGCCGTGGCGCTCTGTCTGGTTGTTTACAAGATTACAAATGGTCAGATAGGGTTATTAAACACGTATTAAACGCGGTGAACAAACAATAAAAACAAATGCACAAAACGCTTAACTATGAACACAAAACAATAAACAAATATTGTGGTAAAAGGGAATAGTCCCCAGGGGCCATCAGCCTCAGGCTCTTTCTCTAAAACTTCGAACTGACCTGCCCAAGAATGTGTGTCTGCTTTTGTGTGTGTGTGTGTGTGTGTGTCAGGGTGCTTTTTAAAGATGCTCTAAAGCATGGTTTAAAGTGTGGTTTAAAGTTTCAATTTGGGACAGGTGTCTCTCATCCAGGAAACGACTTCACTGTGATTAGGGTGTGTCAGTGGTCTGTGAGAGTCAACATTAGTCATGGTTTTTAGGGGATCAAATACTTATTTGAGGAAATAAGTATTTGATCCCCCACTGACTTTAGTTTTAAACAAAAAAATAAGTTTTATAACAAAAAAATAAATGAAATGTCTCATAATTTTATGCCAGCTTTATTTTAACAGTGCCACATAGAAT
>JAOVYV010000048.1:11376025-11387540 GCA_025674545.1 Hassar affinis | reverse complement strand
TGGTCCAATTTAGCCATGAAACCTCCCACACTAAAATGACAGGTGTTTCAGTTTCATTGTCTAACCCCTGTATATTAATATTGAATACTCTATAGTATTTTTTCCCTTTGGCTGCTCCCGTTCCTTTTTGGTGTCACCACAGCAGATCAAGTCTGCGTCTTTGTCTGTCACAGGTTTTACACTGGATTTTCTTCCTGAAGCAACCCTCCTAACCTTCTGGGCTACCACTGCCCCACCTTTGGTTCTATAGTATAAAATGGCATAAAATGGCATGTATAATACATTTACCTGTCATTTGAATCCTGAGCTAATTATTGTAGCTATTCCTTTTTAAATAGGAACATTTGATTTAGCTTAATTAGTAATAGAGTTGACTCTACTCTTTAAACATGTAAAGATATACAGTATAGGTTGTCCCCTAGATGTATTTGGTATGTATACCATCATGATAATTTGGCTAGATAGGGGGAGAGTAATGTAATGGGAGGGTAGGAGAGTAAAGTAATGGGAGGCTGGTAGAATCAAATAATGAAGGGTAGGAGAGTTGAATATGAAAGCATCTCTGATGGTTATTACCCTGTTTATTGTACCAACTAGTTTATTGTGCCTCCTAGTTAGTCTGTTGAATATGAAAGCATCTCTGATGGTTATTACCCTGTTTATTGTACCAACTAGTTTATTGTGCCTCCTAGATAGTCTGTTTTCAGCCATCACTACTGGCTCATCCCTCCAGGCAGTGAAAAGAGTGTGTACTCAAGGTGCGTAAGTTAATACACAACCTCAACCTGGCACTCATCCGCCAGTGTTCCACCTATGGGCGAATAGCTCCACCGCCTTGTGGAAAGACAAAGGCTAGACAAGTAAACCCAGACAGAAAATCACCAACAACAACACTGTGTTGCCAGCACACAATTGTCTTTCAGTGATCAAGATCCAAACAGATCCCTGCAACCTTACTCATCTAAAAATTGTCTTGAGTCCCAGCTCATGCCAGAGGAACCTGTTGACTGTGGCCATGACTGTGAAGGTAGGTGCTCTGGATGTTGTGTCCTCTGTGTACCAGTCACTTGGCCTTCATATCAGTACCAAAAAAACTCAGGTCTTCATCCAAGACAGATCCCCATCCACTACCCCACCAAAAGTCAATCTGAGGCATCCCCCCTAAGATTGTTCACTGCTTCTGTTACTATAGCATTTTAACATCTGACTGCTCAGTTGATAATGACATCCAGTCTTGCCTCAACCACACCTCTGCTTTTGGCAGACTAGGCTCTGAAGTATAAGAACCACCACCTCCGAACCTTAACACACATGTTAGTCAGTAAAGTAGTTTGTCTCTCAATACATCTACCTGGTTCAGAAGCTTGGTCAGTGTACCAGAGCCACATTAGGTGTCTTGAGGCTGATCACATTAAATGCCTCCAGCGGATCGTCTGCATCAACTGGGAGGACCGCATTCACCACACTCACATCCTCCAGCAGGCACAGTTCTCCAGTATTGAGGCACCACTTCTTTGGAAAAAACTTTGTAGTCACACACAATGGTACTGCCGGCAGCAACAATAAGGCTTTGTTTGAGATGGACTGTGTAGTAGTGGTAATTGATGGTATTGATATATATATTTATTGTTAAGTTTATTGTTAAGTTATGGGACCTCTTGTGGGATCTCTCATACTGAGAATAGTAGGGGATTGAGCCACTTATCCCAATTGCAAGAATCCTCTTGAACAAGCTTTATGAATCATAGTTTAAGTGTTTGATTAAAATGTTCATCTGGCCGTCTTTGCGTGGTTAAATACTGGAGCGAATCAAATTAATGCCCAGTGATTCTTACAGTTCTTACAAGTGCCCTGGTCAGTCAGGATGCTGCGAAGAGGCGTGGCTTCCGAGTATTGTATCCATTAAAACACTAAACATGCAGGAGAGTAAAAGTAAAGAACATCAAATAAAATTTCATCGAGTGCCAAAAGTAAGGACCATCACCACAGACAACACAATCTCTAGCCATGAGGAATGGTGAGTCACCTCTTCAACTGTAACACCTGTTTACTGTTATCCTTTTGCTCTGCCAAATATGATTAAGAGCTTTTCTGGGAGATTTTTCTCTCCTTTTTCCTCAGACTCCGCTGAACTGTCACTCCCACCATTGTCCATTCACAGATGTTGCTGTTTCGAGCAGCCAGAAGTGCTGCTTCTCTGTAAATCTGGAGGGACGTGGATGGTTAGGGGCAAGGAAACTAGCATTTGGTCTGTCCCTCTGGGTTTGCACATGCACAGAGGGGTTGATGAATGATGACCTGCTTCCCAGTATCCTTTCTGTGTAGACTCACCCCAGCAGTCTTACTATAATCACTCTTACTGTTTAATCCATCAGGATAGAAATATGTGGGCTGAAATCAAGAAAGCAAAACCTGAACTCCTTCCTGCTTCTTTTAAACTAAGTGTGGTGAGTCAGTGCTGTAAATAAGTAAGCTTGGAGTTTTGGCTCTGGAGGAAATCCAGCTTTAGCTAAGGTTATAATGAAGTTTAAAATTAAGTTATAAAAATGAGTTTATCAATTCTGACAGAAGGCTAAAACAAATTACAGTAATATGTACTATGTCATAAGCAAAACCATGTATATACACAGTATATACACCCGAGTCTGTATATACTGTACACCAAACAGCCAAAACTTTAAAATAACTGAATTGAATAACATTGTTTATCTAATTATAATGGTACCTGTCAGGAGGTGGGATATATTAGGCAGGAAGTGTACAGTCAGTTCTCATAGGTCATGTGTTAGAAACAGGAAAAATGGGCAACAGTAAGTATCTGTGTGTCTTTGACACAGGTCAAATTGTGAAGGCTAGATGACTGTCAGAGCATCTCCATAACAGTAGGTCTTGTGTGGGCTTAGTTTCTACCAAAAAAGGTCCAAGGAAGGACAACCGGTAAACCAGTGACACTGTCATTGGTGGTCAAGGCTCATTGATGTGCATGGGGAGTGAAAGCTAGCCCGTCTGGTCCGAACCCACAGAAGAGCTGCTGTAGCACAGATTGCTGAACAGTTAATAGTGACTATGGTAGAAAGGTGTCAGAACACACAGTGCATCACAGCTTGCTTCATATAAGGCTATGTATCTGCAGACCAGTCAGAGAGCCCATGCTGACCCCTGTACACTACTGAAAGCTCCTACAATAAGCAGGTGAGCATCAGAACTAGTACAATGGAGCAATGGAAAAAGTTGGCCTGGTCTGATGAATCATGTTTCTTTTTACATCATGTGGATGGCTGGGTGAGCATGTGTTGCTTTCTTGGGTGGAGAGACGGCACTAGACTGCACTATGAGAAAAGGCAAGTAAGCGGAGGCAGTGTGATACGCTGGGCAATGTTCTGCTAGATAACTTTGGGTCCTGGCATTCATGTGGATGTTATTTTGACATGTAACACCTACCTAAACATTGATGCAGACCAAGTACACCACTTTATGGCAACGGTATTCCCTAACGGTATTCAGAGATCTCTTTCAGCAGAATGGATCTCCCTGCCATACTGCAAAAATTGTTCAGGAATGGTTTCAGAAACATGACAAAGAGTTCAAGCTGTTTAATTGGCCTCCACCTTACACAGATCTCAATCCAATTGAGCATCAGTGTGATGTGCTGGACAAACAAGTCAGATCCATCGAGGCCCCAACTTATAGGACATAAGTGATCTGTTGCTCATGTCTTCATGCAGATGCCACAGCATGCCTTCAGAGGTCTTGTGGCTTCCATGATTCAGTAGGTCAGAGCTATTTTGGTGGCATAAGAGGGACCAACACAATAATAGGCAGGTGGTATTAATGTTGTAGCTGATAGTTGTATGTACATGCATTGATACAAGTGGTCATATATTTCATTATAAGAGGCCTGTGTAGACTGTTATCCAACAGAGTAGGCGAATCAATAATAAGTCTCCTGCCTTTAATTTAGCTGTGTTCTATTTATTCGTAATCCTGACATGGCTTGGCAACCCACCCAGGATGTACTGCTCACATTGCTCACAGTGTTCCTGGGATGATTCCAGGGAGGGTCTAACATTTTACCCAATGCAATTTGAATAAGATTGATATGTGTTCATAGTTATTGTTAATAGTTATTCATAGTGTGAGTCATCTCTTTGACCTTATAGGTAACTTTTATTGTCAGTATGGTAATGAGACAAGGTCATAGTTCATTACATCATGACTAATTTTCGATTCAATTAAGGTTATTTCCTCTGTATCCAAAGCTTGGCTGAGGTTTTTGATTAAGTATACAGAACATACTGTTTCACACATGCTCATTCTGTCTATGTACATTCACATTTATGGCATTTGGCAGCTGTCCTTATCCAGAGCAACAGAAGTCTCTATCAATAAATAAATCATGATACTGGTTTACTAGGCCGTGAACTAAGAATGCATCAGTCTAACAACAGTCTAACAAGAAAAGCACAGAGATGTCTTTATACATTGTTTGAAGACTTAGTGACCCAGCTGTTCAGACATCTAGGGGAAGTTCATTCCATCACCTAGCTGCCAGAACAGAGAGGAGTCTCTATGCATGCCTTCCTCGTACCCTGAGAGATCATGGGATTGGGCTGAGCAGTGTTGGAGGATCAGAGGGGGCATGGTGCAGTGCAGGGTATGCTCACTGCTTTAAGTTAAGTGGGTACTGGTCCATTTTTGACATTGCAGATGCGGGCAGGTAAAGTAAGCTAGTGGAGGGAGTGTAGCAAAGGGGTGTTGTGAGAGAATTTAGGAAGGTTGAAAAGTTGTGCAGCTGTATTCTGGATTAGTTACATATGTTGAATGGTGCTCAGAGGCAGTAGTAGTAGTCCAGTCTCGAATTAAGCCTTAAGGGACACAAGTAGAAAGTCTGTGTGGAGCCTTCCAGGTATGAAGCAAACCACTGCCATGCTGTGGCATGAATTCCAAGACTAATGAGGACGGACAAGAGAGTCTGGTGGTTGATGGTGTCAAGGTTTAGAAAGGTGAGGACTGATTTTGAGGACTTCCAGTTTGGCTGAGGTAGCAGCATGTAGCTTCTCAGTCACAGCCAAGAAGGCAGTCGAGAAGAAGTCTCTTCAGATCAGAATTTGGAAAGGAGAGTACATTAAGAGACAAAATCTGTTGTGAGTTGTGATTTCTTCCACTTACTCTCTGCTGTTCTTAATTCTTTCCAATTGCTGCACAATGCAATCAATAACCAAGGAACAGGGCAAGAAATATTCCTGGGTTTAAAAGATAGAGAGCATAGGAGGTCCATGGAAGAGGAAAGTGTGCAGAGGAAAGTGCCTATGGCTAAATCCAGTGGTAGGCAAGAAAAGGTGTCAGGGTCTGGAGGAGATGATAGGGTGCAGGAAGCTAGGGAGGAAGGGGACAGTGAGGTTTCGCAGAGTGGGAGAGAAATATTGATAGCTGGTTTTAGACAGGACAGGGAAGGTGAAGGATGCCAAGTGATGATTGGAGATGTGGAGTGGCTGAAGATGATACATAGAAATTGCACAAACCTCAGTTTAGAGCATTCTAGCTCTTTTATGGTCAAACCTATCATCAAATTTACTTCATCTGCCAATAATATACACATACTGAGCTAATACTTTATGAGATTTTGGGACATAATAAATCATATAGGGCGACACGGTGGCTCGGTGGGTAGCACTGTCTCCACAGCAAAAAGGTCCTGGTTTTGATCCCCGGGTGGGTGGTCTGGGACCTTTCTGTGTGTCCTCCCCGTGTCCGCGTGGGTTTACTCCAGGTACTCCGGTTTCCTCCCACAGTCCAAAGACATGCACGATAGGTTGATTAGCATCTCTAAAGTGGCCCTAGTGTGTGAGTGTGTGCAAGAGTGTGTGTGCCCTATGATGGATTAGCGCCCTGTCTAGGGTTGGTCCCGCCTTGCGCCCTATGTGGCTGGCTAGGCACCGGCTCCCCCGTGACCCTGAAAAGGAATAAGCGGCCAAGAAAATGAATGAATGAATGAATAAATCATATAAAAAAATCATGCAAGGCTGATTTTTTGCAAGGCTCAACACTCTTAATGCATAAGTTGTTTTTGAAAACTACTGATTTTACTGCTTAAAACAAGAAGAGTGAGTACAAGAAGCAATAGAACATGATCCTGTCCAAGGTCACCAAATTACAACCCAACAACGGCCTAATACCATATATAAAGCTTTCACAAACTGTACTCCACATTTAACAACAAGCTGTTACTGGAATGAAATTACTGAAACTGACATTCTTAGCCTTTACTTCAGTAGCAAGGCCAGGTTTCATGTAGCCTATTAAGTGAACCCAATATACCCCAATGATGCAAAGAAATCATTATCCTAAACCACCGTAAATTAATGACAAGGTAGTATACAGTATTCTATTAAGCATTTGATCCCTAATTCTTCCTCTCTCTTCAGATGGAATTGTGAAGAGCTCAAGACTGAAAGAGCAGTGGGTACTTTGTGAATACAGCCTTCACAGCTGGAAGAGGCAGCAAATTGTGGGTGTTTTTCTTATAGATGAAAGAGTCAGCAGGAACTTCAAGATGCACAAGCAGAAATTGGCCTTCCTCAGCAAAAACCCTTATACAATTTCCCCACACAATGGGGATCAAGACAAAAGATTATTCAACAACTGTTTGAGTAATAAAGGGCTTCAAAAGGGCTTGAATGTTGAAGAGGCACCTGGTGTTCACAAGGCAAAATGTGGCTGCTCTTCATTCACTGAGCTAGGCTTTATTTCACAAGGTAATGCACTGATGATGTAAGTTTATGACTGTGCAACACATTTCTAGCCTAAGCGTTGGTGCTAGAGCCAATGAATCGCAATATAAAGTATTTACTTCATGTATTCATATATAGATATTTATTAATAAATATGTATTTTATGATGTCCAATAATATTCTAATTCATTCTAGTTATAATAGTTTGAAAATTAAAAGTTATTATTATTATGATTATGATTATTATAATTTTTTTAATTATTATTATTATTTTTATTATTATCATTGTTAGCATCAACAATAAGAACTAGAGAGGTGCATTTCCTGAAGAAAATGCGAGTGTGATTGCAGAGAAGCAGTGACTTTAGCATCAGAACCATTTGCATTAGTGTGTGTGTGTGTGTGTGTGTGTGTGTCTGTGTAAGTACATAGTTTGGGGGTGCCAATACTTTTTATCAAAGACATGAGTGTGTGTGTGTGAGCATACAGTAGCTGGGAGTGTAAATACAGTTGATCAGACTGGTCATAGTGTGTGTACAAACTGTTATTCAAGCAGAAGTACTGATGACAAAAAATTAGAAAAAAAAAAAAAAAGAAAATCAATGGAAGTGGATGGGAAAAAAGGGCGATAAAAATGAGTGTGGAGGGTAAACGAGTACACGGATCCTTTATCCTTATACAAGCACACCGATCCCGATCACGTCGGATGTTTTAGAGTTGGAACGGTTTTGATGTTTCGAAAATTTCGGCAGTTGAAATCCAGACAAAACTACCCTGAATACTTCTGATGGATAACAATAGTGTGATTGCAGTAGTAAGAATATACCTCATCTGTGCCTCTCTCCCCAACACTCTAGATACTCTCCAGTTTGCTTATGAGTCAAAAAAATTCAAGGATGATACCATGATACCATGTAACATGAACTCCCATGTCCAACCCACCACCATGTACTGTGTACTGGATTTTTTTTACTGGATGGCTGCCGGTGGTGAAAATAGGTGGCTTCACCACAAATATTGTCACTTTCAACACTGAAGCTCCCCAAGACTGTGCTTTATGCCTTCTGCTGTGTTCCTAATACACACATGACTGTGTAGCCACACAAAGAAGTTTGTGGTTGGCACTTGTGCTGGTAGACCTGACCAACAAGAATGATGTGAAGACCTTTTTGGCCTTTATTTAAGTTGACAAGCTTTCCCTGTGGTGCCAGGTTAACAACCTATTCCTAAACATCAGCAAGATTATGGTACTGGTTGTGGACTTCCGAAGGGCATACACAGGACATACGAAGCATTCATGTAAGCATCAAGCACCATGGTATACACATAAGCAAGAACTTGTCCTGGTCACTTTAACAATACAAGCACAATACATAAGGTGAGACAGCATCTTTATCACATCTTTAAGGAACGAAGACCAAGATCATTTTATTGAATGTAACTGAGGTGGCATAGTGGTGCACTGTGCAATGATGCAGTGCTATCCACTCACAGCAAGAAGGGCCTGGGTTCAGTTCCTTTCTGTGTGGAGTCTGCATGCAGAAATATGATTTTTACACTATGGGATTGTTACACATCTTGAAAAAAACAGCAGCTGCCATTTGTATCCAAAAAGATGAAAACCACCACTTCCAAAGCACAATCTAAAAAAACAAGAGAATTCATGGCCTCAGGCGTTCAACCTTACTCTGTTGCACAGGGCGGTAGATTTTGTAGGCTCATGGAGCTGGATTATTGTGCTTTGTTACACAGTGCCTAGGAGACACTATTTTTCAGGTACATTTACTAGAAATGTACAATATAATTGCAAGACATAAAAAGAAACAAAGAAGAAAAATAACTTTTTTATTTTAAGTTTGCAGGCCAGGCCATCCTAGAATTTGGTTAAGAACTAATTATCTTTACAACTATGCTAGATCTGTGTGTTTTAATCATTGTTTCATATATTAACCATTTATGTAGGCAAACTAGAAAACATGCCAACTTCTGAATGTAGGACTGCCATCTCCTTAAGTTAAGATAGCTTTCACGTTTCAAACAAGTCATTTAGACTGTCTCTTTTCTGTACCACTGCAGTGAAGTTGTGTAGATACCCATGAACAGGATAAACTTGGTTGAATATATAGACATATAGAAATATGTCACAGACACACAGACAGATGAATGTAGGGTTAAGACAGCAACTAATACCCACAGCCACTTTACAAGCCAAAAGGGAAGTTATCAGGACAGAACAGAGGGAGAAGAAGGAGTCCTGCCTGACATTCTTCATCACTCTAACCATGATTGGGGATAATTATGGTTTATGGCTGGCAGGTCAAGTCTTTCATAGAAAAGCTGTCAACCAGCAGACAAACGATAGCAATGGTTCAAAAACAATGAGCGCCATTCTTGGCCATTAGCACTGGAGCAATGGCCCTTCAAAAGGCCACTGTAATGCTGTGGACTGCTAACAAACAACCATATACAATGCTAATGCATGGGCTCTGGAAGCAGAAGTCCAACTTAGAGAAATTGCTGAGGTTAATCTTTACTAACCATAACAAATTGAGGATAGTTACAACTGGGTGATAGATCTGAAACACTCTGAGTCTCTCATCAAACAACGCAATGAGGAGCAAACAGGACTTTTTCTCATTCCCGACTACAAGCAACTCTTTCTCTCTCTTGCTCTCTCTCTCACTCTCTCTCTCTCTCTCTCTCACACACACACACACATATTGCTTGATTGCTGTGAGTTCCTCTGAACACAGGAGCACTGACTGACCCAGCACACGTGCGTTTCCTTGACAACTAACCATTTGTGTGTTATTATTGCTCCAGGCTCAGAATTAGACTCACATACACACATACACACACACATACACACACCAACCCCTTTGTCCCTACTAATGAAGTATCCTTTAGGACCTGCACATCTCTCAGGTCTTCACAGAAGTCGACCTTTCTGAGCCTACATCAAAAGAAACCTGTTCAGATAGTGTATGTACTGATGCAATGTAAAGCATACAATACTCACTACTTCAAAAAGACAGGGCTATTTCTAAAGTAGGCCTGATATATTTATGTTGTTTGCTGCTTCTGCTGCCACTTGTAGCATGTTTATAACTTTATCAACTTCATCATGATGGTTATCAAATGAATAGTACAGCATGGCACCACTGACCAGCACTAGAAGAAATAACTGTTTATTTTCAGCTACACAGTTATATTTTTCCCCTCAGTGTAAAGCCCTTTCTCACAGCCACACTCTCATTCAGCTTGTAATGACATGATAAATACTGACACAGTAATAGTCAGTAATATTGTCAGTATTTATCATGTCATAATACATGAGCTTTTTTAAAATAAGATTTTATGGAAAAGACACTCTCAAAAATATCTTTCTGAGAAGAAAGAACGATTTGTGGATTTTGTCATGCCTACAGCCTCCAGAGGGCACCCCAGATGCCCTGTAGGGGAACTACAACTAGGGACTACAAGTCCCACAAGCCACAGGCTCACATGCTCGTGGCCATTTTGATGAGCTCATTTAGACTCGCTAGGGAGGATAAAAGGGACGCATTGAGCCCTTCTCAGTGCGGATCAACGTTTGATATACTGCCTTCATGGCACTTGTTTCTACAATCTTCAGTTGTTTGATCATAGCACTGACAGCTGGAGTGCTGGAGACTGACTCCTCTCTCTCTCATGCAGGGCAACCAAAGGGCAGCGGATTATGCCCTCGAGTTTCGAACCCTGGCTGCTGAGAGTGGGTGCAACGAGGTGGCCCTCAAAGCCACATTTCGTAAAGGACTCAACATTGAGGTCCAGAGAGAGTTGGTGTGCAGAGACATTGACATGTCCCTGGACACCCTCATCACCACAGTTATAGCTCTAGATAACCTCCTGGAGAACCGACCTACCAGCGTCACACTGGAGAACCGGACAAAGGAGTCAGAACCCATGGTCCTGGGACCACTGTGCCTTTCGAGCCAGGAGAAGAAGCGAAGAAGCACCTGTGCTTCTACTGCTGGGAAAGCAGCCATGCCGTTGTGAACTGTCAAAAGAGGCCTTCTGCTACTACATGCACCAGGAGTTGTACCACCGGTGCACACGGTGAGTAGCAATGTTTCTCTGACCCCTAGGGAGCTCACCTTCCCAGTTCAGATCGCCTATCCAAACTTTCTTGTTCATTCACAGCCCTCTTGGACTCTGAAGCCGCAGCCAGCTTTATCGATCGAGTCACAGAGGAGACACACGACATCCCCACAATAAAGATGTTCCAGATCAAGGTGGTGGATTGCATCCTCATCAGGCCGTTCCCATTAAGCTCAGGATTGACATGTTTCAACGAAGAACTGATCTCTCTCATGCTCATCGATTTAGCCAAGCACCCAGTCATTCTGGAAATTGACTGGATGTGCCCACATGATCCAATGATTTCCTGGAGAGAAGGGGAGATCTGGAAGTCATACCTGTTCTGTTTTAAAAAATGCTTGAACCTGGAGATCTGCCCATTCAAACCACCCAAGTAGAGAGTCCAGAGACTCATGTTGCAGTTCATGTTCCCCCAGAATACCAAGACCTCAGGGAGGTGTTTGATAAAGGAAGGACCAAGGGCCTACCTCCTCACCGACCCTACAACTGTCATAGACCTCTTGCACTGATGCACCCCCCGCAACAAAGTCTACGCTTTGTCTCTTCCCGAACACCAAGCTATGGAGGACTACAGGGGTTAGACAATGAAACTGAAACACCTGCCATTTTAGTGTGGGAGGTTTCATGGCTAAATTGGACCAGCC
>JAOVYV010000048.1:11329360-11343337 GCA_025674545.1 Hassar affinis | reverse complement strand
CCTACACCATACTAATAAATTATTGTGGTCTAAAATGACAGGTGTTTCAGTTTCATTGTCTAACCCCTGTATATGAAGAGTAGATAGTTCTCCTATAGACTGTTCTTGAACACTACTTCCTAATATGCTATAAATCACTTTGCAGGATCATAGAAAGAAGGAATCCTGTGCCTAACAACACATTTATTCAAATACATCAAGCTTATACCTAATTCCTTCAGGGTAATCTTGTATGGGTAAAAATAAATTGCTCTTCAGCTTGGCAATGACATATCCTGTTTGCTAAAGTTCAATTATATAGTTATTGTACCTTCCAGCAACCATTTGAATGAAATGTGTATTAGAAAATAATCACTGACATGACACATTGTTGATAAAAACAGTCATTCTTAAGATGCGTGAGTTAAGTATAAACAGATTAGGAATAATTTTCTGGCAAAACTACCAGGGAATGTTGCATTCATGCTAGTGGCTATGAATAAAGAAAGGTCTCATTAAAATTAACATTGTTTCTCTACCAATGTACAAGGCACAGATATACCTCATCAAATTGATTTTCACATGGATGTCCTGCAGGGGGAAACTGCATTTTTGCATGAGCTTTTTGGTGCTCTATTCATTCAATTAACCATATAATACAATCGTTCCGTGCTCAGAAAGAAGTCATACACCAGCAATTTCCCATGAACCACTTGATATGTTTTATAGCACAACCTATAAAACTTAAATTACATGACGTATAAAAATAGAGAAGGAGAGCAGGTCAAGTACAAAAGGGTTTTCAATATGTCATATGTAGTGGCAGGAGGGCACAGTATTGGAATACTTACAGTCCTACTTGGAGCTGCTTACTTCTGGTACCTTCTGATATCTGAAAGCACAAACTGCTGTGCTATTGTGTTTTTTTTTGAAGTTTGAAATTGAAGAGTGCAGAAATGTTACACTGGCATAACAGCAGGCATATTTTCAGAATATATTATTTTCTTCTGCATTGCTGGTATTGCTTGGCATTACATTGCTACATTGCTTGGCATTGCTGACTCCAATGGGTGTGAGGGGGTACAAGGAGTGAGTTGAAGGGCACATGAAAGTAAACACCCATATTTAAATTACTGTGGTTCTCAGTTCAGTGGTGACAGAAAGATCTATATTTCAGATGCATCCTGCCATTATTCAGTGCTTGCCTAAATAAATGTGTGGCTAAGTCACTCATTTTCAACCTGGCACATATGTCAACCTGCTCTAATGCTAAGCTGCCAGAGCTGTTGGCACACACGTCTCCCAGGTGCTAGAGATGCACCTAGCGTCTGCTGTCCAAGCAGCTCAGCATGGGAGACTGCCAGCTAAATAGGACGGGGAAAAAACAGGGCTTCATTCCAAAGAATGAACATCAACACAAATGGTTGTACTTTCCATAGCACATGCATTCTGCTCTTTTCTTTTAACCCAGCTAACATAATGAAAATCAATGAAAGGCTTATTATTTTTACTGCTCTGTAGCTGTGAATACACTTGTGTTGTGTGCCTCACATCCACTGATATTGGACTACTGAACTGGATGCACAGCAGGGGTATACCACTCCCGGTAGCCTACTGCAGTCAAAACTAAGAGCTACTATTACTATGGTACAGCATCCTAGCTTCAAAAAAGATTTAAAATTGCTAGATGGCTTCAGTGTGGCTGCTGCTTTCTTGCTCTGGTAAACAACAGACAACATACACAACAACAGTGTTTTTGGACCACGTTCATAAAACAGATCCTAATCATGTCTAAATAAAGCCTTATCAAGCTATTGTTGGGACAAATGGGAATTTGCTGTTAAGCACCCTACATTTATCCAGAATAAAATAAATGAAAGTGCATGAACTAGTAAACATAAGGTGATATAAGGTGACAAGTGAATAATTGCTTCCACTTAAACAACAGGAATCAAATAAATATGCTAAAGGTTCAGTATACTAAATCCTTCATCTTTAATCTTTCGTAAAGCACTGACAGACTATTTTTGTCTATTTCTTCAGGTAGCACTGATGCATTTTTTCAGAAACCTAACAAAGTACTAACTAAAAAACACAAGCCAGTACAAACATAGCTCAAGCAAAACACAGGAAGTGATGAACTCACACGTGTTACTCAAGTTCAAATTGTGTAAACTGCTGTGGGCATGAGAGAGATATTAGAGTGGTGGGAAAAGTAACACCAAGTTCAAATTAATTACTGCACTAATAGCCTACATGTGTATAATTATTATTTTATAATTATTTTTATGTTTTTAGGCTATTATTTTATTTTGCCGATTTAAAAAACAATACTTATTGGATTATTTAACATCATATCAGCATCTGTGGCTATTCATGACAGGAACAAGATTACACTGAAATGCATGTTTCATCAGTACAGTGTACATAAGTCCAGTGTCAAACACAGTCACAGGCAATTTTGTATTTCCAAATAACCTAACTTACGACTGTGGGAGGAAACCAGTGTAAACCCACACGAACACGGGGAGGACATGCAGACTCCTCACAGTAAGGACCCAGACTGCTTCCATCTGCGATTGAGCCCAGGACCTTCTTGCTGAGCCACCATGCCACCCTCCATCCTGTGTGGGCTGGTAGAGAACATGTCATGGCCTGGTACCTGTCTGTGGCCTGGTGGTTGGTGACCACTGGTGTAGATGACCAGTGATAATGAGGGTTACAAACTAACACAAACAGTGTCACTTCTTACAATATCTTGACAGGCTATATAGTAATTTATTTATAGTAATTTAACTCCAGAAAACAGATACATTTATTTACATTAATAGCATTTGGCAGATGCCCTTATCCAGAGCGACATACATTATGTCATTTATACAACTGAGCAGTTAAGAGTTGAGGGCCTTGCTCAAGGGCCCAGCAGTGACAGCTTGGCTGTGGTGAGATTTGAACTCACAACCTTCTGGTAAGTAGTCCAATGTCATAAATCTATGTAAATCCAACCATGGTAAGAAGTGAAAATGCATCATAATCAGGTCAGCAGGTAATTCTTAAATGTTAGAATCAATTTTGCTTGATGATAATAATGTTTAGTACAATTTTACATTTTGCCCAAAATTGTCTATATTCACTACTATGTAAATATGATGTGTATTATATTCATTTGATGGTGTCTGAATGCTAGTAAATACTATTGTCTAGCTGCTGAATCCAGTGTTTGCACATTAACTTAATAATAGTTAACTATCTATTGAAAAACTCACAAAACTAATCAGTACCTGCTGATATTTCTCCACCAAAAACATTTGTTTCTGGATTTGTTTATTGTGTGTTTTGCCCAGCTTCTCCAATCCACAACAACAACAGATTTTTTTTTTACCTCACACAGTACAAACTGCAATTTCCTTGATAGTGATTAATCCCATGTTTTATCTAATTTATGAGCTTTGACACATTACTGGATTTTTCAACTACTAGGTTAAGGAATTTATTTCACCAGGAACTGTTCTCATCTATTTTTACAGAGCACAGCCAGATTTTATCCTCTATGTCATTATATACTCTCTTTTTGCTCTCCATGCATATAGGAGCCAGCCAGACTTAATAGTCCTTTGCCAAGTTTCTCTCTCTTTTATAGCTTGAATATCCCTTTATGATGTATATTTTGTCCAAAGTTTTGAAAACACGCACCGATTTTTTGAGACTTTTCAATAATTAAATGTATCAATTGGTGTTTTCAGATACCTAGCCTTAACTATGAGTATGGCTGGGATTCAGTTTTTGATTTACTGAATGAGCCATTATCCAAGAAACTAATTAACACACACTGCAATGAGTTTCATGGCACAAGTGGGCGTCACACTGGGGTTCCTGCATCCACCCCAGGAAAATGTCACGTGAAGTGTGGCAGTATTTTAAGCATTACTACATGCAAACATTTCAATTTTCAGGTAACCACTACCAACTTCCAGTACCAACTCATGATGTCATTTGAGAAAATCACACCAATTTATAAATAAGTAAAATGTTATACACTATATACACCTTATACTTTATATGTATATGTATAGTATTTATGTAGTATATGTATATAAACAAAATGATGAAGAGGTTTACTGTCTTCTGGAACAACTCAGAAGCAGCTGCACACTGTGTTTATGTGTTAAATGGAACAATTATGTTCAGGTCAACAGCTCTGACTACATTGTAATTATCATACTGTTAAGAATATTTCTGTTAGGTGAACATTTAGTCATGGTTTTGTTGTTCCCTGTGGAAATGAAAATGGTCTTGGACATGTATTTAAGCAGTAAAGCACAACCAGTTTTTTATACTGGAAATAAAAGCTATTTTATTAATTCATTGTTTTATTAATAGAGCTTATTAATGCACTTCTCTATGATGGTGCATTAATTTTTCTTATAGAATTTTAAAAAAAAGCTGGAAATGAGTATAACATTTTGCCTGCCATGGCCATTTTCTTATTAAACATTTTTGTGAATGTTCTAAATGTGACATTAAATATTCATGAGTTCACTTGGCATAACACTGAATCGAGCAACACATCAGACTATTACAAAAATAAATGCAGCTTGCTAAATGACACATAATTAGCCAGTTGGGACTGCTGACACTAAAATGTTAGTCACATGACAGGCCTAAATGAAAAAATAATGCCCTCCAACCAGGAGAACTAATCACATTTGAGACAATTACGCACATCAAGTAGCTCACTGATAGGTGTACTCGACTGGTACATGACAGCATTGCAGTTCATTTAGTCATTTTTTTTATTAAAAATTAATTTCACAAGAGACAAACCCTGAGATTCATTATAGCAGGATATGTGTTAGTGGCCCCAACAAGCACTGAATCATTTGGTCTGACTTTTTAATGGTGTATGAACATAAATATGCACTTTATAATTATCACTAACTGGGATTTGTTAGAAATAACTATTTAAATGTTTAAGAAGTGAGGGCAAGGACATTACTGTAGAACACTATCACATTGCACTATGAGGGCAGTCAAACAAACCGGCAAATGTGTGTTTAGGGTCTGTGTAAAGGTCATGTGCAAAAAAGCAACATGATTTTAACATACCCTTTTGGGACCAAACAGTTCCAGAGAGTACTGGTGCACATTCCTCCTCATTACTGTCAGGTGACACACACACACACACATGCACACACACACACACATGAACATTGCTTCTGGGCATTTAGTACTCCTGCTGCTACCTTTTGGGAGTGAGATTTACAGTAATAGCTTCATTACAGTACTTAACACTGTGATGGACTGTCTCCCTTGAGACTGGCACAGCACATAATTCATCACAGTAATCATCATTTAAACTAAATGGACAGTGCTCCTCAACAACATACATTAACAGTAACCTGAGAGTCAAGTGGTCCAACCTGAATGTTCTATTCCAAGAAGCTAAGAGAATGAGAGAAGCTTTAGTACAGCTAATTTCAGCACACTCCATGGCCCAGTACAAACTGTTTACAAATATACATGTGTGTGTATGTACATATTTTCAGATCTCACAATTAGCTGCTTTGCAAACAGGGGCAAACAAAAGGAAATATATATCAAGCCTTCTATTCCACTCCTCAGGGAACTCAAGAGCAGCAAAAATTTACTCCAGACGTTCTCAATCTCTGCACTCAGGGACACTTTCACAATAAAACAATAAGATTAATTCCATGGACCACTCATTACATATTTGTTCATGAACATAAATTCAAATATAGAGGTCATTAATAACAGACAGGACTCACAAGCTCACAGTTTGTGGACACCTGACCATCACGACCACAAGTGTTTTTGACATCCTATTCAGACTTAGTCGCCCTTATATTATTATATATATAATAACCTCCACTCTTCTGTGAAAGCTTTCCACTAGATTTTGGAGGGTGCATTTGTGGGATGCAGTCTGCACTTCAGCTCAAAGGTATTCTGTGGGGTTGAGGTCAGGCCTCTGTGCAGGCCATTTGAGGTTTAGGCATCTTAATTCTGTGGAGAGGAACTGTAATGTTAAAATTGCCTGCATCCAACTTTGTGGCTACAGTCTGGGGAAGATCCATATATGGGTGTGATAGCCAGGTGTCCACATACTTTTGGTCATATGGTCTATCATGTAAAGCTCCTTGAAATGTCTTCAAAATTACAAGTCTCATAGGTTAAGCAATACTTGATATTTTAAAATGTATGCAGTGACTGAAACATTACCTTCATCAACAAAACAGCAGAACAGACATGCATGAGGCATAGTCTTGAGGCATAGTCATAAACCATATAAGACTGGATATGAAACTGGATAGGAAATGTAAAAATGCTGTTGTGTCACTGAGAAATACTGTATTTTCACCTTCAGTTTGATGTGTTATAGTTCTCACTTTACTAATCTGTAACATTTTTTGTCACGGGAGAGGAACATTTAAAGGAAAATTCCAACCTGAACAACTTGCATTTTACTTCTATATTAACATTTATATATATTTATATATTTTTCACATATCCCAGCTTGTTAGGAAGCTGGAATATGTGGGGGAAAAAAGAATTTCACTGTGCTGTAATGTATATTTATTTGTTGGCCTGATATAGATATGATATAATATACAGAGTCCCTAGAGCAGAGAGGGTTAAGGCCTTTTTTTTGCTGAGCCACCACTGCCCCTGTATTACAAACTGGATCAAATGTACCAATGTTTGCTGTTTCCACTACTTTTGTCTTGGACTTTCATTAATATGACCTGCATGCCTTTGGTTTGTTTTTAATGAGCTAACACTGAAACCTGACTGCTATCCCTTACGTTTAAGAAATGTTTTCTCATATAAAAATACCATTGTGACTGCACTAGCAATTACAATAGTATTTGTAATGTCAGAGTGGCAGACAAGCACTAACTTGGACTTTTCCTATTGTATTGTATTTTTAGGATTAAATAATGGCCATTGCGGAATATAGTAGGATCTTTAAAAAAACTGAAGCTGTAGCTTAATTTGTGTTAAAGATACACTATATTCATTTCCCCAGATAAGATATACAGTACATGGCTAAATGTGTGACTGTAAAGGTACCATCAGTTCTTCTTTTAATACTCCCAACCATCCCAAGAGGTCATGGGTGAAGAAAAGAAACGGACAACCCAAAGGTAACTCACATGAACACAGAAAGAACATGTACAAACTCCTCACAGACAGTACCTCGAGATCAGGATCGAGTCAGGGACCCTGGGGGCCACAATGTTGCCACCATTTAAGAAGTAAGGTATATAAACGGGCTGAGAGTAGAATTGTATGCATCTCACTAAGTAAACAATTACTACAGGTACAAAAGGTGCAGGGTACTACAGTTTAGTACCCTTTTTTCTGAAAAAATGTGGGTACTACTTTCTCAGGTACTCCTTTTTATTTCTGAAATGATGCCTATCGGTTCAAGTAATATAGCAAAATGAGGCAGTGTTAACAGCGCTGTTTTAGCTGAGTGTATGATAGCTTGTGCCTGTTGATAGGCCTTTTTGCTTTCTGATATGGAGTCGGTGTAATTTTTTTTACGTAGATCTATTATCTAGTGCGGTATTGTGCGGTTCGAGACATTGCGTGTATTCTGACTGTTCAGTGTGAAGAGCTCTATCTCCACCTGCTGTCGTCTGGGAAGAACCGGTGTATATCCCAGCGGGCAACACACCCGTGTGCACGCGGGCTCGATCATCACAGCGCGAGAGCACCATGTCACTCTGACTCCGCGTCCAGACTCGGACCAAGAAGTGTAGGCTGGAGCTCACCGGCATGGCAGCGGAGGAGATTCAGCGGAGGAGAGCGGCGGAGGAGAGCGGCGGAGAGCGACGGGTTAACGCGCTCTGCTTTCCAGATGCTCGCCCTGCATCGAACCACACTAAATTTAAGATCTTTTCAAAACATCTGACTGATTGCGAGTCGATCTATCATTTCTATCGTTCTAGCAAGCAAATATATTCAGAGCACTTCCCCGCTGCAGAAACCGACCTCGAACCCAAGACTTAAATGTATCCGTTATAAGAGTGTTCATGGACAACGTGTTTCATGCAAGTGCGATAAACAAGTGCGAACATCGAGCACTGCTCTCTAAACACACCCGGCTTGAGCTGTCAAAAGAAACGCTTTCTCCAGCAGGACGTGCCCGAACTGCAAAGCGCCGCGAAACAAAATTAAGCCCTGCTGCTGTGGCGTCTCTTTTCTTCCCCCCAGTCTTTCAGCACTCACTCACACTCCGCGCACACTCAGGCTAGCCCAAACGCTCCCACGCGCGCCAAGCACCTCAGCATCACTTCACCGTACCTTCAGTGCCGCTGACGAGCAAGCCGAACACGCAGAGCAGCTTCCCAATCATTGTTTCAGAGTGATACGTGCTGGCCGACGACCGCTGCCGTTGCTCGAAGTGAGTTGGATGTGCGTGCGGCGACTGGAAGGGGAAAAAAAACACCACCGCTCTTCGATTCGCCCGCTTCTCTGCCGTCTTGCGCGCGTCCGTTACTGACGCGCGCGCGCGCACACGTTAAGATCCGCCGCTGGAGAGAAGCAGCGCCTCAGCGACTCGAGTCGTTCGAACAACTGAATCGAACTGTGCAAGATCTGAACCGCTTGATTCCTTACTCAAGTGCGGCGTTTGTTTTGGGAAGACGTAGGGCCTGTACAAGTCAAATGGTCACCTGGAATTTGGAGTGACAAACCACTTCCCCGTAGCCACGCCCACTGAATGAACTCTGACCTGCCACCCAAAACAAAAGAGCCAGAGAACAGCCTGTGTTCACGAGATACACATAACCCCAGTTCACACATGCACTTTAATTTAACAGCAATAATTCAGGAAGTTGGTCAATTTGAATGCAAATCAGGGTTTAAATGCCTGGAACTTTGGCAGCATCCTATCCAGACCTTGCTAAGAAAATTCAGTTCAATTCATTTCAGACCCTTTTTGAGTCTGTTTCCCCTCAACGTTTCTTCCTCTTAACATCTCAGGGAGTTTTTCCTTGTCTCCATCGCCTCTCATTAGAGATATCATTTATATAAATGTAAACGTTATGCCTGGTTTTTATGTCTTTGTAAAGCTGCTTTGAGGCAATGTCCATTGTTAAACAACCATGTAGAAATAAAATTGAAAGTTGCAATAACCTCTTAAGAGGGATCTACTTAAAGCATAAATACAGTGAAACTACAAGAGAAGGAAACCCTAGAATAGTCAACAAAGATGATTCAACATAAAATAAAGGTGAAAAATGTTAGACACTTGTGCCAAGGATAAAATCAGATCAGATATCTGGTATAAATGGTATAGTAATTTATTTTATTTTATGTGGAGTAGCAGTGGATAGAAGTCCAAGCTTATTATTCAGTCATTCCTCTTAAAGTATATTATTCAGTTACTGCTATTAATTATTCAGTAACTACATAGAAAGTAATAGGACAGGCATATAATCATGAGGAAAGTCTGGACCTCCTGACGGATAGTGGAATGTTAATGTTCTCTTAATTGTTTCTACATTTAGATTTTTTATTATTGATGCAGTCCTTATATTTTAATACAGTACCAGTCAAAAGTCTGAACACCTTTAAATTCAGTGGTTTTTCATTATTTAAAAATTTTCTCCATTTTAGATTAATACTAAAGTCACCCTAACTAAGAGGAAATATATATGGAATTATTTAGTAAACAAAAAAGTGTTAAACAAACTAGAATATGTTTTATATTTTCAAATTAGGCACCTCATGCTTAGTTGACAGCTTTGCACATCTTGGTATTTTCTCAGTCAGTTTTATAGTCACCTGGAATGGCTTTCAGTTAACAGCTGTGACTTGTCAAGAGTTCATTAAGTCCATCATTACTTTAAGAAATGAAGATCAGTCTGTTGAGATGGTTTGGGATGAGTTGGAGCGCAGAGTTGGTGCTCAGCACCTCTGGGAACTCCTTCAAGACTTGGAAAATCATTTCAGGTGAGAACCTTATGAAGCTGATTGAGAGAATGCCAAGAGTGTGCAAAGCTGTAATAAAAAAGGAGCCTACTTTGAAGAATCTAAAACTTGAAACATATTTTGTTTTTTTTCACAGTTTTAAGTTTGCTACATGATTCCATATGTGTTCCTTCATAGTTTGGATGACTTCAGTATTAATTTATAATGTAGGAAAAAAAAGAAAAACTTTGAATAAGAAGGTGTGTCCACACTTTTGATTGGTACTGAATGTATTTCATTTTTGTATTTAATTTACCTTTGTTTTTAGCAAACACATTTTTAAACAAGTTATACTATAATTTAACACTATGAAAAAAATTGTCTTGACTTATCTATATTACTATGATTACTAAGATTATTAGAGTTGTTGCTTTTACATATTTATCCCCCTCAAACATATTTCATTAATCCATTCATGGTAGCTAAATTGATGAAAGTATTTATTAATTCTTATAGGAATCTAAATTAATCTAATCTGATAAACAGGTGGCATATTCCATGATCAGTACTTCATGTGCAGAAGCTGTGGGTTTTCTTCATTTTTGCCAAACGTTATTTAATAAGATCCTGTGGCCATACAGTTTATTCATGTGGTATATCTTGGCTGGAGCTCAGTGTGATGCATCATGGCTAAAATGTAATCACAGTTTAGGACATGCACAGTGTGACATCTAGAGCCCAGAGCACCTGGCAGGATTTTTCTCCTCTGGTCTCTCAGCACCAGCACACTTCCTGTCGCAACTGTGGTGAGTAAATTTACTTATTTGATAATATGTCGTGTAGTCTTGTTTTAATAAACCACCATACATGTCATCAAAGTATTTTTTCTGATACATACACTGTTTTGTTATGTCTTGATAATGTAAAAATTAATTTTGGCACAACATAAAAAATGAAAACATTTGGCCCAAAAACAAAAAAATGCGTTGTGCCCCAGCTGTAACTTTAAATGTTGTATTCTGTAAATGAGCATAACTATTTTTGGTCAACTTTTCAAGTTCAATGAAAAAACAAGTATATAATAAATATGTAGTAGCACTGAAGTTTATTCAATATGTGCATCAGTATACTCTGTAGTACATTTGTAATGTACTTCAAGTCTAATAACAATTATGCATAAAAATTGCACATTTAATTCAACTTGACTGCAACTTCTGTTTTAGCTGTTCAGACAAAGCACTCAAAACACAACTTTTAATATATATTTAAACATAATTAGAAATTAAATACACTTAAATTATGTTACAT
This sequence comes from Hassar affinis, assembly GCA_025674545.1. Classification (NCBI taxonomy): domain Eukaryota; kingdom Metazoa; phylum Chordata; class Actinopteri; order Siluriformes; family Doradidae; genus Hassar; species Hassar affinis. Next base: position 11,332,108 of record JAOVYV010000048.1, on the reverse strand, counting down.
TAAATTGTACATTGTAATAATATAGCAAGAATGTATTAAAGTATGTATAAAGTGTTAACATTAAAGTATGCATTTTGTATATTAAGTATACTTTTCTTACACAAGGGTAACTATGGACTTTTGTGTTACTTGGACAGTTGTATGAAAGGTGAAGTTTGACAAAAGCAGAGAAATGTCAAAGTTACACTGAATAATCACTTAAAAGTTATCATGTGAGATATTGGCCCAAGGGAGGAAGTCAAGTGCCACTGTCTGACAGCTTGTTCTAACCACAATAATTCAACCTAAAATGTAAATGTATGTGTAATAACTATATAATTACATTCCCAGGCAATATAGCATACACAAACATGGCACTATCAATTAATTAGCCATGTCGTCTCTGTAAGGTTCACAGAAAGGCTATTTTACAGACTGTAGCTCTCAGCAGTAGAAGTAGTAACATTTTTTTCACCACAGCCTAAGTGCTTTCTACCACTGAACGTCTAGCTCATCATACAAAATAATAAAATGTGCTGGATCAAGTGCTTTATCAAGCTGGATGAAGCTGCTAAATAATTAGGAAGCAAGCCATATTGTTAAATTAAACTACATTTGCACTAGGATTATTCATTATAGGACTATGCATTATGACTAGGACTACTAGGCCAAAAGTTTGTGGGCTACTGACAATTGGACAATTTGGAAGCAGGACGGGGGTGGCTCAGTGGTTAAGGTGTTGGGATACTGAATAGAAGGTTAGGGGTTCAAGCCATAAATGTAAATGTAAATGTAAATGGAAGCATGGATGTCTATGTATAGCATTACAGTTTCCCTTCAATGGAACTAAGGAGCCTAAAAACATGTTCCAGCATTCACATCCACATTCCACTAGTGGAAAGCCTTCCCAGAGGAATGAAGGTTATTATAACACCAATGGCGGACTAAATCTGGAATGAGATGTCCAAAAAGCACATTTAAGTGTGATCAGTAGGCAATTTGAGCAGTAGTAGCAGAGAGAGCTCAGGGGCAGAGGGGTTGTTTAGTTAAATATATTAATGTAGTCTGCCCAATGTATTGATCCGTTATCTGACTGAAATCTTTTGCAAGTTTGAATCTATGGACCTGACCATGGCTTAGAAATATCAGTTGAGTAACTGTGATGTGCATTTATAAAAACATGGTGCTGACCATGGTACTGAAGCAGCAGACAGTTTTTGTGGCTTTTTCTCTTAGTCCCACCCATCTGTTCTGGATCTATAAAATTCTCTAAACTATATAATAAAAATTAAATTCTACGCTATATTGTAGTCTATATACTCAAAGAGTAGTGTCACCTTCATGATCAAAGTGACAAGTAGCAACATGTAGTTGTGGAACACACTGCAGCATGTAGTATTCATATAATATTCCTTTAATATTTCTAATTAGATCATTCATAGATCATTCAATACTGTCTGTGCTGCTGAAAATACACCCCAGTCCAATCAATTTCTATAACAGAGTATTTTATGGAGCCATGGCTACTGACGGTTGGTGCTGTGGGAGCAGGAAGGTGTTCCCATTGGGCCCCCACATATTATTAATATTAATATTAATATTTGATAGCTTGCCTTCATCTCATTTATATATCATCATATAATTTCTTTTTATCTGCTTATCTTAAAACCCACATTCTGCTTTTATAGTATCACTTTGAGTTTTTTCTGGCTTAAAGCCAAGTGCATGTGCTTAAAGCCTATGGTCTAGACACTACTGAAATTCATTGTTTTGGATGCCTTTACCCAGGGAACCTCAGAGGCAAAGTGTTACCTGTGAATTACAAGCAGGCTATTTTTATAATCTTAATTGGTTGCCCAGAAAGTTCACTTTACCTCCCATGTAAAATGACTCTGGAAATGCACACATATTGTATACATATAGTATTGTATGCATACCTATTGTATATATATTGTTTATATATACATAGTATAGCTCAGTGATTAAGATGTTGGACTACTAACCAGAAGGGTATGGGTTCATATCCCACCACAGCCATGTTGCCACTACTTGGCCCCTGAGTAAGGCCCTTAACGCTCAACTTCTCATGTGTATAAATGAGAAAAATGTAAGTTGCTCTGGATAAGGCCTATGACCCATTGAAATTTTGTTTATACATGGGAAAAGCTGTTAAATTCCTTGAATATCAAAACCGTGTCAATAAAAAAGTGTCCATAACAGCTCAGTAAATAAAGGTGCTGTTTCTTTGCTACTGTCAGACTGCATAAATCCAAAACACTTATCTGATAAAAATCCATTCAGTTCACAGTCTAATATAGTTTCTGAAGTGCAAATATGACTAAACTGGTTAAGTATACATGTAGAATAATAAGCAAAAAAAAATGGCCCATACCTATGCAAAATTGCAGGTATATGGCAAGATAGCAGGCTACTTACTGAACCATTTGCTCTCACATTTCTGCAAAATGGTACTCTATGTTTAGAATAATTTGTAAAGATTTGGTAATTGAACCATTTCCCAAGCCCATTAAGTTCTTTAATTTCTCAAGGCAAATGGTCTGAACATTTATTATGAGAAGGTATCATAATCTACTGTAAAGCTCCTCACCAGGAGCTTTTTTAAACCTTAATCGCCCTAATGAACCTTTACAATAAACAGTGGGAAGTATATATATATATATATATATATATATATATACGCTTCCTGTAATTGCTGACCAGCTTTTTGCATGTCTCCACTGGTATTTTTGCCCATTCATCTTTAGCGAT
>JAOVYV010000048.1:11304090-11314408 GCA_025674545.1 Hassar affinis | reverse complement strand
GACGTTTCATTTATTTTTTTGTTATAAAACTTTTAAAGTCAGTGGGGGATCAAATACTTATTTCCTCCACTGTACTTACTCCATTACATTCAAAAAAAAAAGAAAAGAAAAGATCCTATGAGAGCCTACGAAACAATAAATATGACCCAATCTGAATTTAACATGTACAAATTTGAATTTCCTGACTTTATTTGTATTTGTAAGTTCTGTAGCTTTGAATTATATCAAACTGAAATTCCATGACACAATCCATTACAAGTTCACACTGAAATTCAAAACACAACATCTGGGGATTTAAAAAAACAAAACAAACAAACAAAGAAAAAAGGAACACAGATTCTGTGGTCATCATTCTAGTCAATGATGTAGTATTTTGACTATTTTAATGTATTTATATGATGTATTTTAATATTTTAATATGTATTTTAACCATTTTATATGTAATCACTGCTAAGTAAAAGCCAATGGAATTGGATAATTAATCTACAAAACTTCAATTACAATTTTACATATAGAGTCATAAATTTCAGATTTTGGGTGTTTCACTGCCTTCCACCCAATGAATACTGAGATTCCAGCATGTCCTGTGACCCAGTAGAGGATAAATGGCATAGATAACAAATGAAAGAACAAACAAACAAATGAACGAATGAAAATTCATATTTGAATATTTTAAATTCAAAATATGGAGACATTTCTCATTACATAAGATGTTTTTACTTACACTTTTTCTTGTCATTGCTCTAAAAAACAAACCAGAAATGCAAACTGAGTTTTGGTTTCTCTGATGTACAGCTGACTTTTTCTCTTGGACATGAAGAGTGATGGGTGAAGAAGACTGTTCCTTAGGTTTCTATGATTTTATTGGCTGTGTCAATGAATCTGTATGTTGCATATCTTGAACAGTTGCATTCTGTGGCACCTTTTTGTCAGAATATTTACTCCTGATAAACGTGTCTTTGTTTCATCTCTATGAAATTAGTGGAAGTTTCTTAAAAAGAGAATATTACTTTTCCAGCAGGGTGATGCAGCATGGTTTGCTTGGCAAATCACCAATAATTCTCCATGTTGTCACTATTTCCACTGGCACAGAAGCTGTGCTGGGCTGGGATATACGGGTGGAGCTAAAAATAGTACAGCCCATTGATTGATCAAACACATTCACCACAGAATCCTCCTGATTAATGTCTCTGGCTGGAATTGCTTCTCTACCAGCAGAAAAAGCTTAAGTTTTACATTTACCTATAGCACTGTTTGTATAGTACTTTGATTTTTATCTTCCTCATAATCCAAATAAAATCCTCCATCTTCTAGTAAATCTCAAATGCCTTCCTATTTGTTCTGTTTGCACCCTACACAGGATATAGCATAATGGAGCTGAGCAGCTGATGTTTGCTCTGTATTTCAATGGCTGTGTTTCTGAGCATTGCCAGTCATGAAGTGAAAGTTTGCTCCTCTACATTTTCACTCAGTATTCATTTTGTTGTCAATTCCAGACATCCCACCCTGCAGAAACTCATTTCAGGGAGGTAGCAACAACCCCCCATAACCCCAACCCCATGAACCATATATTCTATTCTATTCTATTCTATTCTATTCTATTCTATTCTATTCTATTCTATTATTCAGCTCATTGAGTCATTTTTTTATTCTGTTACAACTTTAAGCAAGTCTACAAGGAACTTGGCCTCATCACCTAGGACATAACAGAATAGCTTGTTAACAGCTAGCCATCTAGTTTAAATAACTATTCTAATGACCAAATAACACCTATTAATCTCACCTCAACAGGTGATTTACAATCATTTATCCAACCACGGACAATAGAAAAGTCACTGTTGTGAACAATGCAGTGAATAACACTGCTATTACATTCACCCCTTTTAGGCAGTGTAGTCTGAGTTGAAGTGCATCTCATATTTTCTTTTTTAGGGACACTGAAGTAATGGACAACAAAAGAGATAGCATGAGATGCTTTCTCTGTCACTTTCTTGCTACGTTTGTTGCTTCCTTTCTCTGTTTCAATTGACCTCTTGCTCACATGTTCTGTCTCAAATCTATCTCACATTTTCCAAATTATTGTACATAATTTGCAGCCATCAGGGAGCTGATATCAATATGCAGGAGACTACTTCCAGGAACTTTCATGAGAGGTGGGATATCTGCAATTCAAATGCTCCCATTAATACAAACTCACTTCCAGGCCTAGGGGACATGCACACTACATACAGCCTGAATGCAACCCTCCATTTGCCACATGATGTGGACATTGGCCTACATTCCAGAATAGACCCTCCAGCAACACCAGAAGTGAATAAAATAACGTAGTGAAAAAAACAATTTACTTATGGTAGTGAATGCATTATACAAAAACAGAGATTAACCGAGTTGATTAGCCTCTGATTTGGCTTTGTGTTGAGTTTAAGAGTCATGGATTCCATAAGCCCACTGAAGGTGTGCTGTGGTATCTGGCACCAGGACATTAACAGCAGATCCTTTAAGTCACTTTTTTTTAAGTCCTTTAAGTAAGTTGCAAGCTGAGACCTCCATGGATCTGATGTTTATCCAGAACATAATATTGATGCTCAATCAGATTGAAATATGGAGAACACCTTGATCCTTTTGTAATGTTCCTCAAAACATTGCTGAACAATTTTTCCAGTGTGTCAGGATGCATCATCTTGCTGAAAGAGGCCACTGCCATTAGGTAATACAGCTGCCGTGAAAGGATGTACTTGGTTTGCAACAATGTTTAGGTAGGTGTTACATACATACCAAAGTAACATCCACATGAATTCCAGGATCCAAGGTTTCCCATCAGAACATTTCCCAGAGCATCACACTACTTTTTACGTTGTCCATTGTCTGTTCCATTGCCCATTGTGGGTGCTTTCTGTGGTGTACAGGGGTCAGCATGGGCACTGCAGCTACACAGCCCCATATGCAACAAGCTGTGATAATTTTTCTGGTACCTTTCTCTCATAACCAGCATTAATGTTTTCAGCAATCTGTGCTACAGTAGCTCTTCAGTGGACTAGGACCAGACAGGCTAGCCTTCGCTCCCCATGCACATCAGTGAGACTTGGGCATCCAAGACTTTGGCACAATGCTGTTTTGGCTCACAGGTTATTATTCCTCTTTTTTAAATTCATATGCTGATTGTAGTTAGTTATGTTTCACCAGAGAAACTATCTTCTTAACTAACCCCTTAGTGGCAGTTTGGCAGTGCTGGGGCTTGAACCCCTGACCTTCTGATCGGGAGCGGTGTAGCGCACTCAGAGGAAAGCGCTCCCGCCCACCTCTTGTATGCATGAGCTCACAGATGCCCATGACTGGACAGTGTCACGCTGATTGACATGGAGGGAGAACGTATGCTGCCCCTCCCTCCCTGAGAGCACGGCCAATCTTGCTCTCTGAGCTCCCGGCTATGGGCAGCTACAGCATCACCCGGATTCGAACTAGCAATCTCCGGATGATAGGGCGAACACGTTGTCGTTGTGCCACTCGGGAGCCCCTAAATAAACCAGAGTTTTAAGCAATGGATACATCTTATCAATAAAAAACATCAGTTTGTGCTGAACATTGCTTTTTTATTTGATCTATTTTGTACACAAAGCCCTTGAAAATACAGTTCAAGTATCACACTCACTCAGTAGATATAATTAGATGACTTAATAAAGACTTGTTAAACAACAAAGGTCAGAAAGCTTATATCATGAGCATGAGCTGACATAAGTAATATTCTTTCATGTTTGTAGAGGCAGAAAGGTGTCCAACTCCCATAATAAGCCACAGTGTGACCTTGACTGACATGGTTAATGAGACAGAAGGTCATGCTGAACCTGTGGAGAAAGAACAGCAGTTCAGTATAGTAATGAGAGGATGTTCCTCAGAACCAATTCTTCTGCTATGCCCCTTGATTCTCATATCTTCACCACTAACAATTAATTATTGATTACCCTTGATGTGCTGATACATCTGCTAAGCGCTGATTGATGGCTGTCTCTTTTGCAGGCTTATGAGCTAAAGAGAGAAAAAGAGAGAAAAATTTCCAAATGTGGAAAGGAAAGAAGAATAATGGAAAGAGTGAAAAGGTGGACAGTGAAGAGGAACTTGAAGAGAAGAGCTGTGCAGTGTGAAGAACAGTGGGAAGTATGTTGAACAGAAGAAAGACTGACAAATACAGAAGCATGTGATGCATTAATGGCCAAATGAAAAGAACAAAGCACATATGCTGTACATGGAATTGGGGGAAAAGGGCATTCAGCATGCAAGGCCACTGGTATAGTAACCCATCAACATCCATCTGGCATATATTAAACATTTTTCCCCCACATAGAACTTCTTTTGGGTTATTTTTTTACCGATCTTCTTTGAGTCTTTTTAATCTAAATCCAAATGAATGATGCACTGAGCAGAGCTAGACAAAAACCTGTAAATCAATGCAACAGTTATCAAGTGACAGCTATCAACCTGTGAAAAGAATCTGTCCTTCCATTTTCTTGACCTTTGTCATGGTGGAATTTGTTTTGATTTGTTTTAATGTGACCTTTCATCTCCAGTAGATAACATAGTAATCACAACCTACTTCTTATCTTATATTCTGTATACAGCCTGATAGAATTTTTTTTCACAACCCATTGTCTCAAACAGCCCTTCATATCACAAATGAAAAGTGTGTGTATGTGTGTTTGTGTTGGCAGAGGATTGTGAGAGTGATTTGTATTGAAAACATAGACATTCTGTTCCAGCCCCCCCACCAAAATTCTTATTCAGAGCCACTTAGCCTGAACTCACATAGATATCCATTGTGCTATAATAAAATTGGCAGGGACAGATGTGAAAGCCAATCCTTAGCCTTCACATCTATGAAAGAATAATTGCAAGAGCTGCCAGGAAGTGCAGAACTCAAAGCAATCATTAACAAACAACCTCTATCTAAAAATTGATACTGAAAATGGAAGTAAGATTACTGAGTGTCGAGCAGACTGTATTTGTCCATTTTCAGCCAATGTGTGTAAGCAAAAGTGTCAATGTGTGATTTAGTGGTAGTTATACCCAACAGAATCATACTCATGTATTTGAAGACACTGATTTATGATAGTCATCGATCTCTCTCTCTCTCTCTCTCTCTCTCACGCTCTCATGTTTTGTCATGACAGTTTTTATGAAAAAAAGCTTTTATAAATGCTATACACTGAACACAGTGGACAAAAGTTGAAAGTGTGCATTATCAAAATTCCCCCAGTACTTCTTACAGGTTTCCTGCTGAGTGTGAGCACTAGCTGTTCTAGGATAAAGAGCGCACACCTATCCATCAAACTGTAATCATATAGATATATTTAAATCCTAGCCTCATATTCAAATCAGACTTATTACAACTTGTTTTCAACAAGTAATGCTTGAAACATTCCCCCACCAAAGACATGTGAAATATACAGACAGGCAACAAATGTCTTGAAAAACCATTTAGGTTGTAGTGGCATTTTGCTGGTATGGGTTGCATCCGCTTGACTGCTTAAAGGAGAAATGTCACTGCAAATCAATATATTTCAATGATCACCGTAACCATATGATTAAACATTTCTATCCTGATGAGAGTGATCTGACTCTGTGGTGTTTGAGAGTCAGTTTGACAATGGGAGATAGAGCTGGGAATGGCAATGAGATAAGGACGCACACCTGTGTGTCTATATAGTGATTGCTATGGGGATATGGAGGAGAGGAGATGGAGGAAATGAACTCTAGAGAGAAGAGAGCAGAGGCACTGAACAAGCATGCGTGCACGCTTGAGTAAAGAGAATAAAAGGTCTGAAAATTGGTGGTTTCTTTTTAATTAAAAATAAAGTTTGATTTGAGTTTCACCACACCTGTCTCCAAACATGTAATTTCCCCAACCTGTCACCCACTGTTACACTGTGCTAAGGATCATTCAAGCTATTCTGGTAGTTCTTAGTGGCCCAATAGCTTACTACAACAGGGCAGTGGTAGCTCAGTGGTTATGACACTGGAGTACTGTTCATGAGTTCAAATCCCAGCACCACCAAGCTGCCACACTGTCACACCCCTGAGCAAGGCCCTTAACCTCAACTACTCAGCTGTATTAATGAAATAAATGTAAGTCACTATGGATAAGGGCACCTGCCAAATGCTGTAAATGTAATATGCTGTGGTTTTGTTCCCTTTGATTTGTGACCATTCTGTTGCAACAATGTTGTTTCTTTTCTCAAACTAGCCTATATGCAGGGTCTAGCAAGTTTGCCTCTTGCAATTCGTGTGCAGAAGAAACTCTAGTCAGCTGCAAATTAAGGAAGTGATGCAGAGATCAATAATGCATACTGCATGGTCACAGCTTAATTGAATAAGCCGGCTAAACCCCCATTTCCCATGTGACAGGCCAAATGCAAAAACATTAAAAGATGATAGAGTTATATGTGAGGCAATAGAGCTAGCAGTGATTAGTGGGCTGAAAAGCTAAATAGGTTGAAGTATTATCACAAGATGAAATATACACTTCTTACAGGGACACTACAGAAGATCCAGAATCCTTTTAATTTATGTCATTCCCCTATTAATTTCTTAAAAACAGATTGAAAATCCACAGTAGTATGGACACTGATTAAGTTCCTGCAATTATGCTGATCATATTGGAATTGAACATCATGATAATGGTACTTCTCAGTATCTTACCTCTCTCCTAATAAGTTTTTGCTCAAGCACACTTATCAGTGAGAAGTGTTTAATCCACAGGAGAGGAAAAGCAAATAATCTCACAGCTTGCCAATGCATCTTAAAAATTGGAAAGTGTACAATCTTGAGCACACTCACGCCAGGACAACAAATTAGTACAGAGTGGAACATTACATCTAAACAGGTCAAATATGTGTTCACTTCTGAACGCAGTTGGACAGAAAGCTGTTTAGAGGTACTGAAGAAAAAGGCCCAGTAGGAGTGATACTTAGAAGCATTATGAACTCTATTTTCATCAGAAGATTATTGATTTTAAACAGAGAAAATAATCTGTATCAGTGTGTGCAAGCGTGTGTACATCCTGCACACTGACATTTTGACTGTTTATCATAATGGCAGGGTTTCCAGTACATACGTGTTGTACTGTACCATATAATGATTAAATTTGTTTGTTTTGTATATTAGTAAATCATTATGGAACTGATCTTGACCTTATGTGGTCACTCTCAGTCTACATATTCATCATCAGTTCTTTATTGACAGGCTGGACAGATGCATTGAGAGCATTAGTAGGCAGCAGATGCTCAAAATAATCAATCATAGGCTTCAGCTGTGCCTGAATCTTAGCATGCTGCTCTTGCTGTGTGTGAAACAATGCTAATGGTACTAACAACACACTCCCATTGTATTGCTCCTAATACTCAAGCTATTACACACACACACACAAACACACACACACACACACCTCTCTTCTGTGTGTTTGTCAGACTGTCATACATCTAAGTCATTACGATGAGGAATAAAGGCTCTGGAGTGAGGATAGGAAATAAGCAGCCACTTAATAAGAATCAATCAAGCCCAAAGAAAGTTTGACTTTAGAGTTTCTGTTGTAAGTGAAATGAGGACAGATATTGTGTTGTAACTGAAGCAGCTATAATATGTCAGACTGTTGGCTTAATATTTTATTAGCATAGCAGCTGAGCTTTTTAAAAAAAAAAATTATACAACATTTCCAGTAACAAGCTACTTTTTAAAATCAAACAGCAATGTGGTATGACAAAACCTTACACTGCCTTTACTGTTTTCACACAACCAGTTCAATATCATTTTTGTATTAAACAAATCCCAACATGCAAATGTGTATTTTAACCTGTCAGGAACCAAGTTCAATATTTCTAATTGTTGTAGTGTGCCACGTTGCCTTATTAGCAGTACTGCTCTACCACTACAGGGGACAAAGATTTTTCTCCCTAATTTAGTCATCTCTAATTCCCACCCATCAGTGCTTTCCCCCATGTCACACGACGAACTGCCAGTCAGGGAGGGTGAAGCCATCACGTGCTTCCTCCAATACAAGTGACGCAAGCCACCACCTCTTTTTCGAACTGCTGCTCATGCAACTTTCGGGGGCGGTGTAACGCTCTCAGAGGAAAGCGCTCCAGCCCACCTCTTCTATGCATAAACTCACAGACGCCCGTGATTGGACAGTGTCGCGCTGATTGACATGGGAGGAGAACGTATGCTGCCCCTCCCACCCTGAGAGCACGGCCAATCTTGCTCTCTGAGCTCCCGGCTATGGGCAGCTATAGCATCATAGATCTCCGGATGATAGGGCGAACACGTTGTCGTTGTGCCACTCGGGAGCCTCCATGACCTTGTTTAACAATGCTTATGAGCATGAAAGATCAGTCACTCAGTAACTGATACACATTTTGACACAGTCCTGCTACTCATTACTCTCTGTTTCTCTCTCCCCAGAACCTGCATGCTTTGCAGCCCTCACCTGTCCCGTGCCTTGGCCCCACCTCTTCATCAGTCTGCTCATCTGTTCCCCATTTACCCAGCTCTTCTGCAACCTCTCACTGCCTTTGCTTTGCCTGCTGTCTGTCTGTTTTTTGACCCTGTTGTCTTGTTTCTTTGGATTTTGCCTCTGCCTGCCCCTTATTGGATTATCTGCCTTGCTTACCTTCAGTAAAGTCTCTCACCTTTACCCTTGCCTCGTGCCGTGCGTTAGGGTCCTTTCCTGCGTCTCATCCATAATACATTTGTTTATAACCTATACTTTAAGACCAAGCTGAGCATCACACCTACAGATCCATTCCAAAAAATTTGAATATCATGGAAAAGTTGATTAATTTCCATAATACCATTCAAAAAGTTAAACTTTCATAGTTTATAGATTCAGGGCCCACAATTTAAACAATTTCAAATATTTATTTGTTTATTTTTACATAATTTGGGCTTCCAGCTCATAAAACCCATGAAAACAGGATTTAAAAATTAGAATACTCTGGAGAAATCAGCCCAAATTTTGCAGGGCGTGAATGTTTTAATCTGAGTGGGACACACTAATCATCTACTAAACTCAAAGCATCGGTAAGCCACAAAAGTTCATAGCTAAGGAGGCTGGCTGTTCACAGAGTGCTGTGTCCAAGCAGATCAATGGAGAAGATGCACCAGCAAAAGAGAAGAGGAGAAGAAGGGCTGGATTGTTGGCCAGTGGTCAAGGTCCTCTTTCCCGATGAAAGTAAAGTGTGCCTTTCATTTGGGAATCAAGGTCCAAGGGTTTGGAAGAAGATGGGTGAGGAACAGAACCCAAACTGCTTGAGGTCCAGTGAGAAATATCCACAGTCTGTCATGATTTGGAGTGCAATGTCTGGTGCAGGTGTTGGTAAACTCTGCTTTCTTCACCGCAACAGTCTACCAGAATGTTTTAGAGGACTTCATGATTCCTTCTGCTGAGGATATGTATGGAGATGCAGATTTCATCTTCCAGCAGGACCTGGCCCCTGCCCATGCCACCAGAAGCACCAAAGCCTGGTTTGATGTTCACAGTGCTTGACTGGCCAGCCAAATCTCCGGACTTAAACCCCTTTGAGAATCTATGGGGTATTCTCAAGAGGAAAATGAGGGCCACGAGACCCAACAACAAAGAAGAGATGACAGCAAGCATCAAGAAATTCTGGGCTTCCATAACTCCATGCTGCATCGAGGCAATGATTAAAGCAAAGGGATTCCCAACCAACTATTGAAGATTGACATATCGTTTTGAAAGTATCATATTTTGATTGATTTGATGTGATCCTAATTTCTTTTTTTAGTTTTTAAAGTTTAACTTTTTGAATAGAATTGTGGAAATTAATCAACTTTTCCATGATATTTTTTTGGAATGGGTCTGTGTATGTGGACCTTTCCCCAAATGGTTAATTATTTGTTAAATATGAATACATTTTGAAACTGATGTCTGCAGTACACTCCAAACAAAACCTCTGGGGCAGAGGATTGAGTACCACAGAGTCACATCACCTTTTTAATATGATACTTTTTAATCATTTGGCAATTGAAGTTACTAATTGTTACCGTTTTGCAAGTGGAATCTTTGCCCATTTTTGCTATACAAGACATGAGCTGCTCAACAGTCCATGGTCACTGTTGTCTGATTTTCCTCTTAATGATGCACCATACACTTTCAATAGGGGTGGCACGGTGGTGCAGTGGATAGTGCTGTTGCCTCACAGCAAGAAGGACCCGGGTTCGATCCCCGGGTGGGCCGACCTGGGAAATTTCTGTGTGGAGTTTGCATGTTCTCCCCGTGTTCATGTGGGTTTCCTCTGGGTACTCCGGTTTC
>JAOVYV010000048.1:11289089-11300319 GCA_025674545.1 Hassar affinis | reverse complement strand
GAATGAACTAGTTTTGATGCCTTCAGTGAGAATCTACAATGTAAATAGTCATGAAAATAAAGAAAAAGCATTGAATGAGAAGGTTTTTTGCCCTGTACTGTAAATATACAACAGAAATGTATAAAAGACATAGAAAAAAAATGGCTACAATAAGTATGGTTTTATAAGTACATATTTACTGATTAGACAGAATAACTTTGATCAGCAATGGCTTGTGACTAAAGATTCTGTTGGCACAGGTTGACATTAATAAAGACATTGCCTCAAAGAGGTTAACACACTTGACTTGATATAGGCTACCATCTTGTGCATTTTAGAATAACCCTGTAAGAGGCAGTTTGAGAGTCAGGGTTAATACAGACAACCAGTTTTAAGCAGTTTTAGAGAGACCTTTGATCAACTGTCTTCAATACAGCAACTATGTTTTCTTTTACTTATTTTTTTTTTGAATGGGAATCAAGGTCACCATGGTGTATACATGTTTCTGATGCACTGATGTTATCCACTCTGTAATCCCCTTTCCCTCACCCAATCTTTGTAATATATCTTACAGTAGAAATGCTTCTGTTTATCACAGACACACTGTCTGCACTTTGACAATTTGCCTTTGTTTGTGAAAATGTATTACATTTAATACTTACTATAAAGTTTTTATGTAATTATTATTTACTATGAAATTGCTATATTTTCTATATTACAATCATAAAGTAGACAATTTAATGTATAAAAATTAGAAAAAAAGTATTACCCTTTCAACTTTGTTGTTAACTACCCTTCCTGCTACTCCTCCATGGAAATTGGTCATAATGGGAGCAGCATGAATCCTTCCTCAATGCGCCTCTTTTAGCACGTTTTGCAGTTCCCATTTTTGACCACTAATAACTCTATGGCTCTAAATGGGGCACTGTTCATGGTACCCCTTGATTGCACAGCTTCTAGAAAGGCCACCAAATCATTGAAACATTGGCTTTTGTTTATTGAATTGCATTTTTAAAAAATGATCAGGCCAAAGAGATAATTAGTATTAATGGGAATTTAGAATATATGGAGGTGTGAATCGGGACTTCATGAAGATTAATATTTGTTGAATGGCTGATATACATCATTGGGCTCTGCCCCATCTGCCCAGGTGGATGAGACACTAGCGCAATTTATTCAGCCAGCTATTCAGTTTTTAACCACATGTAGCCCTGCCCCAGGCACAACGCTGAAATATTACAAGTGGGAAGTCTAACTTACCCAACTATATGTTACAGCCACAAAGTTCAGACAAGCAAAACTTCTCTGAGCTTGACCTGAATGAGAATTACTTTCATCTAAGTGAGAGTGAGGGATGAGGTGAATATATTTTAAAGTTGGGCTCCAACCCCCTTGTGGCTGCGGCTGGATGAAAAGGCCCAGCAGGGTGTGTTGTATATAGTCTGACCTTGCTGTGGTGCCACTGACCTGAGGGATATTACAGAAATCAATCAAACTTTTATGTCCAGGACTCCAAAACAGCATGGAGTAGTGATAAGGCCAGTCCGCTTTTGATTGAGAATCTACAGCCGAATTGGATCTGGAGAGGAGAAACAGGGAAAGTGGTGGAGAGATGGCATGTGAAGATTATTTACCTTTTCACCCATCTGACAGTCTTTAATAAGCTTTAGTTCACCCATAGTCATAAAGAGTTAATATTAGTGCAAGCACTCATTCTATTCTGATCTATATTACTTCAGTTTCTACTTCAGCAAAGTCCAAGGACTTATTCACAGGCTGCTTATTCAACCTTATTCAAGTTTCTCAGATAGCTGACATTCTGACTACACAAGCAATAATCAAACATACAAATACTGACAGTTTGAAAAACGTGATACAGCATTATGTTTTGCTGTCATCATACTAATTAAGAAAGGTTTGTTTAGTGCCTTGAGGGTGCAGAATTAGACATGGCTGAAAGAAAAGCTATTCTATTAAAAAATAGACATAATGGGGAACATATGCCTGTGTACTGCTGCATTATGGGAGGGTGACGGAGAGGGCAGGCTGCATGGTGGCGCCCTTCACTGCCACACCAATGTAGTATCATGTCCGGAGCCAGGGGTCCTGTCAAGCCAGCATTGTAGTGCACTGCTGAACCTCACAGTCAGATGACAGTTTAATCATATTTAATACACAGGCAAAGGACACAGAAGGGCCAGTCTTTCAGATGTCTCAGTTCTCATTACGGTGGAAGATCTGCATAGTGGATTAGACATTTGCACTGCACTTTTGAGGTGCACCATGACACATGAGAAAAAATTAATACCCTCACATAAGAATAACAAGAAATGAAACAGAATATAAAATACACATATTAACTGTTGCCATATGCAGGTGAATAACTACACTGTATTTAATGTAGGGTATAACCAGACTTTCGCCTAAACTGATTTATTTATAGTTTGTTTCTCTCATGGCATTTAACATTATGTGGTCAAGTTGCATCTTTTAATCTTATTAGTAACATATTCAGCTTTGTAAAAGCACTTGTGATTGTCCATGTTTGTTGTGTTTTATGTATCCTGTAATACACCAACAAATGCTGTCCTGTACATTTTAAAGTTTTTCCTGCTCTAACATGCCTGATGAAATGAATCAGCTCATTAATATCCGTCTGCATGTTGTATGTTACACTAAAGGGAAAACACTAAAATATGCAGAAGCTGTGCTGTAATACATACAGCTTCAATCTCGGTGAATCGCTGAGGAGCTGACATGAAATGAAAAGGCATTAACCCTGCTATACATTTAGATAGTATTATATTACCTAAAGTATGTGAGAATTCTGTTTTGCCTGTCATAGGTTAAAATGATAGCCTAAGGCAACTGGAAAAAATACTGAGTATTCACTATGGGTGTGTAACCTGATCTAAATCAAATAAAAACATATCCTCAGAATGGAGCCAGAAATCTGATATATGTCAAATTTTAGCTTTAAGTGACTACTGATGTCTTTAGCACATTTAGAATCATATGGTTTGAATACACGCAGCACGAATACCTGATAATGTATTTAAAGAACTATTTCTACGTAAGTGTAGCAATGTGAGCCATATGTTAAATACAGTAATGCAAATGTGATACCTTAACAATAGACTAACTAGAAGTGCATTGTGTACAGCCAGTAAGGATAAGCAGGCAATAGCTAGAATCACTGCTTGTATTTCATGCTCCTCCTCTTCTCTACCCTAGAGCTGATATAATAAGTACTAAGTAAAAGCTACACAGACAACAGAAAGGGAACCAGTGGGTCAGAATCAGTGCCATTATTCTGTTATAAATATGTGGCAGTTGTTGTTGTAAGGTTGATGACATGTATGATTTGGAGTTGAATGATTGCTTTGTACTGATTAGTATTTCATCCATTGATCATGGCACTCTGCAGGGAGGCCAACAACATGCACTGAAAAAGCAAGTTAAAAAATACTCATAAATGTCTCGTAAATGTCAAAACAATTCATGAATACCTACAAGTCATTCCATATGAACTTCTTTTAAATGTATGGTACTTTAATATAGCCAGGTCAAATTCATTCATGTCTTATTACCACATGTTTTCAATGTCCAGCAATGCATACATTATAAATGTTGGCATCATGATTCCTGGTTTTCAGGATAATTTACCAGCCAAGAGTACTACTGTGGAGTGGGTGAACCTGAAGGTTAACATGTCTTTAACTCCTACATTATGAAATGGTGTAATAAAAGTGATGAAATATGGAGTTTAGTCTTCTCAATGCAGATGCATTATGCATGGTAATATCTCTCTCAAGTACCCCTGTGCAACTCTATTAATTACTGAATTATGGCTGTATGAGCGAGGCAGAAGATGGAGTAGCGAGGGAGAAGCTGGAGAAAAATAGGGAGAGAGACAAAGAGAGAGAGAGAGAGAGAGAGTGTGTGTGTGTGCAATGCTGATTGCATTACTGATACATCATATCCACATCACTGAACTCCTCACATGCCTCAATGTAATTCAATGGAAGAAAAGCCAAAAGAAAAGAAGAAGAAGAGGAAGAACAACAACCTGTAAAATATATGTCATTATGGAATATTATATATATTTTAGGTCCCATATTTATGAATCCCATACTTATTGCTAGTACTTCTAGGATAAATAGAAGTTAGCTCCATAACTATAGTTGGGAAGCAAACAACCTTACAAGTAGAATATGATGGCCATAGTATATTGTATCTTTATATAACTCTGACTGAAGTCTTCATCATAACTTCTTGGAGGTGTGATTTTCATGACTCAGTCTAGAGGCTCCATCTAAACTCAAGTGGAATGGAATGTGCAGTGCCTGAGGGACAGGAGGCTCGTCTCAGCATCTCTCTGATCCAGGCTCCTCTGAGCTCCTCGCTCATAATAACTGTGACAGACACTTCAGCAGGATGGTGGACACTGTAAGTAAGAGTGAAGCAAACACTCTCGATGGTGAGAAGTTCTCACTGGGATTCAATGTCAACTCCACTTTCAGAGCCACAGCTCATTAACAGCTCATTAAAAATATCTACCACTAAGTCCTTCAACGATCAATCAGATTGCTGCTTACGAGATGCCTGCTGGTGTTTTGTAAAATTAATAAGATCCTTGTATAGTGCAGGCGTCTAAGTGGTTCAGATGCAAATAATCATATGTAATCATGAAAATTAACCATTTTTCTCTAATACAGATGAGGTCTTGTCACCAGACATCAGACAAGACCTTTCCTGGGACAGATAGTTCTACTTACAATGCAAACTTACAAAGATTTTAACATTACTGTAAAAATTCTTGTCAGTTTGTCTTTATTCCACATCAGTGCATGATGTTAACTCCAGTTTCCATCTCATCGATTTGAAATGGTTTGGAAATGCGATTTATTCTAAATGTAATGATGGGTAAAATGTATGTTATTCCTTAATATGCACATTATTACCTGCATGTACCAAAGTTATCAGTTTGAAATAGAGGGATGAGTCAAAACTTTTCACTTCACTAAATAATATGACAGTGTGGTCATTTCTTCCAAAATACAATTTGCACATGAAACTAATTTTTCCCACTGTGAACCAAGCAAAATCCCTTTTTTTTTCTTGTACACACTTTTGAATAAAAAAACTCCCTGCATCTAATTTACAGATCTATGTTGACTATACTAGATTATATGACTTATTTTATCACACACATAAAATTCTCTAAATATTCCTGGACCAATATACTTCAGTAACTTGAGAAATATATACAAATATATTGTTTATTTTATTTTATTATTGTTATTATTTTTTATTTAATTTTTTTCAAATGTGTCAAACTTAAATTCTGCCCAGCCCATATCTGCATTTTTGTGAGACTCCCGACAGACAGCCATCTGTTAATTTTTTTCAGCTTATTTAATATATTCAATTAAATAACACCAATACCTGAGGCTCTGAAATAAGAATAGGATGCTTTCAGGAAAATGAAAGCACTAACATGGGTCATAGCACAACCTAGTACCCCCTTTAATCGACCCTGATCTCAGTGCCTGACCATGGCATGGTTGCTTGTATGAGCTGGTTTGAGCATTCACATATGCATATCTGTAATTAAACACTACTGCAAATTGACTGAAGTATTTTAGCCATTGAAATATGTCTACAAATTGACTATTTATTCAACTGGCAACATGTAAGGTAGCTGCTAGCTGCATCTGTAGCACTCAATTTAAGAAAGAGCACTTGGTGACCACAAAGTAAATCCTTGCCACTGGCATTTCTAATTAAACAGCAGTGCTGCAATATAAAATATGTCACCAGAACTTTAGTTCTGAATTTAAAGTATGCATTCTTCCATTTACAGGCAATCTTACAACTTCAGAAAGCTTTCCCATAATTCACCTTATGAGTCGTGTAGCATGAGTTAAGGGGCTCAGAATTGATCATCTTTCAACACAAAGCTCTCTGTTCAATAATGACGATTGAAGTTCATAAATAAATGGAGAGTGATCCATTTTCATTTTTTGGCTCTCTGAACATAAACCATATTGCTTGTAGATAAAAATGCACTTCACCTGCTGAAGATAAGACTAGAATAAAAAAACAACAACAACAAAACAAGCAACAAAAAATAGTTGCATTACAGGCCTGAATTAGGACCACAGAGTGCATACTGAATACAAACAGTCACTACTTGCAAAAGAGCTGTTTGTAAGCACTTAAGTACAAATTTGATATTTGGCCTAAATCAAACATTGTCTCCATTTCTGTCTCAACTGTAATTGGTGACTGCTTCTCCTGGTCTTTGTCAAGCCCACACACTCATGGATCTCCCCAGGGTCTTAATAGATGTCTGACCTTCTTCAAGTCTCTGATGTAGCATTTGTGCTATTTCTTAGAATTTAGCATTGGTATGCTGTTACCAGGCAACCAAATCCACTGTATCAATGTGTAGTGTATGCTATAGCAGTACAATATCATTTGTTTTGTTACATGAAATGATGTTATGCTCATATCAGTTTTCCCAGTGGTGTTTCTGGAAGAAGAATTGTAGAAAAATCCAATACATACTGCATATGATTTAAAAAAAATATATTATCTCATATAAGTGATTCATGATAAGAGAAAGAATATGTGTATACACAAATTTATCACAGATAAATCATCATGTTATACATCTACATGCTCCAGAGGTATTGTCTAAACAATAAACATGACAAACAGAGAACCAAAGCAGCCATTTGTTTATTTTACAGACCGACCACAAAACAGAGTAAAGGGTGCAGAGGAAAGACAAGAGAAGTGGAAAGTGCAGAAACCTTTGGGCCTAAGAGAATAAAGCAGCCATGGCAGATTTCTCTCTCACAGCTTCCAGACTGGCTAAGGTCTACTGAAGTCCTAGAGGAAATGAATGGATAGTTTTATTTGTCTGTGTAAGAAAAAAAAGGAGGGTGAGAGTGAGCGAGCTCTCTTGGGGATCCTGATCACTGAACCGAAAGGCCATGATCATGAGTGACATCAGGTGTCTTTAAATCAAAATCCTCTGTGTGTGTGCGTATGCAGCTACAGAGTCAGGTAGTGTGAGGGGCAGTTAAAAAAAAACAAACCTTGTTATGCCTTGCCCAAAAAAGAAATCTTAAAAAAATCAATAATAGGTTTGTTATCACAAGTATTGGTGTTATTTGTCACGGTTTAAACAAAACAGTTCATTAAACATTCTGAAAGTGCAGTTTGTGATATGTCAAAATATGTTTTATTTTATGGAAAGTGTTAGATCTTAATGCTGATTCTCACATTTTACGGTCACTACAATCTGTGTTTATATTTTATGTTCAAATATGTTCCAATAAACAGTATATTCCAGACAGTCTTATCAGGGTTTAAACAAACATAAACAAACAAACAGAACACATTCTTCTTGTAATTCTCATTACATTCTTAATTAAAAAATGAAATAAAGATCTGTAATTAGAACCCCTAAGAACTGATATATGTGCTTGATAATATCTGTACTTGTACCCAACAGAGTAATTTTTTTTTAATCTAAGGAGCTTACGGATGCAGCTTTTGAATGCTTATTAGTCTGTAGATAATTGTTTTGTTGAGATTCACAGATCCATCAAGCTCATGGAAACCACTGAAAAAACAGAATTACATAAATATAAAGCCATGTAATTATACGAAAACACATAAATATAGTGCTCGTTGAAAGAATCCTATTCCGTTTCTTCATTATTTTCCCTTTAAAAATCAAAAATTGAAATGCTATTGCTTCCAGATGATAACAGAGATGATGTTATATACCATGTCTTACTGTTTAAAGATGCAATCTATTTATTTTGTTGTTTGTTTGTTTGTTTACCTACCTAATTACTTATAGTGCCTGCAGCATGAAGCAATCTTGATTTCAAAGGAAACAGGCAGAAAATACTGTAAGGTGCCATGTTATGGATGTTATACTGAGAAAATGGCTGCATCTTTATTCTGATGGAAGACTGCTGAAACAAATTTCTTATTGGCATGAAAGTAGAGAAATTGTCAGTGAGCTCTTGAGGCTCACATAATATTCTTTATGTTCCTTGCCATTCCTGGGGAAATTGGATAGTGTGCAGAGAAAAAGTGTGTTCTCTATACTTTCTGTATCTCAGCACACAACTCCGGACCTGGTATTCAATATATTCAATAGGAAGTGAACTGAACATTGTAAAAGAGATTAATTGTACACAGCTTTCAAAGGAAGAAAGAGAAAGGTTTCAAATACACAAACAGTGAATTAAAATGTTTTGAATGTTTGCAATTACTGTCTATTTGTTGCAGAAAATGGAAAATGTTTGAAACTCATTTATAATAGAATACATCTATTTATTTAGGACTAGAATCATGCTGATTGATTGGCCAAGGCTCTACCACAGAGAAAACTCTGGAACTTGCACTCAAGTGCATGATTCATAAAGTAAACTGGGGACGCTGAAGCTGTGCTACCCACTGTGTCACCATACTGCATCACAACTCCAGGGTCCCTTGTTCAATCATGAGCTCAGGCTATTATCTGTGCAGAGTCTCTGCAGATCCATATTCAGCAGCAGAGACAGGCTTGTTCTCCTAAACTAGTGTGTGTTTGATCATTTTAGCAACACGCATGTCTTAACTATATTTTGCTACACCTACTCTATACTGCTACATCTACTCCATCTACATCTACTGCTACATCTACTCTATACTGCGTCTCTATTTTAATAGCATCAATGACAATGTTTAATTTACTTGTCAAGATTGTATGTTTTGGTTTGTATATTGCTTATGCCACAAAATGGCACAATATTTCTGTTGAATTATCATTACAACAGTCAACAGATAAATCATCAATGACATTCAAATTGGCTAAGCATTAAATACTCTAATATTGGTGTTTTTTGTGTTCCTACTGTAGTGACTATATGTAATTATGAATAACAATGAGCAGTGCATTTCTAATTTTGGTATCATTCTTTGGCAAAGTAATACAATCAGGAGCACCGAGTCAGCATTTTCTTCATCCCAATTAACTTTTTTAATGACATCCACCTTTTTGTATTAGGCTTTAAATCTTAGGGGAAAAGAAAAGGAGAAGTATGCAAAATATTTTCACTGTTTTGATCTGAAATGAACTGATACTTCCTTGCAAACTGCTAAGTAAACATAGCACAAAAAGTAAGGAAATTTGTGTTTGGTGGATTATTTATTTATTCTAACAATGCTTCTTGGCAATAAATCCTATGCTGTTGGAAAGCTTATTAATTTCCCTTTTAAATGTTGCCACATTTGTAAGGAACATGCATTTATGGGATGAGCAGTAGAGCTGAGAATGTGGGTTGCACCCATGAAAAATGTGCCAAATCTTCTCTGCCACTGCCAAACAGCTTATTTTGATGTTGCTATTGTTTCGAGCCTCTGGTACCCCCAGGTGCAGCAAATCAGGTACCTGATTGCTGATCTCCAGTCTCATCAGGTTGCCAGGAGGCCTGCCATAACTGCCCTTCATAGTCAGGCCCATCTGCACTGGTGTCAGCAACAAGTGCTCTGGAACCTGAAAATGTGGAGGAATGTTCCGGGTCCAGATTCTGCCTATGGCAGTTGGATCGTAAGGTCAAAGTGTGGAGAAGACATGGAGAATGCTATGCTGATTGCTGCAATGATAGAGTAACATCTTTTGGTGGAGGCAGTGTGATGGTGTGGGGTGGCATCTCCCTCACTGGAAAAACAAGGCTTGTCATCATTGGAGGCAATCTCAGAGAGAATACAGAGAGATATAAGTCTGGGATCAAACTCTATCCTCCAACATGACAGCACTCGCCCCCACAGAGTGGGGTTTATCAGAGACTACCTCCAGAATTTGGGAGTGGAGAGAATGGAATGGCCTGCTAGCAGTCCTGACCTCAACCTCACAAACACATTGGCTGACTCTGTATGGTTCTTCCACACACTACTGAGGCTCCTGTTTGTTAAATTAATAAATTGTTAAATTGCCAATATGTCTTGTATCTTTAAACTTCAATCATCCAGTCCACCAAACACCAAATGAGTCAATAGCAGAATAAGCTGTTTGGCAATGGCAGAGAAGATTAGGCAAATTTTTCATTGTCGCAACCCACATTCTCAGCTTTACTGCTCATCCCAAAAATGCATGTTCCTTACATATGTGGCACCATTCAAAAGGGAAATGAAAAGGAACTTTCCAATGCTATTCCAATGGTTATTACCAAGAAGCATTGTTATAACAAAGAAATGATCTACCAAACACACATTTACTTTCTTTTTGTGCTATGTTTATAATTGCATAAGTGTTTTCTTCAACATATAAGATTTCCTCAACTGAACTATTAGTCACATAATTAATACCAGATGAACCATTTTCTCCTTTGTACCCATTTTAAGAGCTGTGTTATTATGCTGACAAGAATAGAAAGTACATGAGCCAGCAGTCTGAGGTCCCATGCTGATGCCCTGAATGACCAGTGCTATGACTAACAACACAATTAAGCACAACTTTAAAAGTTACTAACACCTACATTTTCTGGCCTTGCCTGTAATTGAACTTTACATTTACATCACTGAGCAGATGTGTAATTGTGAGGGATAGAAAACTTTCTGAACTCTAATCCATAAATTTATGTAATGATTCATAAAAATGCAAATGAAAATGCTAATGAGAGAATATTATATGATGAACTTTTCAAACAGAGCAGAGGTAATGACATTATAGCAGTGCTGCTGTAAGCCTGATTCAGGGGATTTCTGTGACTGAAATGTACATACACACACACTCAGCAATTTTATTTATTTATTTGTTTATACTATATTATACTATAGGCTATGTCTTTATCCCCTTTAATTTATTTCTTTAATCCTTAATTCTTTATTTTTTGTGAAATCCTTTCAGGTCTATGCTAACTGTACTGACTTCATTGAATGTACTGACCACTTACAGTACTATTGGTTATTTAGTTTTTAAGTGTAATACATAAGTGCAAGGACATTTTTTTGGTGTTGCTTGGGTTTAAGGGCGGCACGGTGGCGCAGTGGATAGCGCTGTCGCCTCACAGCAAGAAGGACCAGGGTTCAATCCCGGGGTGGGGCGACCTGGGAAATTTCTGTGTGGAGTTTGTGTGTTCTCCCCGTGTTCGCGTGGGTTTCCTCCGGGTACACCGGTTTCCTCCCACAGTCCAAAGACATGCAGGTAGGTGAATTGGTGATGGGAAAATTGGCCCTT
>JAOVYV010000048.1:11228274-11241437 GCA_025674545.1 Hassar affinis | reverse complement strand
ATTGTTCTCTGATGAGTCCACCTTTACTGTTTTCCTCACATCCGGGAGAGTTACGGTGTGGAGAAGCCCCAAAGAAGGGTACCACCCAGACTGTTGCATGCCCAGAGTGAAGCATGGGGTGGATCAGTGATGGTTTGGGCTGCCATATCATGGCATTCCCTTGGCCCAATACTTGTATATGCTGGTACCAGCTAAAATGCTAAGAGTGGAACCTTCCAGAACAGCAGTTTTACTTGTATTACTTGTCTCATTTTGCCTCTATCCCAACATTTTTGAGTGTGATTCAGGCATCACATTCTACTATATTTTTGTATTTACAAAATTAGATTAGTCAAAAATATATTTTCTTTATGCTTTTATCAGTTAAATAAAGGTTAGAACTTTCAGTTTTTACATTTTATTGCATTTTTAGAAAATGTCCCAACTTTTCTGGAAATGGGGTTTGCAATTATTGTTAATTTTAGCACACTAAAGGGCAAACTTGTGGAAACAGGAGAGGAAGCCTTACTGGAACTATTTTTTATAATGGTGTACAACCCCAATTCCAATAAAGTTGGGACAGTGTGTAAAACATAAATAAAAACAGAATACAATGATTTGCAAATCTTATTCAACCCATATTCAATTAAATACACTACAAAGACAAGATATTTAATGTTCAAACAGATAAACTTTAATGTTTTTTGCAAATATTCACTCATTTTGAATTTGATGCCTGCAACACATTCCAAAACAGTTGGGACAGGGGCATGTTTACCACTGTGTTACATCACCTTTCCTTTTAACAACACTCAGTAAGCATTTGAGAATTGTTGAGCACTAATTGTTGAAGCTTTGTAGGTGGAATATTTTCCCATTCTTGCTTGATGTACAACTTCAGTTGCTCAACAATCCAGGGTCTCTGCTGTTGTGTTTTGTGCTTCATAATGCACCACACATCAGCACATTGGCCTGTCAATGGCAGACAGGTCCGGACTGCTGGCAGGCCAGTCTAATACCTGCACTCTTTTACTACGAAGCCATGCTGTTGTAACACGTGCAGAATGTGGCTTGTCATTGTCTTGCTGAAATAAGCAGGGACGTCCCTAAAAAAATACATTGCTTGGATAGCAGAATATGTTGCTCCAAAACCTGCATGTACCTTTCAGCATTAATGATTCCTTCACAGATGTACAAGTTACCCATGCCATGGGCACTAACACACCTCCATACCATCAGAGATACTGGCTTTTGAACTTTGCGCTGATAACAATCCGGACAGTCCTTTTCCTCTTTGGCCCAGAGGACACAACGTCCATGATTTCCAAAAACAATTTGAAATGTGGACTCGTCAGACCACAGGACACATCAGTCCATCTCAGATGAGCTTGGGTGTTGTTGATATTTGGCTTTTGCTTTGCATGGTAGAGTTTTAACTTGCACTTGTAGATGGAGCGACAAACTGCGTTCACTGACAATGATTTTCTGAAGTGTTCCTAAGCCCATGTGGTAATATCCATTACAGAATGATGTCGGTTTTTAATGCAGTGCAACTTTAGGGATCGAAGGTCACAGGCATTCAATGTTGGTTTTCCGTCTTGCCGCTTATTTGCAGATATTTCTCCAGATTCTCTGAATCTTTTCATGATATTATGAACTGTAGATGATGAAATCCCTACATTCCTTGCAATTGCATGTTGGGAAACATTCTTCTTAAACTGTTGGTCTCACACAGTTGTTCACAAAATGGTGAACCTCGCCCCATCCTTGCTTTTGAAGGACTGAGTTGGATGCTCCCTTTATACCCAATCATGGCACTCATCTGTTTCCGGTTAACCTGTTCACCTGTGGAATGCAATGTGGAAGCGATTGGGAATGACAGCAACAAGTGGTAAGCCATGTAAAATGACAGACTGGGGTCAGCAGATGCTGAGTTGCATAGTACTCAGAGGTCAACAACTTTAAAATTAGCTCAGGAATAGTGCATAAACAGCTTCATGGAATGGGTTCCCATGGCCAAGCAGCTGCATCCAAGTGTAAACTTTAGTAGATTATGTTGTGGGGTTGTTTTTCAGGAGTTGGGCTCAGCCCCTTAGTTCCAGTGAAAGGAACTCTTAATGCTTCAGAATACCAAGAGATTTTGGACAATTGCTACACATTTTGGGGGTTTGGGGATGGCCCCTTCCTGTTCCAACATGACTGCATACCAGTGCACAAAGCAAGGTCCATAAAGATATGGACGGGAGAGTTTGCTGTGGAAGAAGTTGACTGGCCTTCAACCTGACCTCAACCTGATAGAACATCTTTGGGATGAATTAGAGCAAAGACTGTGAGCCAGGCCTTCTCATCCAACATCAGTGTCTGACCTCACAAAATTCCCATAAACACACTCCTAAGGCTTGTGGAAAGCCTTCCCAGAAAAGTTGAATCTATTATAGCTGTACAGGGTGGGCTGACATCATATTAAACCCTATGGATTAAGACTGGGGTGTCACTCAAGTTCATATGTGTTTGAAGGCAGACGAATGAATACTTTTGGCAATATAGTGTATCTTGTATGAACAGCAAAATAATGATCATTTTGATTTGGATCACATTTCGATGCAAATGGCGTGATATGCAAATACTGCAACCCCATTAATCCCGAAGACACTGGCACTAATTAGCACTACAATCAAGCAAACACTATACTGAAATTTCCATTTCATTAATGAAGCTCATAATTTGCTGTTAGCAAAGCTAAGGGCTCCGTAAATGTCGTTGGGTAAGACAGGGGTGCAATTTGTTTATGGATGGGAAAACAACAAACATCTGTCTCACTGCATCCTCTCCCTATTAAGTCATGAAGATCAATCCACTTTAGGTCACCAAGTTCTCTCCATAAATTTATGAAAAGATGATTTCATCCTGTTCAGTGAGTTGTTGATTTAGTGTCCCCAGAAACACTTGAAAACACTAAAAACAAGTACAAAAATGGCAGCATTGTCATCTGGGTTGTGTGAATTCTGGCTCTGACAGTTCTTCAAGTCCTTTCTTTTTGTTTCCCTATGTTCACCATTTTTAAAAAACAAATTTAGTTGGTTCTAATTCACTAAAACATATATAGTAGACTAATAATATATAGTAGCCTAATGTAAAAGCACCAGAACCCTGGCTAGGCAAATTATCCTTAATGCATTGCACAAAGATTCACATTCATGTTAATGTTTTTTCTTTGTCCCATGATCACTGTCTCATCATTTGTGAAAGGAAAAGCCTATACTTGTGACAAAAAAAGAATAGTCTGCTTCCTATTAATATCTGTATTGTATCTATTTACAGTACACTATCTGTTTGTTCTGATCATTCATTCTGAATTTATTTAAATTCTGATACATCCATTTTAGGAACACCTGTACACCTGTTCATTTCTGCAGTTATCCATTCAGCCAATCTTGTGGCAGCAGTTCAAAATTATGCAGATACAGGTCAACAGTTTCCGTAAATATCCACATCAAACATGTTTTTTCCAACATGGTTTTTGCTGCTTGGCAGGCTGGTTTGAGTATTTCAGAAACAGAGGCACTCCAGAGATGTTCACACACAACAGTCTCAAAGGCTCATATTTATTTGGTTTTGATTATGAAATATTAGGACAGGCTTAAGAACCCCAAAGTATTTTTAATCTTCAGACTCAATAATTATTTAAAAAAAACTTCATTTTAATTAATAGTTCTTCTTAAGCTTGACTGGTGAAATTTATTCTCAGCTGAGCCCTTTGCAGTGAAGCATGGCCATGTAGTACCAGCCCTACATACTTTTATATAGCACAAAACATTGGAAATTGGCAATTCTAATCAGTGCCAGTTAAAATAATCTAAGCATTCTGTCAGATGCATGCATTTGAGGTTTAGCACTTTATGACACATTCAAAGCTACTTTTGCAAGATCTCTATAATTAATTGTTTTCCTCTCTTGCCAACTGATTTCTGCAAACTTAGATGTTCTCCTCAATTCATTCCCTTGCACTTCTGGCCTCAAGGCATTCTTTTATCTTTCCATCTGTTCTTTCCTTTTTCCTCCCAAAAATGTCTCATTTGCAAGTTCTCTGATAGTGCCACATGGCTTATTTTTGCTTGTTACCCTTCATTTTACACTGGATGAATTTCCTTTGCATTCTTTTTGTAATATTTGCAGCACATATCAATTTTGTACTGTAATGTTATATCTGCACATTTAAACATTTTTTAGAGTGCACAAACAAACAAATATTTCAAAATTGCTTAGTGTGGTGCCAAAAATCCCAGACCAGTGCCATTCTCATCATGGCCAACAATGCAAGCAGCACCTGAACAATACCCAAAACTATAACACTTTCATGTGCACCAGAAGTGATGGGAAAATGTCCAATGTCCAGATTCATAATCATCTTAAGCACTCTTGTACCCTTAAGCAGAGTTTGCAGCTGCATAAGAGGAGACCTGAGTCAGTGAATACTGCGTACTGTGATGCTTTAATCTATGCACTAATGCAAACCATTACCATGAGGAAACCGGTCATCCAGCTAAGCATTTATCTAAGGTCACCAACCCTATTCCTTCAGCATCTACCATTGCCTCTTCACTAAGGATTTCTACTTTCACTGACCTTCATTTTTTTGAAAAAAGAAAAAAGACCCTCTAGGACTCAACCTCATCTTGTTTTCATGTTCACACTTTACCTCAGGCATATACCACATCAGGCTCAGCAGGAGGGGATGTCTTGAATAATTATTTTTATGGTTACCACTGGACCTACCCGAGTACTAACACCTGGAGCATGTTAATCGTTGACTGTTAAACCCTCAACACATGCAGTTCCTTATTATGCACTTAGGTACATTTGAATAGTTAAAAATATTACATCCTTTGCCTAACCACTTTTCCATGACCTTGATGGAAAGCACTATGAGTGAAGATTTGAAGGAAAATTTATAAGGACTTAGGAAAAGACAACTGTAGTGCTAAGAAGAAAAGACTTATGCAATGATATAATATTATGCAATCCATCCATCCATCCATCCATCCATCCATGGATGGATGGATGGATGGATGGATATTATGCAATGATATAATATTATGCAATGATGCATGTTAATGATGTGGACAAGCTGTAGTGAAACTAATAAGAAAAGGAATATAAGCTACCAGTCACAAAGAACTAAATGGTACCACAATGTTGGCCGAGGTTATGAAGCTAAGCACAAGCAGCAGCCTAGTAGCTGAGGCCACACCAGAGGCTGATGAGGTGGCCTCCAGTGCAATACCCACTATGCCAGAGGCCAATGGGGCAATGCCAATGCAACAACGCTCCCCACATCAGAGGCCACCAGAGTAGCCTCTGATACTACGCTTGCCATGCCAGAGGCGGAGAGGGTGGCCTTTGGTCCCTTTGCTGGCTTTGCCAAAGACTTTGCTCTTAGAAAATAATAAAGCATGCAGGAGTGGATCTATGATCTGTTTTGGTAAGTATTTGGTCATCCTATGAAAGTTTCTAAGAAGGGAAAAAGTCTTTTTTTCTTCTTGGTGATAATGATTTTGAGTATTACAGTAAACAGTACAAAATGTATTGAAAGGACATCAACCTTCTGGTATGACAATATTATGAATATGAATCCTGGGATGAGCATAGGAGTGTAAGTCTATGGTATCCAAGCGATATTTATCCACTGCAGAAGAAATATGAGTGTTAACTGTTAGGAGGTGTAATTCTTTAGCTTTTGCCCCAACTTTAGCTCTTGCTTTATTTTACTAGTGTTTGGTAGTGTTTTATATATGGCACCATGGAATAAACAAGTGTTCTCATTATTTGCCCAATATTCAGAGGGACAAGTAAAAGGTGCAAAAGGGTCCAAGTTGCTTTTTGTATCTCATAGTCACACTAAACACTAATACCAGCCTATTAGGTATAAGCAGGAATAAGCAATAACTGTATGCTGATTTTCTCCTCTTTCTCTCATATTCACATGCTTTTATACCAGCAGGAGTTTGGACAGTTACCGGAATATAAAATAAATCATAGAGCCTGTTTCCTTGCAGTAATGCAGGTATGTCAAATTTCATATAGGTAGGGGTGTAACAATACAGTCTGCTCACAATTCAATTCGATTCACAATACTGAATTCATGATTTGATTTCAGTATGATATTTAAAATAAAATCTAAACAAAGAAAAGTGTAAAACAATGCACATTTTCTTGTATACATTTTTTGCAGCTTCACCATATCTTAACAATTCAAAATAATGTGTAGTTTTCTTTCTCTTAAAAGATGGGGGGATCTGTAATAATCTCTGTTTAGCCACGAGCACAGCAGTAGCTGTGGCACTTCGGTAGAAGAAGGCAGCTATGCACCTCACTTGACCCTGCTTGGTAAGCAAGCTTTAAAGTGTGGGAAAAACAATTTATGTGTGGTTAGTCCAGCCTCGTTCATTTAGAGTTTTGTCCGTAACAGCCGATTTCCTTGGCTATGTTTCACTCTCCGGTGATCACATGTACTGTTGTATGTTCTCCCAATGTTTGTTTGGGTTTTCCCCAGGGTTCTCTGGTTTCCTTCCCCTCCCAAAACATGCTCGTAGATGGATTGACTATGTTAAATTGAATGAGCATCTGAATGTGTGGGTGTCTGTGTGTGCATGGTGCCTTGCAAAGGAGTCATGTCCTATTTGAAGTGATTTCTCCTGCCTTGTGCTCAATTTTCCTAGGATGAACTCCCTGACCATGATAAAGCAGTTACTGAAGATGAATGAATTCACATAAAATAGAGTTGCTCTACAGTGTGGGCTCTCTTGTAACCTTATATCACTGTTATCTCTCACATGTGACCCATCACAAGTAACCAAGTGTCTTTTATAAAAGCCTAGTGAGTATGGAGGGGTTGGTACCAGTTCAGAGTTCATTTTAACAATAAGCAACCCTTCTCTTGCTCACCATTCATGCAAATGCCATATTGAGATGTGTAAGAGGAACTTAAGCTGAGGTCAAAATGCTTCAGTTATGTACAGGTACATAGTTGCATCAGAAATACTTCTCAATATTCCTAGGAATCCCTGAGATACATAAAACATTGGCTCAAAGATTTGAAACTGCATTGCAACTTGCAAATTGCAGGTGTTTCTTAACTGGAAAAAACATTTGAGATAACAAAACAAAAAAGTTTTTTTTTCTCCTTTTAACAGCTTGCTCCCATTTCTTGGGCTTGTCACATCTTATTCTTCTCCAGGTTTTTATGATGGTTTCCCTTCCTGATGCAATCCTCCCATAGCTTGAGACCAGCACTGTGTGTACATTGCAATTGCACCCCGCAGTGGCTAGGTGAGGCTTTGCTCAGGAGCTCAACAGCAACAGCTCCAATGTCAGGTCTTGAACCACTGACCTTCTGAGCAACAACCCAGAGTCCTGACCTACTGGGCTACTACTGCCCCACCTGTAAAAGGTTGATGGATCTTTTTTTACTTTGATCCAATGTCTCATTTTTTTCTGAGAGTAATTCAATAGAAGATTTCTTCAGCATAAATCACCTGGGCCAGGGGCTAGTGTATGTCTTATACAAAGCCATTCAGAGAGTTGCCTCCATTTCCCTGGTTTATACTCTGAAAGTTCCATACAGTTTGGGATGAAAATCCCATAAACAGCTTGTCAATTAGCAGTAAAATTGGTATGTGTGTCATCTGTATGCATCAGGGTTTGTAGACATGGAATTTACACAATCTCCACTTACCAAGAACTACACTGGCAAGACCAAATACACCAAATTAAATGTTTTGTGTGGGGCATAGTTATGAACCTCAACCCTTGACCGTTTATTTGGAGTTGAAGGTACTAGTGTAATAAATACAGTCAGAATGTATTGCTTTCTCCAAAATGTTAAAAAGGCTGTTGATGTGTACTGTAAAAGGTAGGGTATGTAGAATAATATGTTCATCTTTAGGTATTGTCTTATAACCTGCTGTTTACTGATATTTTTTTTGCCTCACATTTTGGATCTGTTTAGATGTATCATTTTTAGTAAAGCAAACCTGCATTTGCATCCATCTCTGATTCTTGGGAATTTCATGACACTTTTGGACAAGCTTTGATAGGAAATTGATACTTCACACTATTCAAAATGTTTTGTTTCTACATCTTGTTTTTTAATATATCAGTGAACATTTCCAATGATTATTGATCAATTGATCAATTGATCTTCTGATCAATCAGTACCTGGGACTTTAACAGCACTGTAGTAGGCCTATAATTAACCTTAATTTATCATTAATCATAATATGTATTACATAATGATAGTTTATTAGAATTTTAGCATTTAAAGCTTAATACATTTAAAGCTTTTTAATTTTGTGTTTTATTTTAAGATTTAGGTAATTTTGGGTAAATCAAAACAAATGTTCAAAATTTAAAAATGTTATGTAAACCTTTAGATTAACACTTTTTGTTGCAGCCCCAGCAGTACCAGAACTAATTCTGCCTTTTCTCTTCCACAATCATGTTCAGGTTCTGTGAGTGTGCATGATTCTACAGAATCTTCTGCCTTGCTTTTATTGGCTCTTCAGGTGCAGCAGCTGATAATGAGTGATGGGTGAGTGAGTGAACATCAGACATCCTTTCTCCACAAGCAGATGCTTCTGTTCCTCTAAAGAGGTGGAATTTGTTGTACTTCAATAAAGCAGACAGTCAGAAAGTGTAATCACAAAGTCTAAGGGGCTGTCTGTCATGCCATCCACCTGCCACTAGGGGGAGACTGTATGTGACTATCAGCGTGATCACCTGCAGGTGACCCCATGTCTATATAAAGGCCTTGCAAAAGAATGACCAAATAAACAACCATCCCTAAACTGAGGAGGTCTAAGAGGACATCTTTTGCCATCTTACAGTGACGTGATTGCAGCTATTCCTTAATCCACTATGTCAAGTACACATGGGTACCATAATTAATAATCATGTACTTTACATATGATACTAATCACTGGTTTCATTGTTATGTAGTTGGGCTAGTTTCTGCTGTTATGCAACTGCGTTGTTTATAAGGTCAGAAATGCTTTTCCACTCAGCTGAGACTGACGAAGTCACTTGGATTAGTGATAAAACACTTTCCCACTAAATTTTGTGGGAAACATCAACTGGGTTGGGGGTAAATTACCTTTAATTTACATTTAATTCCCCATTTGTTTCCTAGTACTCCATTATCAGCATTTGAGTCCAAGCTTTAGCTCTAAGCTTTATAAAACATAGTAAAAATCCCTAGGGGAACATTCTTCCTGACTCTTGGGGATTGTTGATCTATTATGAGAAAGTACTTGTTTCATTATGCCTTCCACACAGGCCAGCACACTATTTGTAGCACAAAAATTTCAAAACCCTTTTTCAAAAAGGTCCAAAAACCTTTTCAAAAATTTTCACTTCTGTTGATTACAGCCAAGGGAAGAGGAGAGAATCTCTGTGAAAGTTAAATGCTATGAAGGTATCAAGTTCATGAAGATGAATCTTTTAATATTAAATAATGTTAATGTCTTTAAAAGTTTCTAATTCATGCAATTGTGGGATTTAAGACTAGACTAAGTATCAATGAATGATAATTCTTGTATCTATACAAAAAGAAGTCCTGAATGTTGAATCCCTCTGTGTATTCTCACACTGCATTGCTGCAGAAAACATTGTCATGAAACAAATTTGCAAAACCCTCAGTAACCCTTTTTTAATTGGCCATGCTTTGTGGCCCCAGTGTACAAAGGCACTTTTTAATTCTCCCCAGATTTATTCTATTCGCTATAGAATATTATCAGAACTTAGTGTAGTGCTTTCAGTCTGTGGCCATCCTCCATTTGCCATCTCCTCTCAGGGGAGACTGGCCGACACTGAATTTAAACAGCCAAGGGGCAGCTGGTCATATTGCCAAACTCATGTGCATAATTCAAAGAGCTGACAGTCTCAGTAAGGGATTGACTTACGAATGTAATCAGCCAACACATTTCACATTTTACATGAAAATCCTGTAATTAATTGGTAAGTTAGAGCCAAGGCATTGCTGTGCCAGTCCAGAAATGTTCTCCCACAAAGTTAGAGAGATGAAGCCAGGTTGTGAGGTTTAATTGAGCATTTAGCATCCTCTACTAGTCTGAGAAAGTGTTTCTGTTCAGGTAAAGATCTTTTGAGAATTCACATAAAAAGCACTCAGTAGTAGTCACAATGACAAGCAGTTTAATGTTATGAAAAGAGAGACACCATTGATCTTTTGTGGAAAAGGTTTAGAATGAGCTGTTCTAGCCAGCCTAAAATGTAAATGTAAATGTAACAATATCAAAAAACGTTTCACTCAGTCACTCTAAAATAGAAAAAATAGAAAGGAGAAAATATTTCTGACTCAGTCCAGGTTTCATTGTCATTCATTTCTAATTTCAATTCAATAATCAAACAATATAATATATTTAGGTTTATTCACTGCTCATATTGCTGTCATTATTTTACCATAAATGTAAGTAATCGATCTGTGTGATCTCTGTGACAGAGTGTGATCTCTGTGACTTTGATTGTGCCATGTTGGTACCAAAATGGCTGGGTTGAGTGTTTCATAAGCTGCTGATCTAATTTCACATACAACAGTCTCTGGAGTTGACACATAATAATGTGAAAAACAAAATACCTAGAGTGGCCAACAGCTCTGAGGTGAGATGCCTTGTTGAGGTGAGAGAAAAATGACCAAATATCAGCTGCTAGGAAGTAGCTCAAATAATCACTGTTTACCACCATGGTGAGAAGAAAAGCATCTCGGCATGCACAAAACATTGAACCTTGAGGTAGATGGGCTACAACAGCAGAAGTCCAAATTGGGCTCCACTCCTGTCATCCAAGAACAGGAATCTGAGGCTATCATCGCCCAGAGATGGAAACTCAAGTTTGTGGCTTGGACTTGAGTTGCACTTACACTAATTGTATGCAGTCACCAATTTATGCCAATGAGTTTGTCACACTTTTTGTTATGTTTATGTTTACACTCATAAAGAGTTATCTTTTTTTTTGTTTAAACTTAGTTTGTGTTGTTCTATTTTCAAATAACTGTTAAGAAACACTACTGATTTTAACATCTAATCCTTCTACTGAATTCCTACATTACCCACAAAGCCATTTCATTGCTTTTTAAGTGCTGATAGTAGTGCTGTTGGGAAAATAGCCATTCCACTGATCAAGTAGCCCTTGAGGGCTGTTCAGCACACTCAATTCTTCATATGTACAGTGTGGTGAAATAGATCAGGTGTTAAAGCTTCAATTTTCATTAACACATCTACCACACTTGTGCTTGTCATCTCACAGAGTTTCAAGACTCTCTGTAACTCAGCACAAATCCATCACATAGCTTCACTGTGTTCGAAAATTTGAGTCAAACATTTGCTGTCTCCATTACTTCTACATTGGATTCCTCTTTAATATGACATTGAGTGTCACTGGCAATCTCAGAGGTGTGAACTCTGCACAATTTAAAAGGAGCACCCAGAAAACCGACTTAAGTAGATACTTAACCCACATCTGAATACATGTAACTTTTCCCATGTAAATATTGAATTTTTTAAATAAGCATGTCAGGCATAAATTACTTTTGAATACAATACATATTTGTATACCCCAAGTAACACAAGATAGTTATTTTACTTTTCTCACTGCTGTAAAAAAAGCAGTGTGGAAAGGCTTTAACTATCACAACTATACATAGCTATCCCCACATTCATCCTAGACCTACACACTTCACCCAGGTTGTATAGATGAGTATAAATAAGGTTATGCATGAATAAAGCATCATGTTCTTTTAGCACATAGGCCACTGAGGTAAATACAAGAGTACATACAATAAGTGAGGATACCTAGTGTGAATGAAAGTCTGTTCATAATCCTGGTCTCCTCATAGGTCTAAGCAATAAATCATGTTTGGAGTCAGCTAAGGAACAGAAGCTTCTAAGTCAAAAGGCAATTATGCAATTATCCAAATTTTGCCCTGCTACTGACTCAGCATCATGAGCAGATTGATTAAAGTACAGTGTGAGAGACATGTAATTATATAATTAGTAAAGCAGTGAAATTAGTTCAATTGTAACATTACTGGTGGATACTGGGCAGGGGTGATGTTTGGTGAAATGTAACATCATCTTGACCCCTGCGTGGAGCTCCATACTTTATTGTATTATAGTTTTACTCGCTCTGGGCACTATTTGCTGGCCTGTTTCAAAAATTACCTAGGACAAGGTGACCCTGTACTATATTATGTGTCTCTATCATCTTGTCTCTGTGGAGTTTGTTACTCCCCACACACACACACTGTTCACGAGCAGCCGCTTCTAGGTTATTCCACAAGCTGAAAATATATCAGTTAAAAAAATATTAGCATATTACTCATAGGCAGTTAAACTTGAAGCATCGGAATAATCAATTATTTTAACTACATACTTGAGAGAGCTGTAATTTTGTTCAACATGCATTGTTTATGTTCCTGGGAACTGAGGAATGGCATATGCTTAGAAACAGTACATGGTTGGAAACATCTGTTTAGGTTGCATATGCTTATGCATTTAGGTCAGTTAAGACTATTAAGACTCATTTAAGACTCGAACACTGTATTTGTAAGCCCTTATTTTAGTATAATATATCTCAGTATAGATAAACATAAATTTAATAGTCATATGTGTACAACTGGTTCTTATATTGACCAAAGCACAAATACCATATTGGAGTTGAGCATCTGTGCATCAGCTCTCTGCTCTGCTCTAAAGGTAGCACTATATTTGTAATAATATGTATGATAATATAATTTATTTCCCTATAAGGACACATAACATATTGACAATACACAGAATCTATGTTAACTGTATCTGGTTATTCATTATGCAGTAGCATTGGTGATGGTAGTACTTTGGGTAAGGGAATCTAAATAAAATATATACAGCATCTGCTTCATGATCCAAGTACTATAGCTAAGCATGACCCTTCCAGGCATGCTCAAAGTAATATATCCTATCCTATCCTATAATTAGCAAATTTTCACATTTTAACTCAACTTAATATAGTGTATAATGTTTGCTAAACCAGATCTTGAAGACAGGCTTCCTATTTTGTCAGTCAGTCAGTCAGTCAGTCAGTCATTATCTGTACCGCTTATTCCCAGTTACGGGGTCACGGGGGAGCCGGTG
>JAOVYV010000048.1:11165284-11183848 GCA_025674545.1 Hassar affinis | reverse complement strand
AGGTTGGTCCAATTTAGCCATGAAACCTCCCACACTAAAATGACAGGTGTTTCAGTTTCATTGTCTAACCCCTGTAGTTGCTTGCTTGTTCACAAAAAGTTTGTTATAGAAATGTGCTAATCAAGCCAATTCTGGGTAAACATGGGAGATACAATCCTATATTAAAGGTAGGTTGATCTGAAACATGACAAATTGGAAGGAGACATAATTATTCATAGCACTGGTTTTAAAAAGAGCTGGGGAAATTAAACTTTAATTTCTTTTAATTGTAATGACTTCTTTAAATTAATGTTCTATATAATTGCTTTTTCAATTTGTCTTCCCATATGGCCATTTTACTACAGTGGTTGTATTCCATGCACTAAAATATCTTACTCTGACCAGTGTGCACGTGTGTGTGTGTAATCCATATGTTCGTATATATATACAGCATAATATTAAAACAACTGTCAGATGAAGTGAATAACATTGATTACAATGTAAACTTGTAAAGGAGTGGGATATTAGGCAGCAAGTGAACAGTCAGTTCTTGAAGTTGATGTGTTAGAATCAGGAGAAATGGGCAGCCATAAGGATTTAAGTGACTCTGACATGGTCCAAATTATGACTGTTAGATGACTGGCTCAGAGCATCTTCAAAACAGTAAGTCTTGTGAGGTGTCCCCAGTATGTAGTGGTTACCAAAAGTGGTCTAAGGAAGGACAACTAACGGCAGGGTCATGGGTGCCCAAAGCTTACTGATGTGCATCAGAAATGAAGGTAAACCCATCTGGTCCTATCCAACAGATAGCTACTGTAGCACACATTGCTGAAAATATTGGTTATAATAGAAAGGTGTCAGAACACACAGTGCATCACAGCTTGCTTTGTCTGTGGCTGCATAGCTGCAGACCAGTCAGTTTGTCCATGCTGACCCCTGTCCAGTGCCTACAATGGGCACATGAGCATCAGAACTGGACCATGGGGCAATGGGAAAAGGGGATCTGGTCTGAGGAATCACGTCTTCTTTTACATTTTCTTTCCTGGGGAAAAGATGGTATCAGGATGCACTATGGGAAGAAGCTAAGCTGGCAATGTGATGCTCTGGGCAGTGTTCAGCTGGGAAACGTTGGGTCCTGGCATTCATGTGGATGTTATGTTATTCATGTGGCAGAATGATGCACCTTGCCACACTGCAAGCATTGCTCAGGTTTGAGATGCATGATGATGAGTTCAGGGTGTTAACTTGGCCTCCAACTTCCCTAGATTTCAATCTGATTGAGAATCTATGAGAAGTGCTGGACAAACAAGTCAGATCCATGAAGGTGCCCCGCCTTGCAACCTACAGGACTTGGGACCTTGGTGCCAGATACCACAGCGCACATTCAGAGGTCTTTTGGAGTCCATGTCTTAATAAGTCAGAGCTATTTTGGTGGCACCGGGGGGACCAACACAATAATAAATGTTATGGCTTGCATGTGTTTGCATGTGCATGCAGTATTTTACATATGAATTTAGTCATTTCCAGTCAAGTTTACAGTATTCATTTTGCTGTCTGAATGATTTAAAATGCAGTTTTACGTCGACCCAATTGTAAGGTGATCAATCCTGTGAGATTGTATATTAATACATTTTGAATTTTCTCTCTCATTCTGTTTATTTTTCAGTAAACAACTGGTTAGCGGTTAACAGTCACATACCTTGAGGGTAACCCATTGTTAAAATCAGAAGACTGAGAAGTGAAGACGCTGCTGGAAGCAGTGCTGATTCCCATGGATGGTTCAACAATCACATTTTCTGATGACACCATTGTCGGTGGCCGAGTTCTTGTCACAGGATTGATCTGCTTAATGAGATCATTTTGTGTATCTTCAGGAAGATTAAGGGCCTTCCTGATTATCAAAGAAACACACTGCTTGGTCAAATTCACAGTGAAGTATGGTTTGTGTGTGGTCTCTCTTGAATCAACTTTTTTCAAGCTGCATTCTAGTGATTTTTTTTTTTTTTTTTTTTTTTTTTAATTAACTGTGTGACTTTTAGACCAGCAAGCTCCATAACTCGCATCAAATGTAAATCCCATATAAAATGTAAATCTCATTTATAAAGTACTTTTGTGATCAGGATTCCATTGTTATTTGTTCTTAAATCTTTTTTGCTAAGTTTTTTTAAGAAACTAAAATTTAAGGATAAATTGTCACTAAATGCTATGCTTCATAGATGACATTTTACTTGTGCAGGTATGCAGTTGTATGTGATCTGATCTTTAAAGAAAAAAAGGGTCACACTACTGGATTTTAGGGCCTGACAGGTGTACAGTGCCGTTTTATCTCATAATTTGAATTGATTGGAAAAGTATATGGCCAGTAGAGGTTTGTAACGGGATGCTATGTTTATGCTATTCAACATTCTTAGAATGTTCAGATTAAAATAAGAGTGCATAATATGTACTGAGAAGTACTGCACCTCTGCTTTATGCTTTATGTTCAGTGATGTGTCTAGGTGTTCATGTTCATTTTGGTGCATTTAGCTAATTCTCTTTGTTTTCTCCTTTTTTTCACTTTGGTACAGTTTCAGATTTTGTGGACAGACATCTCCAATCAGCTTAAGGCTACTCTACATTACTTTACATTATTTACATTATGTTAAACTATTTTTTTAACCTGAGTGAAATTACAAATCTCCAAGCTTCAAATTTATACCAGTTATAAGATTATACATGCCGAACTGAGGCACAGAAATATTGCTTAACAACTGAGTATTGATTTTCAAGTAGGTCTGAAACATTTTGAATCGGTGCTTCTTATATTAGAATCACTTGGTATAATTGCAAGTGGCCTTTATCAGCATGGAATAAGTAAATGCCAGCACAAATCTAATGTTATTAGACCCAGGAATAGTACCGGTGGGTTGATTTCAGTTTTCAGAAAGCTTAAGACCATGTATGGCAAATTGTTGAAAGATTATATATCTGCAGTAGCAGACTATACAAATTAGTGATTTTTTTTTTCCATCCCATTCATACGACAGTCTGTATTAGGAATGTAATCCACTTGAAAATGTATTTAAAATAGTTTCAAAGGAGTGGGTCTTAACCTATAGGAGGCAGTGTGTATTATTGTACCTTTTGTGTAAGTACCACGCTCCTATCATAAAGTGTCCTATCCACAATTTGATTTCACAGTATGGTTTGGATTTCTCTCTGCTGTAAGACAAGCCTGCTTTGTACATAGTGCACCATATGATTATTAAAATAAATGCCCATGACCACTGATTAATCTTTTTCCTCTTTTTTTTGAGACTTGACATTATACTCAGGTGCCAGTTTTAAGCATTCTTAAACAAAAAGGTCACTTCTAAAGTTGGAGCACTTCAAAATGTGTGTTGTGGAGTACGTTGTTTTGGATTTGGCACCTGTGGATCCTCTGGTCCTGGTTCTTTTAAAATGTGTCCAACCTAAACAGTGTTTAAGTTCAAGTGCTAGATTGTAATGGATTGATATTTTCCACACCCAGTGGTTCATGTGCTCCTGTCTGATTTGATGCCAGTTCCACATCCACACTTGTACTTTTGCAGCACAGTGTTTTAATATATAGTGTATATAATAAGTATAATGATATATACATTCACTGTCCAGTTTATTAGGAATACCTGCACATACATGTTATCTAATCAGCCAATTATGTGGCAGTACAAAAAATAAATCACAAGCTTTAGTTAATGTTCACATCAAACATCAGAATGAAGAAAAAGTGTGATCTGTGTGAATTTATTTGTTGTATGGTTATTCATACTAGAAGGGTTGGTTTGTGTGTTTCACAAACTGCTGCTCTCCTGGGAATTCCATCCAACAGTCACAAGAATTTATACAGAATTGTGCAAAAAAAAATGTTGACATGTGACAGTTCTGTGGGTGGAAACACCTGAGATAAGTGAGGTCTGAAGAAAAAGTCCAGATTGTGTTTGAGCTGACAGGAAGGATATAGTAACA
Organism: Hassar affinis; assembly: GCA_025674545.1. Classification (NCBI taxonomy): domain Eukaryota; kingdom Metazoa; phylum Chordata; class Actinopteri; order Siluriformes; family Doradidae; genus Hassar; species Hassar affinis. The sequence continues at coordinate 11,179,882 of JAOVYV010000048.1, read as the reverse complement.
CAATTACTCTTTACAACTGTGGTGAGCAGAAAAGGATCTCAACATGTACAAAGCATACCTTGAGGTGAATGGGCTACCACAGGAGAAGAAAACATTGGGTGTCACAACTGTCAGCTAAGAACAGGAATGTGAGGCTATCATGGTGTAGGATAATTGTAACTGGGCAGTCTTGTGATCTATCAGTTCAGACCTGTCTGGTCTCTGATTTCTCTCATTAACAAGGTGTTTCAACCTGCAGATCCTCAGCACACAGGATGTCTTTGTTTTTGTTTGTTTGTTTTTCTTGCACCATTCTCTGTGAGATCTAGAGACTGTTGTGTGTGAAATACCCAGGTCAGTGATGTTTGAAATACTCAAACAATAAAGTCACAGAGATCACAATTTCCCTAATCTGATATTTGACAATGGACAATACCCGAAGTTCCTGATCTGTATCTGCATGGTTAAATGCAAAATATACAAAAAATGCTCTACATGCTGTGTAAAAGCATGCAAGAGGGAAACGGTTGTCTTTTGACCCAGCTGTCTTGGACCTGACAGACTATAGATAGTGATCTTCATTCAAATGTACACAAAACAAGCTAACTTCAGAACGACTGCCTCGATATCCTAAAACACGATCAGGGGAGCTTCTTTTTTTCCTGAAAGGCTTTAGATATTTTTATGTCTTAAATATTAAAGTATTTCCGTGGCTTTAATTTTGAAATCTGTTGTGCCGTACTTGCCTGGCAAACGCGATACGTGTTACATATTAAACATGGGCTGTTTTGTGGTTTAACCTTACTCCGCTGATCGACAGATCACCGTGCGTTTTGTCTACAACACTTTTATTACACGTTCAGATAAAATATTAGGAAGGGCTGAAGAATGTCTGATGTTTTCTAAACGTTTGATGATGTGCTAAAATTGAGTGGCTTGGTCGCTGCCTAACCATCACGTCGGGTGGCTGGAAAGCGAGCTGACCTTAGCTAACTGTAAGCTTTCTCTGGAGAGCCTTAACATCATGCAGCAGGCGGACATGGCGGAGAAAGAGGAGCTGGTGAATGTGCACTTCACTGCTCTTCCCGAGTCTCTGATCGCCTATAAAGTTGATGAAGATGTGCTCCGACACGGACAGCTCCGAGTGAGTAGCTGACTTCCTGACACCTCTGATCTTCTAGCTGCGTTGATGCTAATGTCGATTGTTAGCTGGACCATGAAACAAGACAAAGAAAACGACATTTAGATGCATTTGTTTTGTTTGCCTTGACACAAAAGGCAGCTCGTCATTGTACTATGAGCAACACGGGACGCAAACTAGAAAAGAAAAGGGCCGCAGAGTTATTTTAGTTATGCACTTCCGTTTTAGCTGTGTTTTTAAACTTCTTATTCATAGGTTAGGGCTGAGTCATGTGTAAGCGCCTGTAAGTGCTTTAGACCCTGTTCGACATTATTGCCGGCTCGTTTCAGGGGAAAGTAGCTACTGCGCGCTCTAACCCTCGTGAGTCAACGGATGACCTCACATACTCATTTGCATATTACACGCAGCTGCTTGGTCATTTGCATATCGGTTCGCCTTACACACGAAGAGGAAATGTTTTCTGTATAGAAACTGTATAGACACTGAGTATAGAATAGTTCTATCAGAGTACACAATAATAGGTTATCAATTATTCGTTATAGGAAGAAGTCTTTAGTCCAAAATGAATTATTTAAAAATATACAAAATGCTATAATTATGATCAAGAACACAGGCAAAATGAAATGAAACAGTGGTAGTGATCTGTATGGAAATAGACAGAATTGAATCATTTGCTTTTACTCCTTAAAATGTAGCCAAGAAGAGAGACGTGTGGAAAGAAATGATGGGACACAATGGTCATCAGTGATTGGGTGTTGGGGGAAATAGTGAGCAGTAATGGGTCAAGCACAACTAGTCAGGCTTTTGATAAGTTGACTAAAACTACTCTCTCAGCTCTTATACACCGATCAGGCATAACATGATGAGCACCTCCTTTTCTCTACTCTCATTGTCCATTTTCTCAGTTCCACTTACCATATAGATGCACTTTGTAGTGCTACAATTACAGACTGTAGTCCATCTGTTTCTCTACATACTTTGTTAGTCCCCTTACCCCCACAGGACCAGCACAGATCAAGTACTATTTGGGTGGTGGATCATTTTCAGCAATGATGTGGTGGTGGTGGTGTGTTACACTGGTGTGAGTGGATCAGTCAGCAGTGCTCCTGGAGTTTTTAAACACCTCAGTGTCACTGCTGGACTGAAAATAGTTCACCAAAAACGTGCAGTCACCAGCATCCTGTAGGCAGCATCCTGTGAGCACTGATGAAGAATTAGAGAATGAATAACACAAACTGTGCCACAACAGATGAGCTACTCTCTGTGTCACTGCAGTGCTGAGAATGATCCACCACCCAAATAGTACCTGATCTGAGCTGGTCCTGTGGGGGTCCTGACCATTAGAGAACAGAGTAAAGGAGACTAACAAAATATGTATAGAAACAGATGGATGACAGTCAGTAATTTTAGAACTACAAGGTGCAGCTATATGGTAAGTGGAACTGAGAAAATGGACAATGAGTGTAGAGAAAAGGAGGACATAATGTTATTCCTGCCAGTGTATCACCAGAAGCAGTGAAGTAAGCTGGAGAGCCATATTGAGTGCAGGATAACCAGTAATGTGGATTTGCTAGATTAAAAATTATATCACTAAATGGGACTAAATAGTCTCCAGATCTAGTGAGAAAGTTATTTTGGCAACATGGTTCATCACTAATATGTACAACATTATTATTACCATCCCTTACTCTGTTGGGACACATATCAACAGTAAGATTAACAAAGGAAAATGGTAGAATACTTCTTATAACACTTTTGCCAAGAAAACAATTATGAAGAACTGGAAATCGAGGAACACTATAAGCATCGTCCACTGGAAAAAACTTGCTAGATTATATATCAATGGGTGGTGGTGGACATTAAAAGAATGTAAACGATAATTGTTTTGGTGTATGTGCACTAATGTTACAGTAATGCATAGATCAAGGGTTCTCAAACCTTGTACAGGAAAGGACCTGTTTAATACATAAGAAAAAAAAAACATGAGCAATGTCAGTACCAATTTATTTTACTAATTACACAGATACAGATCAGATATGCTTTCGTGTTTGTGCCCTCTTAGAATTTTTCATATTTAAGTCGTCTGTCAAAAGGTTGCTTGTGGTTAGCTGTATACCAAAAGAAATAATAAGCCATATATTTAAAAAACAAACAAAAGTGCATGTCCTTGTGATGAACTAGATACTCAAACACTGACATGGCAGTTTGTTTTCAGGTCAGTCAGAATAACCAGCTGGGGGAACAAACAGAGTGTTTGAGTGGAACAGGAAAAATAGAAAAGTCATATAGTATTCAGATTGGTGTGGTTATGTGTGGCACTATGCTGTAAGCCACCATTAGGTTTTTATCTTTACACCATGCAGTACCTTGACCTACAGTTGTAATTTCAATAAGTACTTTATCACTAGTGACCCAGTTAATGTCTGAAGGTGTGACGTACAGACATTCTGTAGCATTTCTTATAGTTATTTTGTTTTTCTAATTAATGGTGTCGAGTCTACTTTTGAATGCCGTCACTGGCATCATTGCTGAATGTGTTTTCTAAATGAGGACCTTTCTACATATTTGAAAAAGAAAGCCAAATTTTCCTGACACTGTGTAGTATAACATTGTTATAGCATTCATATTCTATAGTAGAATCATTCATAGCATTCATATTCTATACTATATTCTGATTGATCAGTGCAGTTTAAGGTGTATAGACTAATTTCATGTTAAAAAGAAAGAATGATTTAATTATTTGTTATAAACATAGACTGATTTTCATATCAGGGCATCACAAGATAAACATTTCAAAATGCACCCTGTTGTAAATGTCAGGTTCCAGCTGGACTCAGCCAGCTGATAGTAGTGTGATGGAAGATTCCACTGGGTTTAGTGTCTCTGGAAAGTCTGGAAATGCACTATTGGATTGCAGCGTGTTTCCTTAAAGCTTAGGTTAAACAGTTTAGTTAGTGGAAAGTGCAAGTTGTTCCTGTTCTGAATCAGGAAAGTCCTCTAAAGGACATTGGGAATGAGACCAGAGAGATATAGGGAAACTTGACAGAAGCTTTGTGTACTATTTCAACAGTTTAACGTTGCCTTCACTTTGTGACTTGTGTACAAGTTGATGGAATTAATGTGGCCAAGCCCACTGTCATTACCTGTCCCTATCCAAAGCCTTGCTATTATTGTTGAGTTTACAGTACAAGCTGTCAGTATTTTGTGACCTACTAACATTTCAGGATTTTCTGAAAGGTTATGATGACGATGGTATTCCTATGTTGTTAAAAAGAATATCAATATAAGCTCATGAGACTATAAAATCAAGTGGTAAACAAATTACAGACTTTTTTTTAGGACTTTTTGTGCATAATCTTTTGATAGGTTAAATGCCCAAAGCCTCTGTTTAGAGCAATTTCTACATCTGTTAAAGTTTTCTAAATATTTTAAAACTGCTGTAAATGAATGGTTTGAGTTGACCAGAATATGTGGTCATTTGTTAAATGCCACCTTTGTTAGGAGCTTCATGTTCCTGCCTCATGACACCTTTGTGATTCTTTCCATTTGTTTTTCTGATGGTTTCATATTTCCACCTTCCCACTGCACATGCTCCAACCTCACTCAAATAATGGTCTTGTTTAGCAAACACATACACTAATGAGTGTTTAGATATAGTTGCACTCATCTCAGTGCCTGTGACACAATGCTTTGACTATTTCACCTGAGGGACTTTGGATTGGTGAAAAGAAAGGCCTGCGCTTGTTTAGCTTGCCAGACACGGAGAGAAAGACGTCATGTAGTGTAAAAATAAGTCTGACGTCTTCGTGCTGAATGCCACTTAAAATGAACGACTGACTGCACCGAAATAAAGGGACAAATCCGCTGCTCTGGAGTCAGAGAGAAAAGGTGGGGGAGCAAATGGATAGAGCAAAAACAGAGAGCATGAGAGAGATGAAGGGAATTAACACCCGTGGAAAGTATGCTGCAGGGAGCTCTTGATAACACAGCTGCCTCACTGCACAGCTCAGCTGATTTAGATTTTCCATCCCGCTTATGAAGGGAGGGTGTTCGGGGAGTGAGAGAGGATTGCAGTTATGTGTGTGATAGATTACAGTTTTCCAGCTCTACATGCCCAGCAGGAATGTGTCAGAATGGAACAGACTGAGGTTGGCAAAACTGAGTTTAGGCTATAGTCAGGGCACAGTGACACACATTTTCCAGCCCTTGTGCTCTTGGTTTGAGTGGAGATGAGTCAGCACAGACAGCAGTCTGATTAAAGACCAGTTAAGAAAAGCGGACTGTAGTTTCACTCCCTCCCTTCGTGAAGGGGTTGGGCCTGTCACTGTGCCGCTGAGGCTCTTACATAAAGAGCAGAGAACATGCCAGTGTGCAGTTTGACTCAGCCTCGAAGACATTTAATAAACGGTGCAGAAACACAGTCCCTTCCAGAAGATTCTTTTTGGACAACACAGCATTTCCCATGCTCTTTCAACAAGTCAGCGTGACTCAATCGTATCATCTTTTTTCTCTCTGCTGGTTTTGACATTGATTATTTTGGCTGAGTCCTATTTCCAACATCAAAACTCTTCCTTCAGCAACGGCCTTGACTTCATCAGATGGCGAAAAGAGGAAGATAGAAGAGAAAGGAAAGACCACTTACTAAGAGCAAATTTGAGGAAGGATTTATTTCTAATCCAGATCTCCTTCTGCTCTCACGCTGGGGAAGATAAAACAGACCCCTTTCAGATTTCTCACTTCTCAAGTCCGCTGCAGGATTCAGCGAGCATCCATCATGCACCTGAAAACCATGAAGTGCAACCGCTTCTGCCTTATCGCATCGCTGGAGGATCTGGATATTTTTAACAGACCTGCAGCCAGGGTATTGTGTTTGTGTTTTTAGCCAGTGATCTTTTCTGTGCACCTCAAATGTGACTATGGTCTGTGAAGAGTAGACTGATCAAATATGCCTTTTTTTGTTTAGAACTTTTGTATAAACATTTAGATGTATTGTTCTGGATAAAAGTATGCTGCTTATTTCTGACTTTTTAGCATCACTTGGCAAGAGTGACAAAAGCAAAAATAAAGAAAGAAGGATTGACTCAAGTGATTTATATATGTATATACTAGGTTCTGTAAATGCTTGTAATTAATTCATAAGAAAAGTCACAGAGCTGATAATGGACCACAAGCATCTGGGAGAAACAAATCATTTTAAAGAGCATAACAAAACACTATTCTGCTACAATACATGGCAGAGGATAGTAAAGCAATATTCATAGTCAGTGGCCTTGCTGAAGTATGGCCAACAGACATAATAGGCAGGGGACAGCAAGGATGGTGAAATAAGGGATATTGTCTTCTGAGTTTATGGGACACTTTTGTTCCACAGTAAGTTTCATCAGTTTGTCATGTTGTCAGACAAAAGAACAAGGACCGATTGGGGAAAATGGAAAAGAATGGAAATGAGCATGGGTGGAATGACAAATGAGGAGCAATTCAGAGCGATGAGTCTGACATGAGTGATGATCGTGCTCAAACTCACACACATTTAGTAAATGACTGATTCAGGCAGTTGGCTCATAATGCATTCTTGTCACTGTTTTGCATGGGGCCTGATCCAGTTTTCCACCATCATTTGTCTGTGCTCCTGCATCCCTCTGCAATTCTCCCTTGTTGCCCTGGAAACCAGGATCTTGTGGCATGCTTCGGGAGCTAGTCATTTACAGGCCTTGTATAGCATTAGCATTTTGTGCGTCACTGAGGATTAATATAGAAACACTCACAAAATGTCAGTCTGATTAAAACAAAACCTGTCAATTGCAGTTACAACTTTCCTAGCCATATTTCTGTGTAAAGTGTGATTTCAGGTAATTGTGTATTTATTTCAGTGTTGACTTTCTCCCCCAGGCTAGTTTCGAAGAGCTCTTCCATGCCTTTGATGGTGAAGTTACCTTTCAGTATTTCAAGAGCTTCAGGCGAGTGAGAATTAACTTCAGCAATGCTCTGGCAGCTGCAGAAGCGAGAGCAAGACTCCACAAGAGTGACTTCAATGGCTCAGAGCTCCGACTTTATTTTGCCCAGGTATGTTACTGTTATTAATATATCTTTTCTTCTCTTTCTGACTGGAAACAAAATCTTTCAGTACCTGTAATCATTCCTCCCTCTGTGATTCCATGTTTCCCACTTTAGTCAGTACATATAGGAAGTGCACGACTGGAGCCTCCTAAACCAGAGAAGCAGTTCCTCCTCTCTCCACCTCCATCTCCTCCTGTGGGATGGGAACAGGCTCAGGACTCCACACCTGTCATCAACTATGACCTTCTCTGTGCCATCGCCAGACTTGGCCCAGGTGCCTTTATGTTAAGACTAAAAAGAAAATCTGTTTAGCTGTATTTCTTCTAAAATTATGCTGTATTCATTCCTGATATTTACTCATTGTCTCTTTATGAATCCTTCTAGGGGAGAAATATGAACTACACTCTGGAACTCCCACCACCCCCAGCGTGGTGGTGCATGTGTGCGAGAGTGATCAGGACAGCTCTGGTGCTGAGGATGACGTGGAAAGCTTCAAACGACCGCGACCCAAGATCATCCAGACCCGGCGTCCAGATTACAGCTCCTCTATCACCCAGTGAACATGAAGAGTATGTCCTTGTGCTGTTCAATTTGTTTTTCTGTCTCGGGAATGTCGGGCATGCAAGTAGTCTGTTCCCATAGAGGAATCATTCAGTCAGAGCTCAGCCCTGCAGAGAAAGACACTACACCTGCATTGTCTTTCAGAGGAAAGTGAGTTTATTGCATGCATTTGTTGATAAAGTGGCTAATTTATCCACATCTAAAGGTTAAGGGGGTTTCATGGATGGTTTCCATTGATGTCTATGACTACAGAGAACAAAAGCCTTCTGTCGTGGCTTTATTTATTTCCTTTAATTTGAGAAGCATGCTTTAGGGCAGTTCAAAGATGCATTTTATGATAGAATTTGTTGTCATGGATTTGGTTTTTGTTCATTAACCTTAGTCTTTAAAGAATTGTGGTAATGGATATTTTTTTTTACTTTATATGTTGGTGTCAAAGAAATGACAAGGAAGTGAAAATACACATTTAATTTAGTAAGTGTCCTTTCTCAGAAATCATGTTATATGTTGAATTGGCCACAATTACTGCTAAATGTTTTTTGTCATAAAAGAAATGTGTGTGGGGAAAATCATGACACCCTAACGATGATATTTGTATGGAAATATCATATCATGTCATGACTAAAATTTGCATTCATTTCCTTTGACCATAACACTGTAAAACGAACCGTTTTAATGGGATGACCTTTATGCCCTTTACTAGGATTTGCACAGGTTACATTTGTGCAGTGGTAAAAGTCAACATACTAATATGTCTGCTTTACTCACCCATCTCATGTTGTTTGACTGTGTATGTATGTTTACCTCATTGTGCTGTCTTAATTGTCTGACTGCTCAATTTTTCCACAAAGTTGTTGACTTTGAAAGTGGTGTGGATGTATCTATTGTGATTTGTACCTTTAAAAACCAAAATAATAAATCAGGATTTTGACTTGTACATTTGTCCTTGAAGTGCTTTTATATTTTATCATGATTCCATTTGCGTTGTGAATTAGTTTTAATTTGCTTTTGATCCCACAATCCACAGAAATGTTTTGAAACAAATTCAGGGTTTTTTTTTAATACAAGGAACAAGTGGGCCCTCATTTACTGGCGTAATACATTAATGACGCATGTAGAGGACTTTTCAAGGTGAAGCATGGATTATTCTAGAAATAGAATCCATGAAGACCTCACATGTCATCACCAATGCCTATTTCAATGTGCAGCATTGTTCCCTCTGCTGTAGAGCTATTAATCCTCAAGGTCAAACAGCTGTCTGCATGCTGTATTCTGTCTGACCTCACTCAGTAAGCCCTGTCTGCTTTCTGACATGCCTTCTTTATTACTTGTTCATAAACAGATTTAAATCTTGCAGATTTAATTATTTAGGATTGAGATCCAAGGATAGATTAGTATGTATAGTTACAGTGTGTGTGTGTGTGTGTGTGTGTATGACGGGGGAAGTAATCACAAACAAAGAGATGATGTGCATCACCAACACTGTAATGTTTAAAATGGTTAAAATGGTTTAAAATATATAAAATCATAAATATATTGCATATTTTTAATACATTAAATATTTTTCGACATCTTCTGATTAGAGGTCATTCAATACAGTTCATAGTTTGGGAAAATATTAGAGCATATTGGTTCAGAGATTGCTCACTTGAAGAGCGTTCAAGTAGCGATGACAGGACGTTGCCCTCACCGACCTTCAATCATTTTAGACTCATTAAACCTGCTGATGTCTTGAGGGAGATGTGGGGGTGTGTGTGTGTGAGTGAGAGAGAGAGAGAGAGTGGGACAGAATGTTTCGTACATGTGGGTGGACCTATAGTCTCCAAGAGACTCGTTGTGCTATAATTTATGAGTTAAGGTCCAGGGAGGTTACTATATCCCACAGGCTGCACTTCATTAAAGCTTTTTATAAATCAACCCACTGGAGAGTCAAAGGTATGTCTTTTAAGTAATAGTCTCCCTGACTATTCTTTTTTTAATCAAAAAAGAATAAATTTCATTTAAATCTGAAATCTCATTTGTTGCTGTTCCTGACACTGAACTGTCATTAAGAAATAATTCTAAATGCTGAAGAGCATTTTAACTCTTCATGATTTTCTTTGTTCTAACTAGCAAAAGCAAATATGCTTGCACAAAATCATTCAGATGTGCAATCTCTCCTGATCTCCTTGCTTCAGCACTTTCTTAACGAATCCTGGAACCTTCCAGCGGCACCTTTACATCCTGCAGCTCAGCAGCCAGCTGAAGCTTTCAATGTAGTCGCAGTTACAGCGCAGAGCCAAGGGTTCATCTACATTCTCCTAATGGTTGGGCTCTTCAGCTTTTTCACCTTTGGCATCATGTTCAGTTACATCCGTTCTAAAAAGCTGGAGAACTCGCACGATCCGTACCATCAGTATATAGCCAGAGAATGGGCGAGTGTGCTGGCTCCATCTGCAGCCATAATGCAGGCTCTCAAAAAGGAGTCTGTGGTTATTGGAAACCCTGCAGCCCTGGAGCACCTGCCAGGATGAAGAAGCAAGAAACTGGGGCAGTGAGTGAGCACGGATAACGGATAATGTATAACATGACCATGATGAAGTGCAAACACTTTGCTTTTAAGTGATAACAAGGTTAAATTAAACAAGATTAAACTGTACATTTCTCACAAATCACATTATTCACTATCCTTTGTATCTAAAACAGAATGCTTGCTTAAAAAAGACATAACATTATATGTATAATATTAAATCAGATTTTTTTTTTACATGATGGTTTGTCACATCAATGTGTGAGGATTGAGACATGTTAAATATTTTCTCTTTTAAATCAGTTACTATACACAAATAATAAATGGTAAATCACTGCAAGCAGGATTTGTGTAGTCCTTTGAAATACAGCAAGATTCAGGCATTGTTTCATCTGAGCAGGCTCTGCATCCATATAAATAGCCCTTGCTTAGAGTTCTGCTGAGAGATGGCTGCATTCTCTTTCTCCTCCATGAGCTTCCTCTCTTTCTCTAGCTCCTTCTCCTTTCTATGTTGTTGGTCAGCTTTTAGTACTTTTTCCACCTCTCTGTTCATATTGAAATGAACCATCTGCCAACTCATCAGAGGCACGATCAAGTTGAAATCGTCCACTTTCTTGTTGAGCTTGGCCAGTTCATCAGAGAAAATGGCACAATGTTCTTTCCACTGGATCTGCTCTGAATGTTTCATTGGATTTTCTAGTCTGGCCCGGACTTCCAGCAGTCTTTTGCGCATCTTCTCAATTGTCTCTCTGATCTCCTTCTGGGCTACTATCCACTCAGGTTGGTAGCCATTATCAGTGAGGATGCGGTTGAGGTTGTGGGTCATGGGGTCAGCATAGGGGTTGTGCTCAAACTTGCTGAGTGGTTTGCCAGCGCCGCTTAGGTTGCGGAAGTCACCGCGTGCCATTGACTCCTGGATGAGATCCTCAACCAGCCTCTCCACAGCCTGCGTTATCTGGATCTTCTTGCTTCGCAGACGGGTATCCCGCAAAACCATGGCTCCCTCTTCTGTTGCTGCTTTCTCCATCATTTTGTAGCGATACTCCAACACCTGATCTGTAGCTCTATCCATCTGGAACTGCCGATACTGTCGTTCACGCTGGCTGGGTGTTCCAGAGCCCACACCTTCGTAGCTGAGGTAGTGTCTGTGCTGTGGTGCATGACCTTTAACCTTTTCCTCCTCTTCCTCTTCCTGAGTGTTCTGAGATCTCTGCCGTGCCAGGTGGGCAATTACAACTCTGTAAGCTTCCTCTATGCGGGAGAATAAAGCAGCATCAGCAGTGGGGGCTCCAGAATCAGGGTGGTACATTTTAGCCATGCATAAGTAGGCTTCTTTAACCATGGCATGGCTGGTGACTCCATCCTCAGGCAATTGCAACAGGCGCAGACTCTCTCTTAAGCCACGGACAGGTCGAGGTCTGGAGCTGAGCAGGCGAACAGTGATGGCACTGTAGACAAACAGAAGTCTGTGATGGTCTCCAGGGTACAGTCGCAGGAACGCAGTGCAACTCATTGTGCTGAACAGGAGAACACAAGCAAACATCAGAAGAAGAAACAGACATTAAAATAGCCCCAATAGACACATCAAATGTGTACTGCAATGTTTAAATAGGTAATTCAGCATCTCCAGTATGAAGAAAACTAAGTCATTAAAGTGTTATGGTGTCTTGTTTCTTTCTTTTGGGAAAGTCCTATAAGATCTGCAACTTCTGTTTTCCCTTGACCCATGAAGAACTCTTTTTTTCTAATAGTGCAGATTATACAAAGCACACAGAACAGAAAAATCACTTCACAGTTCATTAGAAAAAAAAAAAACAACAATCATACCAATGATTCTTCCCCAACCCCCCAGGTTAAAAATGAATACTTGAACAGAAGACATGCATTGGCCCCCCTCTTAATCGCTGCTTGCTCCTATGCTGTTTCTGTATGTTTTGTTAAGAGGATTTCTTCATGTGGTTTCACAGAATAATGAACCCTGGCGATGTAAACAGTTTCTGTAAGTCTGTTATGTCACGCATAAAAGGGAGGGATTTATAAAACTACAGACAGACTATTTTTATATCAGCCAGTGTAAGGAGCATTTTCCAGCAGCGTGAAAAACATCAAATTGACATGAACTTCTTCGCTGCGTCTCAATCATGGACCATGTTTTGTTTTTGACTGTTTATGTTTTATGGTCTTGGCGCAATTACGTCACTCTTGTGCGACAGATCACTATACACGTAATGTGTCCGTGGTGTATGTGAAACTTTATTCCGTGCTCGTTTTAAAGCAATCCCAGCGTATGGTCACGAATCGAGAATTTACACCCTGATTTTAGCAGATTTAATTCAGCTGGTGTATCTGGCACCTGATTTGAGAATTTGCTAAAAGACAAGCCTGTAGAAAGTTTAGCGCACGATAGCATTAAAAGAAACAAAGGGATGATATGCCATACCTCGGTTTATTCTACAAATCCTCCAGTTTCCAACGGAGCTCAAGTCTAACCGGCCTTGTACACAGAACACGGCGGTTTGTTGTCTTTCGGTGAGCCGAAATACTTGCTGGGATTTGTAGTGTACCAGCTTGTCAGAAATATGCATGTAATGTAGAGAACTAACCACAAGATGGCACCAAACGCCAAGTGCTGCTGTATGAACTGCCAGTAAAACTCTTTCCTCAAAGTCCTCAATCATTGTGACCTCAGATAAATGATCCTCGGTGGTTAGTTCTCTGTTGTTGAACTCACACCGTCTGGTCAGTAGTCCAACACCTTAATCACTGAGCTACACTACATGATGGCTTTAAGCTTACTATTTATGATAACATATTGAGGTAATTGCATATTATTCAAACATCAATATAATTTAAAATGCAGCAAGGTTTCCAATAACAATGACCCGGGTGCTAGTATATTGAGCCTCCTGACAGGTTAATGCTCTGGGCTCCCTTCCACAGAAGAATCAGCCCTCACATTCCCTGGTTTATAGTTCTATCAAACAGTGTTCAGAATATTAAAAAAAATGTTTTTATTCAGTAAATGATACGCATTGGAAATTCAGTATTATGACTATGGCTATTTTGCAGTAAATCCCCGTAGAATGCCTTGCTACTCAGAAATCCTTATCAATCTGTAAAAAAACACATTTTCTTTTACAGAAAAAGAAACATAATCTGTAAAAGAAACACATTCTCATGAAATGGTGTCAATACAGCAGGCACTAGAAATACATTGAGTAGAAATGGCCCAAATTCAGGTTACCAGTAGCCCATTATGTCCTCTTTTTTCACTCTGAAAGAATCCATCCAATAAGTCTGATAACTGTACAATTCAGTCACAGAAAGGTCTTCTGTCTTTATTTATTCAAAATTAAAAGAGTGGTTTATGTAGAACATTTGTAACACAACTCTACATTGACATATGTAGATTAATTGTCTCTGTTTGCATGCCTGATCAGTCAAATGTAGGCTGTGTGAGTGGATCAGTGGCTGCCCAAAGGACCATGGGACCATTTTACCATCTGAAAAAGATCAATGAAATGAGATCAATCTGCTGGAGTGCTTTGCTATGGGTTTTGTCTGTGTTCCATGGGGTAGGCTACAAAAGATTGGATTGGGACACAGATTGTAACAGACCTCTCAAGCTCAGAAGCACAAAGAAAATATAACTGCAGAGAAGGACAGCAGCGTAACAGGACTGTGAAATGGCAAGCTTCACTGAGGAAGACCTGGACCATTATTTACAGAATAAGGTCATACAAATAATAAGTGGATTTGATGATTTATGGAATTGAATTATTTAATTTGTAGGATTGTAGTTTGCTTTTTTAATCAATAATAGCAAAATTATTGATATTCATGTGTTTTATAATAAATGAAGGAATAGAATTCATGCATTTATGCATTTATTAATTTGCATTTGAACATGAGATTAGGAAGGCATAACTGAATAATACTGTGGCAACGTGTTGACATTACTGCATTCTCTGCAGGTTGATCTTCGACACCGGCAGGTCTCTAAATCTGTAGAGGAGGTGCAAAAAATAGTCAAAGACCTAACTACTGAGATTAGCTCAAAGGATACCCGTTTCCATTCCATTGCCAATACAGGAGATCACCATAGCAGCTTTAAAGTAACATTTTTAGATCAATGTAGTGATGTAATGTTATTTGAGATATATACAGGGGTTAGACAATGAAAATGAAACACCTGTCATTTTAGACCACAATAATTTATTAGTTTGGTGTAGGGCCTCCTTTTGCGGCCAATACAGCGTCAATTCGTCTTGAGAATGACATATACAAGTCCTGCACAGTGGTCCGAGGGATTTTAAGCCATTCTTCTTGCAGGATAGTGGCCAGGTCACTA
>JAOVYV010000048.1:11143139-11153546 GCA_025674545.1 Hassar affinis | reverse complement strand
GCCCCACCCGGGGATCGAACCCGGGTCCTTCTTGCTGTGAGGCGACAGCGCTATCCACTGCGCCACCGTGCCACCCTAGTATTGTTCACTTAAAATTAGAAAACAAATATAGCCAACATTATGTGCAAATACATTATTATACAATGCAGAGATGATCTCTTTTAAGTTAACATGATACACAGAAATCAGTTCTTCCCTCAAGTTTGCAATGATTACATTTAAAAGCCCTATTTCAAATACTAGCTCAGCAATTTGTAGTGAGAATGTCCATGCTAACCACTTGCCCACATGGCTGATGATTATTTATCTAAGCAAAAGTGAAATACTGTAGATACATAAAATTGTAAGTGCTTGCAGTTGTATTGTTACAGTGTCCCTTTTCCTCTTGTGCATAACATAACATTACATAATAAAGACTCATTTTTATCACCGCATTTTATTATTGCAATTTACATCTGAATGAAAAAGAGCTGCGTTTCCCAGTGGCCACATCCAGGCTATAATTTTATTCTAAATTCTGTAGGTGTTTAACACAAATTAAGAGGTTGTAAAGGCTGTGAAAATGCTTTGTGGCTGCCAGAATAAACTGAGTACTGGCTGCCCAAATAATCAGAGAGATTATTAAAATAACAAAACTCATGTAGCTTAATGCCGGGCCTGTGGCTTAAGGTACATGTTGCCTGGCAACAATAAAACAGGCTCAGAGAAATGGCTACCATCATTCACATTTCCTTTCCCTGCTCAGCACTCTCCCATTCTGAAGGTAATAGAGATTCATGAGCTTCAATGCTGCTAATAGCTTTCTTTCAATTTTAGGAATGCTTAGTGTAGTAGTCAGACACAATGAAAGAAATATAAAATGTTGAAGGATTTGCCTGTACTCATTTCTGCAGTGCAGTTATTTATGATGACAGACTTGTACGTATATATAATGACATATTGTATATTCATATGAAACATGACTGTTTTATCATAATTCACAGTTGCCTTTTCATACTCTTTTGGAAAGACCTGACGTTATAATCTGTAAAGTATGATTTGATTTTACACATGAGGCTATTTAACCAGACTAACTTAGTCTGTGTTTATAATATCTATTACTATTTCTCTCTCTCTCTCTCTCTCTCTCTCTCTCTCTCTCTACTCTGTGTGTGTGTGTACGTGTGTGTGCATGTGTATGTTTTCAATGCTGTGCTGTCTCCTGTTATTGAGTGCACAGAAACAAGCTGCTCTTTGTTTCGAGTGCCAGGCTTAGGAAAGGCAATGTATTTTTCTCCCTCCCTCCCTCTCTCTCTCTCTCTCTCTCTCTTTCTTTCTTTCTCTCTATGTCATTGATTCTTTCAGTTACTTGGCAAACTGATGGTGTGGTGTGGTTGGAATAGCAGATGGAAGTAGCGAAGTGGATAGTGACTGCCTAGTTACATGTTCAGGGAACATTTTCTTGGATGGTCACATATGGGCCCCCATCTTACACCCTTTTTTCATTTCTTTTTATTTCTGGTAATGAAAAAAAGCAATTCAGCACCACCCTCAAATCACATCCTGCTACATAATAGTGCTAGTGTTGAGCAGCTTTCTCTGGGTGTACTGTCAATTTTATTATTATTATTATTATTATTATTATTATTATTATTATTATTATTATTGGTGTTGGTTTTTATTTTAACCACATTTTTAAAGATTAAGATCTCTTAAAAGACAGAAAGTAAGAAAATAAGCTTTTTCAGAGGACTGCATATCAGTTCTGTTCTGGCCTATGAAATATCTTAAGCACAAGAAGTGTGTGTGCATGTGTTTGTTCAGATTCAAGGACATTCAGTGAAAAACTCTTATCATCTTCTTTCACCACTCTCATTCTCATTTTCTCTAAAACAATACAAACAAAAACAATATCATGCATAGACTTTATAGAAGAACATGCACAATGTGCACACTTTATATTGGTATCATTTTTAATTATTATTTGTTCCTGATATCTATGTTATATCTTTCTTACTTTTCCTTCTTCTCTGAACAATGTCTGAAGCGTTTCAGTATAGATGTACTTTTGCAAAATAGGATTTCCTTTGACTGGATTGTTGCTAATAATAATAATAATAATAATAATAATAATAATAATAATAATAACAATAGAAGTGACATGGTGTCACAGCTCTAGGGTCCCCTATAAAAGATCTTTATTGCTATTCATTGCCAGGCACACACTGTAAAATATTACCTAGTTCATATTTTGAAAACAGACTACTTGATGAAGTAAGGTATAAATTGAAAGCATCATATGAAAGAAACTCCAGTACTGGAAAGCCATGTATGTTAACGTTTTTATGTTTTACAGACATAGCCAAATTGTTTCTGCCCTCCAGCAATGTTCACATGTTTGGCAAGGTGGTGTTTTAGTCCATCAAAAATGACACTAATAATTTTCACACAGAAGGGACAATGGCTCAGGCATATGGAGGCCTTTCCTGTGTACAACAGGGGACAGAATAAATGCTGAATATCATCCTGGATCGATCCTCTGTGAGCTCTGAATTAATTAAGATTTTTTTTTCCTTTCATTGTAAGTTTTCAACTTCCATCATGCCTCCAGACTTGTCTGCTGCAGAATTTTGACTAGGTAAATGTCAATACAAATGTGAATGCTTATAAAATCATGAATGTCTGTGTAATGTCTTACAGTAAAGTACTTCATTGTCCTATAAATTAAATATAAACTATTAGAACATATTCTAACTTCTTCACTAAAGCTGAGTGAAAAACTCAATATCACTGAGATATTATTCTGTAAACATACAGAAAGCAACAATAGGTGGTTGTATTTCTCTTAAGTTGTAATGGATTTCTGTCCACACAGGCGTCTCTGGCCCTTGTTCAATCTTTTCTCATTACTACTGTAACTCACTCCTGGCAGGCCTGCCTCTGAGCATTATTCAACATCTGACTTCCTGAAGTACTCAAATTAGCACTTTAATGTCACTTTAAATAAATAAGTAAATAAATAAATAATTAAATAAATAACTTGAATAAATAACTCAAATAATAACTTAAATAAATTACTTGAATAAATATGTAAGCCAACCAAACAAACCAATAAATAAATAAATAAAATGTTTGTTACTTGTGTGCTTTTCTTACTATATTACCAACCAAACAGAGTTTTTAATCTGATTGCATTCTTAGTCTGTGAACTAGTGAAACAGAATCAGTATGTAAATGGGAGATTGAGCCAGATGGCATGCCACACAAAAAGAGTGACTGAGATGAGTTACTGACTGAGAAAGAAGTGATACAGAAAACAATGCATGGTTATATGCAGAGTAATAAATAACCATAGCAGACACCAGAGTAAAGTGAATTAAAAAAAGATAAAACAGTAAGTAAGGATAAGTTAGTGGTTTCAGTACACTTTCATTTTAGTATACAAACTCTCTGACTTCAGGTAAAGGAAGTCAATTGAAAGGACAGGCCAGACATTTTGTCTTTGAACTATAGGGGTTTAGTTTTCACTTGTTTCACTGTTATATCACAAACATGTCAAGTATAAAGCATAAACTACTTTCAACTACAAAGCTTATCCACTGATATCATATGTAATTGCATTAACCACAGTGATTACACATAGCACTTCATCAAAATAATAATGGGTTCACATCATTCACAGTCATTTCAAAAGGCATTATAAACTGTATGTGGAATGTATTTAAGAATGGGAAAACTCTTTGCCTTGTTTCTGTTGGAGATAAGAAGTGTAAAGCTGCTTATCCTACTCATACTCTGCCCCATGCCTGGACCGGCTTTATCTGGCCTAATGAACACAACCACAAATAGTTACAACCACAACTACAACTGAATGTACAACTGAATATATAAATGAATAACAACCAACCAACCAAATAAACAAATAACAAAAATGGTTGCTCTGTTGTGCTGTGTTGGCAATTTTGCTGGCATGGGTTGGGTCCACTAATCCCCTTAGACTTTATGTGACTGCAAGTACAGGGTTATTCAGACTGATCACCTGTGCAGGCCCAGAGACTTGTAGAATTTTGTGTCGAAGCACATTGTTGGCTTTCTGTAAGTCAGTTGTTTTGTAAGCTTGTGGCTTAACATCTTACAAATACACTCTGTGGCTTTTCTTTTCATTTCTATACTTCCTACTGTTTCAATACTGAATGCAAAATAATTTTATTTTTTTTCCAGAAATGATAGATCATTTGTGGAGCCTCTACCATTGCCATGTATGACTTCTCTTTTAGGTTAATTTAAAAAATATAGCTGAATGAGAATGCTGAGTCAGTTATCCCACCACATTGTGATACTACAGTCACTTTTCTTGTCACTGTGTTACTGTTCTGTGGTGTTTGAGACATTATTGACTTCTATTAAAAATTCTCTCTCAGACTGAACATTTTTTGCAAAAAAGTTTTTTTTTTCAAAGTAGCCATTCTGAAAGTCTGTTCTCTTGCCATGCTGTTATCTCAAGGCTGTGTCTGTAGCATGACACAACACTCACAGTTTCACAACAGGAGCCTAGAGAAGATAAAGCACTAGGTAATTCAGTTCTGTCCAAGCTGACATGCCTGTGAAATGGGCATTCAACAGCATCAACACACAGAGAATATGTATGTTTTCCAAATGTTGTTAGAACAGGAAGCAAAAATACACTGAGATGCATTTTGGGTAACAGTTTTCACTGTGGAATGAGAATACAAACAGTTAATAGATGCACAAACAGTGTAGGATAGAAAAAGACAGGAAAGCAAAAAAGATAAAAAATAGAAAATTAGACATTTTCTTGCACAGCTGCAGATGATCACAGTTTTCATAATCTTTGGCTTCCAGTTTATTAACACAAAATATGTTTTTTAATATTTAGATATGTGCCACTAATCACTGATACCTTAAAAGCTAAGCAAAGACACAGTAAAGAAAAACACTGTACGGCCACATTCTAAATGCATAATGGTTAATTCCACATTAAGTTGATTGGTACAACCTGGCTTGGTAATCCTTAAATGGAACTTTTAAATTCAAGTGTAACCCAGGTTGTAGGCAAGTGAAACAGGTCATGGCTAAAGAAATATAGTATATGCAGTGTGCTGTTGAAGATATTATTTATTGCTCAATTACAGTGACTACAGGGTTCATTCAGTCATTCATCTTCGGTAACAATTTTATCCTGGTCAAGATAACAGTGGAATCAAATACTACCCCTGGAATAATATACCCTAGATAGGATGCAAGCCCACAGGAAGTGCCTTTGTCACACACACACTGAAATATATATCGAATTATATTAGTGGGGAACAGAAAGATTTCAAAGACAAGGGAAACGAAAAGTGACGCCACTGTTATATTGATATAAAATTATTTCCATAAATCTTTGAGATCATTAAGCTGTACATCCAACCTCCACAACACGGACTGTTCATTCATCACCTGGGATGGAAGTAGCGCCTTGAGACTCCAAACCACGCCCCTAGGCCCTGTGTTACTATGGCAACAGCAGCATACGTCAGCAGAGTTGCAGCTCCAGCTATAAAAACTTCAACGAGTTTCTGAGGCTGCTGTGCAGAGGAGCGAGTTTTAAGTGTGTTGATTTGTTTTAATCGCAGCATCAACAAGTCCTGGGAGCTCAACTGGGCACCGGAGAAGTGCAGAAAGAAATTTAAGAAAGTTGGAACTTCAGCGGGTGACAAGCAAAGATGGGACGCGGAGTGAGTAACAAACTAGACTGCCATACATGCAGTAATTTAATGCACTGCTGTTAATGAGAAAGATACAGATATTCCACTGGTAAAGTTTGTGGTTCATGGTGAATTTTCTGGAAAGAGATATAACTAGCATACGGCTTGCTCTTCCCTATCAATTTTGTAACGTGTAATTCAAATTGTTTATTAAACATAACGGTGGGTATTATGTGAAAAACTCTGACACGGTCTAAGATATGGACTGACTCTGTAAACAGGACTGTCATTTCAAACAGCCATTGAAGAAATATTTGTCAAAGGTAGAATGTGCTTCTTGAGAATGTGAAATGATACTATGTTTATTTGATATCCATATTTATGCAAATTATGCCAAAGATTATTCTCTGTGCGCAGTACTTGTAATCGGCTTGTGCTGCACATACCCAGAGACAAGTGTAAACAAAAAGCATTCTCAAAGTCCTGCTGTATGAACAACTCTCCTCTGTCCCAAGTGCTTTTCTGAACTTAAAATGTTATCTTTGTAAATCCGTGTTTACTGTGTCCTAACATATAAATGTATTATTATTATTATTATTATTATTAGTAGTAGTAGTAGTAGTAGTAGTAATAGTAATAGTATTAGTAGTAGTCTGGTTATAAGGATGTACAAAATTAATTAGTTTTTTTTTTTAGTTTCAAATGGTCTTGCAAAACTGCAAGCAAAAAAGTTTGAGAGTTGCCATTTGTAACTTGCATTAATTATTTATTATTGTTTACCTAAAACATCGTATACATCTGTTCATCAGCATGTTGAATCATAATAGTTCTTTATTAAGTTTCTATATTATTAATTTAGTTGAATAATATATAATATATATTTTCCCTTAAGTTAGAGTTATCGAATAGGGAACGTGTGCATAATTATGCAAGCTAATTCACAGAAAAGAAAAGCTATTCTTAAATATTCATATTTGTTCTTCACAGTGGAGAGATCTGTCATGAAGGAGCCAAACATGTACACAGTATGATTTTCATGTGCCTTTTTGACTAACAAAAATATTTTGTAATTTAGTAGTCCATTCAAATGCCTGCATGAAATGGTCTTATCATCCATGGCAACTGAACAGCCCCTGACTGTGAAAGGGCTGATGCTTGAGTGCTCAAATAACTTCCATCCAATTTTGGGACACACAGCGGCCCCTTTTTTCACTCTCTGAGGCACACTATTGGCCATTGTCTTAAAGCAGTATGTGATCCCTATCACAAGGCTTACTGCAGCGTTACAAGTTGTTGTTACTGCTGTCCTTCCCCTGTGGGACATATTGTGTTTAGTGTGTTATGGTTGAATGAACTACCTCAGTGTCACAGAGTGGAACAGGTAATGCTGACTAAAAGGTCCTAAACTGCATAAAAAATATGCTTGATAGTTATTCCACCACGCAGTGGACTGTAAACAAGATAATCATGTTCAATACAAAACAACACAGATAAAATTATACATATTATATAGTCTATGCTGTTCATGTCATCTGTGCTATTCATTGGCCAAGATTCTTTATCTAATTGCTGCTTTTCAGCAAAATGTGCAATCTGACTTTAGGACAAGGTGTAAGGTGGTGCAATTCAGTGTTTCCTTGTGAGCCACAGTCTCCTGCACATGAAGCACAAAAACATAAGCATCATCACTAACGCATCACTTGAACTGTAAACAATGGTTGAACAGTCATTTGAATAAAATATGAGTGATAAAGGCCATCAGAGGGTCTTTATCCACTATGAAAATTCCAGTTTCAGGTGTCCAGAGGGCAATTAGTGATGATTAAGTATTAACATATGCAGATATTCTTTTGGAAATATATTACAGACTGTCTAATAAAAAGAAAAATATGACTTTTTTTATGTCCAGACATGCCTTCTTTCCAGTGCTGCTCCCAGTCATTTGTTCCACTTACAGTGACACCAATTCTATGTAATAGCTGACTAACAATGTCTTTGGGTAGGCCATAGACCCAGACATGTTCTGAAAGATAAGCTCAGTGGTCTCTAGGGCTGTGGGCAGGCCTACAAGGGGGAAAAATTTGACACCTTTGGAAAAGTGGTCAACAATGACAAGAATGGCAGTTTTGCCCTGAGACTGTGGCAAGTCATCAAGAAAGTCAATGGCTATATGCGACCAATGCCTCTCAGGAATGGGCAAGGGGTGCAGCTTACCTGTTGGAAATGTTCTAGGCACCTTGGCTTGAGCCCAGGTGGTGATACTGGACAAACAGCTTACTGGGTGGGGGCTGAACGCTCCCCCTTGCTGGTTAGTGGTCTCATATCTTCTGGTCTAGGGGAGAATCGGCTCTGGCCTTGCCATTCTTTAAACAAGGTCTGTAAGATAGGACAAAGTTAAAGCGAATTGCCCACCTGGCTTGGTGAGAATTTAGCTGCTTGATGGCTCTAAGATACTCAAGGTTCTTATGATCTGTGAATATAGTTCCCACGTCATAGTTCTGCTCAGCTGGAGTGAGCTTACTCAAGAAGAAGGCTACTGGGTGTGGTGTTGTCTTTGTTTGGTGGGCTGTCCTTGACTCTGCAAAAGGACCACACCCACACCTTGTCTGGAGGCATCGACCTCGACGAGAAAGGGGAGATTAGGATCTGGCAGTTTGAGAACAGGGGCTGTGACGAATGCCTTCTTTAGTGAGGCGAAGGCCAGTTCAGTTTACCAAGTCTGTGAGGGGGGCAGCCTGATGACTAAAGTTCCTGATAAAACAACAGTAGAAATTGGTGAACCCCAGGAACCTCCTTAGTTCCCAGACTGTGGTGGTCTGCTTCCACTGCGTGTTCAGTTCAACCTTCTGACAGTTCATGGAAACCCATTTGGGGCCAATGTGACATCCAAGAAACTCCACTTTAGGCTGGTGAAATCACATTTTTCCCTTTTAACAGCAGGCCCTGGAGAACCTTGTTGATGAGGTGCTGGAAGATTCCTGGTGCAGATGCCAGGCCATATGGCATAAACAAATACTTGAAATGTCCAGAGGTGGTGCTGAATGCTATCTTTCACTCATCTCCCTTCTGAATGCTCACAAGATTGTAGGTGCTTCTAAGGTCCAACTTAGTAAAATACTTGGCCCCTCTAAGCTGCTCCAGGGCTGAGCAGATGAACGGAAGCAGGTGAGGGTATTTGACTAGGGCCTTATTCAAACTTCTGTAATCAATGCAAGGCCACACCTTCCATGGCAGTTGTTTGGACTGGACAGATCCCAAGGTTAAGACTGTGCAATGGGAAATGGCTATTAGGGCCACCCCTGGTGCGTGGAGTAGCAGCAGGCCTTGTTGAGGCTTCTCTGAGGTAGGCCGTTTGGTCAGGAGGTTGTCCAGGGTGATGGACGTCAAGATGTCTCTAGACTCATGTCCACATTACAGCATGCCAACTCTCTCTGCACCTCCGAGTTGAGGCCTCGGCGAAATGTGGCCCTTAAGGTGGGTTTGTTCCAGCAACTCTCTGCAGTGAGGGTACGAAACTCTAGGCCATAGTCAGCAGCCTGGCAGCTGCCCTGCAAGACAGAAAGGAGGCCATCATCATTCAATAAATCTGGAGTAAGAACAGGTGTCCTCATCTGCATGGTGACAGAGGCCACTGGAGGGCCCATCCACTCAAAAGACTGATGACCACGGCAACCTTCTGCTGGTCATTGAGATCACCGTGAAGCGTAAAAAAGAGGTCACACTGGAGGAGGAAGTTCAGTTCAACAGAAATTCAAAGCTCGAGGAATTCGGGAAACACACCACACTCTGGCGGGGGCAAAACTAGGAGGAAACACAAAGAAACAAATGGACTGTAAGTGCAGGGCAAGGTGACGAAATACACTCAAAACTAGGCCTAGAAATTTAAGAGCAATACTTAGTTTTAGAACGATAGTCTTGATGATGTGACAAACAGAAGCATGACGGCAGTACCAAGGTTCATCCGCACTGGGGAGAATAAATGCTGCCCTTTTATTTCCCCACCTCATCTTAAAGGAAGTAATCAAAGATGGCCACCAGCAGGTGAGCCTTGTTGGTTAGGCCCTGTGGGAGTTGTAGCTCCTGACTGTAGTCTTCCCACAGGGTGTCGGAGGCACCCTCTGGTGGCCACGGGCATGACAATAGCTGCATGAGTACATAGTTGAAATGGTCATTTTACTACAAAGGAAATGTTATTATGGTGCTAGTATATTATAGCTTGAACTGTGAGCACTGTATTGCTGTTTGACTTGTCGTAAAGGGTTAATGTCGAGAAAGTAAATTCCTTTAGACAAGTCATTATAACATCTTTGACATAACCAGCTGCTCTACCTAGCTTCTGGTATGTTAAAGCCTCCTTGTATTCTGTTTGCATCGTTAGTGTTTTGTACATCTATAATAAGAAGCTTCCAAAATAAATCATTGTGTCTTTTGCACCATCACAGGGAGGAGGACGAGATCAGTCTGACCCGGCAGCAACGTCAGAGCAAAGTGGGAAGAAAAAGAACAAGAACAAAAAAGATATGGATGAGCTGAAAAAGGAAGTGGATTTGGTAAGCATTTTTAACTTTTATTGTTTTGATCATGGCAACACGGTGGCTCGGTGGGTAGCACCGTCGCCTCACAGCAAGAAGGTCCCGGGTTTTATCCCCGGGTGGGGCGGTCTGGGTCCTTTCTGTGTGGAGTCTGCATGTCCTCCCTGTGTCCGCGTGGGTTTTCTCCG
>JAOVYV010000048.1:11130749-11143039 GCA_025674545.1 Hassar affinis | reverse complement strand
CCCTGTCTAGGGTTGTTCCTGCCTTGCGCCCTATGTGGCCGGCTAGGCACCGGCTCTCCCGTGACCCTGAAAAGGAAAAAGGAATGTTTTGATCACACGGGCACTTGAACATCAGAAATTTAAGAAAGTTAGAAATTTGATTTTATTTGATATTTAATTGATAACTCAGAGGCCTTATAATAATTTTTGTGTACATATTGCAAATTTCTCTTTCTTTTTTTAAATTATTAGAGTTTTTATTCTTTTATATAAATGGATGTAACTGTAATAACTGAAATTTCCTGCTGGGATCAATAAACTATTTCTGATTCTAATTCTGATTCTGATATTTCTATTAAGGATGATCATAAGCTGAGCTTAGATGAGCTTCATCGTAAATATGGTACAGACTTGAGCAAGGTAAGTGGCTTTATGTATGTTCTCAATTGAGAGAATCTTTGTGACATAGAAAAATATAGTTAAATAGAATAATATCTCTCCCAGGGCCTAACAAACTCACGTGCACAAGAAATTCTTGCCCGTGATGGCCCCAATGCCCTCACTCCTCCACCTACCACACCGGCGTGGGTGAAGTTCTGTAAGCAGATGTTTGGAGGTTTCTCCATGCTGCTGTGGACTGGTGCTGTTCTCTGCTTCCTTGCATATGGTATTCTAGCTGCAATGGAAGATGAACCAGCCAATGATAATGTGAGCAAAAATTTGTATCAAATAATACTTTTTGTCTTTTTTAGGTTAGGAGAGGTTATGTTAAATAATAACATGTTAAATGATAATTTTGCTTTTGAAATGCAGCTGTATTTGGGAGTTGTGCTTTCAGCTGTTGTCATCATCACTGGTTGCTTCTCGTACTACCAAGAGGCCAAGAGCTCGAAAATCATGGACTCCTTCAAGAACCTGGTGCCCCAGGTAACAAAATTTTTACTCTATAGCAGATATAAACCTATACAATTTTAGAATTTATGTAGCAATGTATAATTCTGTTCCCCATATTTTTATATTTTGAAATAGATTAATTACTGGTCAAAATGAGGTCTTCAGCTATTTAGGTAGTTTACAGGATGTATTCATGCAGAATGCTGTTGACTTAAATGTGTTGTTAGTATCTGCCCTTGTTGACCCATAAGAATAAAAAACTGCACAGAATGATATCAGAACATATGATGAAGAATTACAGCAGAGAAGTACCCTTTAAATGCTAATGTAAAGAAATTGAGTAATCTAAAATAGTTAGAAATAGATGCAAAATAGGCTTGGCTTATTTCCTGTTAAGATGTATATTTTAACAAATGTTCCTAGCAAGCTCTGGTTATCCGTGATGGTGAGAAGAAGCACATTAATGCTGAGGATGTGGTTTTGGGTGATCTGGTGGAGGTAAAAGGTGGAGACAGAATACCAGCAGATGTGCGTATCATATCTGCAAATGGTTGTAAGGTAGGTCTTTTCGAGAGCAATTCAACAAATCAATTGTAGATAACAGTTATTGGTTCCAACACCAAAATATTTACATACTGCATCTTCATGTATAACACCTTTTTTGACTCTTTTATAGGTGGACAACTCATCTCTTACTGGAGAGTCAGAACCTCAGACTCGTACTCCAGAGTTTTCCAATGATAACCCTCTGGAGACCAGGAATATTGCTTTCTTCTCTACCAACTGTGTGGAAGGTACTTGACAGTTGTGAGGGATGCAGTAGACAGGATTTTGTAATATTAATAAGGAAATGTTCAAAGTCAGCAGAGACAATCCTGGTAATAGTAGTGATTTCCATTTAGGCACTGCGCGTGGCATTGTCATCAGTACCGGTGACCGTACCGTCATGGGCCGAATTGCCACACTTGCCTCTGGTCTCGAGGTGGGCAGGACGCCCATCTCTCTCGAAATTGAGCACTTCATCCACATCATAACAGGCGTGGCTGTCTTTCTTGGACTTTCCTTCTTCATCCTTTCTCTTGTCTTGGGATACTCCTGGCTTGAAGCAGTCATTTTCCTCATTGGAATCATTGTTGCTAATGTGCCTGAAGGACTTCTTGCTACGGTTACTGTAAGTAAAAAAAAAAAGGTTGTATTTTAGCTTTAATTTAACTCTGTGTTGGCCAAGGATTAAGTGAACCTTAATGGAAATTGCATTTTGTTTTATTTTATTATCTTTGTGTCTCTTGAGGTGTGTCTCACGTTGACAGCAAAACGCATGGCAAAGAAGAACTGCCTGGTGAAGAACCTTGAGGCTGTGGAAACCTTGGGCTCCACATCGACCATCTGCTCAGACAAGACAGGAACACTGACTCAGAACCGCATGACGGTTGCACACATGTGGTTTGACAACCAGATCCATGAAGCTGACACCACAGAAAACCAGAGCGGAACCAGCTTTGATCGAAGCTCACCCACGTGGGCCTCCTTGGCACGCATTGCTGGTCTTTGCAATAGGGCTGTTTTCTTAGCAGAGCAAACTGATGTTCCTATTTTAAAGGTACTCTTTCCTATATTATAGCACAGTGATAATACAGGATTAGTTATACATGCTACTGCTTTAAGTGCATATAGGAAAACAATAAATACATTTAACTTTTGTTAAATTTCATTTATCTGATTTAAGAGACTGTCATGATGAGTTTGAATAACATTACATTTTTGTTACACTTTGTAGTATAATATGTACTTATAATCCCACTGATTGTCTGATCTTCCTTAAAGAGAGATGTTGCTGGAGATGCCTCAGAGTCTGCTCTCCTGAAGTGTATTGAACTTTGTTGTGGATCTGTGAAAGACATGAGGGACAAATACACAAAAGTGGCAGAAATCCCCTTCAACTCAACTAATAAATACCAGGTTGGCCCATATTTATATTTTCAACATTATTTTATTGTTAGCAGTATCTGGTTCCTAAAGTGGTTTCCTATGTTATATGATATCATTTTCAACTGAGAAGCAAGGTTTCGTCAGACAACTTGACCTGATGTTTAATTTGATGATGAACCCAGATCTGATTTCAATAAGGATGAGCTGAATAATGCATGATGCATGTTTCAGCACCATACAGCTAAGCAGAAAATGCCATTTATGAAACATTAATTTCTTATTAAATTTATTTCTCTTTGAACATGTAGCTCTCAGTACACAAGAACCCAGATTTTGCATCAGATACCAAATACTTGCTTGTAATGAAAGGAGCACCAGAGAGAATTCTGGATCGCTGCAGCACCATCATGATACAAGGGAAAGATCAGCCTCTGGATGATGACATGAGAGAAGCTTTTCAGAATGCTTACCTGGAGCTGGGAGGGCTTGGAGAAAGAGTACTGGGTAATAAAGGAAAAGGAGGATGAAGAGGATTGTACAGTATAATTAAGATTTGATCTTATAGTAACTAACTTTTTAACTTGACTATTGCAATTTTTTTGCTACCAGGATTTTGCCATTTCTACATGCCAGAGGAACAGTTTCCAGAGGGCTTCCAGTTTGACACAGATGACGTGAACTTTCCTACAGAAAATCTATGTTTTGTTGGTCTCATGTCTATGATTGATCCCCCTCGTGCAGCAGTGCCAGATGCTGTTGGGAAATGCAGGAGTGCTGGTATTAAGGTATGGCCAACCAACTGTCTCAACAATTGCAGTATTATATTCTTAGTATTTTGTAATATTTGAATATTTCATTTTTAGGTTATAATGGTCACTGGTGACCATCCAATCACTGCTAAGGCTATTGCCAAAGGTGTTGGGATTATCTCAGAGGGTAATGAGACTGTCGAAGACATTGCTGCACGTTTGAACATTCCTATTAATGAAGTCAATCCAAGGTATGACTGTTTATTATAATGCACAGACCCAAGCTATCATTTCCCAGAAGCCTGTTTGAATAGGCCAAAAGGTTGTAACTAATTTAAATTAAAAATATAACAAGTATATAAATTGATTCGTAGGGAGAAATCATACAAATAGTCATCCTTTTTAAAGAAAGTATTTGAGGTAGCACATCATGTCAAAAAGCTATTGTGCAACTTATGGCTATGATCTGTGTTTTCTCTTCACATTGCACATAAGAGATAATATTCAATACTAGCTAGCATTTTCCCCTGTGAACTATGAAATGGCTAGCAGTGGGGTATATGACAAATTAAGCTATAAGTTTAATTCTGATATTCTAAATAATTCTTCATTCTAAATAAGTTAATTCTGAAATGACCATATGTTATCTTTGCAAGTAACTTTAGCAATTAAATTAGCAATTAAACTTGTTAATGCTGACATGATACAGAACAAATAGAAAATAGTTACAGAATCAAGGTACAACCCACCACTGTGAAGTGCATTTTGCTTTAATATATATACTAAACAAACGTTTGTTTTGCATAAGTCAAAGTTTTTTTTCTTCTCTGTTTGTTGAATGGGAGAAGAAAAAAAAACTGTGCGTACTTGACCAATAATTACCCAGCCTTCTTATCCCAAGTGCCTGGTCTACTGATTTGTCTACCCCTGGGCTTGAAAATGTGTGGACTTCCAGAAATGCTACTTAAAAATTCTGCTATAAATAACAAGCAGATTATCAGATTATCACAATGCATTTCAGAATTTCTCATGTACTGTAAAAGCTGCAAATGCCTCAGTATCTCTCATATACTGACTCAATAATCAATGTCCTCTTTTTACAGAGATGCTAAAGCATGTGTGGTCCATGGTGGAGATCTTAAAGACCTTAGTTCGGAACAGCTAGATGACATTCTTAAACACCACACAGAGATTGTGTTTGCTAGAACCTCACCCCAGCAGAAACTGATCATTGTTGAGGGGTGTCAGCGTCAGGTAATTGATTTTATTCCTGTTAATCATATGTGTATTGGAGTCCTATGATCAAGAAATGTTAGAAACAATCATCTAATGCTTACTTTTAATCTCATGTACAACGCTAGAATCACTGATGTGGCACAACATGATAAAAATACAGTATAATCTAATAGATATGTAAGAAAGACTAAGGTATTTGTAGATGTTTTGGTTTCTGATTTCAATGGACCAGACATATGTTATGCCTAAATCTCATTAAAACATAATTTACTTTGTGCCACAGGGAGCCATTGTGGCTGTTACAGGCGATGGTGTGAATGATTCTCCTGCACTGAAGAAAGCTGATATAGGTGTTGCTATGGGCATTGCTGGCTCAGATGTATCCAAGCAAGCTGCTGACATGATCCTTCTTGATGACAACTTTGCATCCATTGTGACTGGAGTAGAAGAGGGTACATAAACTATCTGTTAATGGTGTTACTGGTGCTAAAATTGCTACGTTACTGTTAATGTATATAAATTTCTTTCGTTTAGGCCGGCTGATCTTTGACAACCTAAAGAAGTCCATTGCATACACTCTGACCAGTAACATCCCTGAGATCACACCTTTTCTGCTCTTCATCATTGCTAATATCCCCCTGCCTCTGGGAACTGTCACCATTCTATGTATTGACCTCGGAACAGACATGGTTAGTGTAAAGTCTCCCATTATAAGTATGCTTGTAATTGTAATGACCGCTAAAGCTTTTCTTTGTGTTGTTTATTAAGGTACCAGCTATTTCCCTGGCATATGAAGCTGCTGAGAGTGATATCATGAAGAGACAGCCCAGAAACCCCAAAACAGACAAGCTAGTAAATGAAAGGCTCATTAGTATTGCGTATGGCCAAATAGGTGAGGATGCTGTAATTTTATCGGTTTTAATCTTAAAATTAAATGATCAAAATTGGCTCCCTATGGAGCAGGCTTCAGTTCTTATGTAATTTCATAAGTAGCTTCTCAGGAGATGTATGTAGGAGTGTATGGGTAGGAAATTGTAACAACTGAAAATATAGGGCCTTGATGTTCAAACTCAATGTGAACGAATTTATTCCTAAATCATTCACAGGAGCATTTATACAAGAAGTTGTGATATTCACCGAAAATGAAGTTAAATAGATTAGATAATTATTTCAATTACATTCACAGATTTTAATGAAAATTGTGTGAAGCACAGTTCTTTCATAAAAATGACTTAACGATTTGAAAGAAAATGATTAAAACAAGTCTACAGATTAAGAACAACAAGACTAGCTATACAATTAGGACAAAAGTAATGCCCATGTGCCTGTGTTAAGTCAATGTGCTGCAGTGGCTGAGCTGCATTAATGTAAGATATAGTGCATTCTACCCTTTTACTTTTTAGTATATAGCTCTTTCAGAGCTTTGCCTTTTGTTGAGTTTTGTGGGCAACATTAAATGTAAATCATTTGCGCAATGAACAGGCTTTATACTTTACATATACTCACTATGTGTCAACATACAGTCATTGAAGGAAGGAACATATAAGGAAGTATGTAGTAAACTTAAAACTGTTAAACAAACCAAAATATGTTTCAGATTTTAGATTCTTCAAGGTTGGCACCTTTTGCTTTGATTATAGCTTTTCACACTTTTGCCATTCTCAGCTTCATGAGGTTATCACCTGAAATGATTTTCCAACAGTCTTGAAGGAGTTCCCAGAGGTGCAGAGCACTTGTTGTCTGCTTTGCCTTCACTCTGCTGTCCAGCTTATCCCAAACCATCTCAATTGACTGACCTTCATTTCTTAAAGTTCAATTCAATTCATTTCAAATTTATTTATACAGCACTTTTTACAATAAACATCAAAGCAGCTTTACAGAACCCTAGAGTAACAGACCGAAACCCTGCTGAGCAAGACGGTGGCAAGGAAAAACTCCTTCAAAGTTACAGAAAGAAACCTTGAGAGGACTCAGCAGGGGCCCATCTTCTTTGGGTGTCCTGGCAGATTATTTAAATACACACATTACAACACAAAATTAAACAAAAATTATAACTATTAATTTGTATGTGTAAATATACAGACACATACATACAGTATATATACATACACACATATACACATACATGCACATACAAATACAAAACAAGTGTTCAGATTTTGGTGACGTCTAGCAGGAGCAGCATTGTTAGCACTGTTGGTATGACAGTCAGGAAATAGTTAACATGTGAAAAGACTGAGTAAATAAATAAGTTTTTAATCTAGACTTGAACATTGAGACTGTGTCTGAGTCCCAAACAGAGGCAGGAAGACTATTCCAAAGTTGTGACACTTTATAAGAAAATGCTCTTCCACCATTAATGATCTTTTTAATTAATATTTAGTATTTAGTATTAATCTACAATGCAGAAATTTTATAAATAATGAAAAAACACTGAATTTGACATGTGTCCAAACTTTGGACTGGTACTGTAAATCAGGCCTATAATATGGAAAATGCCTGTTTATTCCTTTATGTAAACTAGTCCACATTCTTCTCAGGTATGATACAGGCATTAGCTGGCTTCTTCACATATTTTGTCATCCTTGCTGAAAATGGATTCTTGCCATCAAGACTACTTGGAATCCGTGTGCATTGGGATGACAAATATACTAATGATCTTGAGGACAGCTATGGGCAGCAGTGGGTACGTTCAACACTGTTTCACTTAGAGCAGACATTATGGTTATTTTTTTAGACGAGTTGTGCTCACATCATCATACCTGCTTAATTTCAGACATATGAACAGAGAAAGATTGTGGAGTTCACCTGCCACACTGCCTTCTTCACAAGCATTGTGGTTGTGCAGTGGGCTGACCTGATCATCTGCAAGACCAGGAGAAACTCTGTCTTCCAGCAAGGAATGAAGTAAATCATGTTGAATAAATAGAGATGCTTTTCCGAGTATTCAACAAAGCTTGGAATATGGTTATGAAGGGTATATTTTCCATGTTACTTGTCTAAAATGTGCTTCTTTTTTAAAATCAGAAATAAAATCCTCATATTTGGACTGTTTGAGGAAACTGCTCTTGCTGCCTTCTTGTCTTACTGCCCAGGGATGGATGTGGCTCTGAGAATGTATCCTCTCAAGTAAGCTGGACGAATGCTTTAGTTCTTTAAGCATAATATATCTGATATTAGATGAGGTGCAAAGAAATCTCTGAAATGTGAATATTTTGAGATATAATTATTTGCTCTTTTAGACCCACCTGGTGGTTCTGTGCATTCCCATACTCTCTCCTCATCTTTATCTATGATGAAATCAGAAAGCTCATCCTCAGGCGCTATCCTGGAGGTAAATACCAACTATCTTATCTACCTTATACTTTAATATAAGAGCTAACATCTAAAGAAGTGATTGTAACTGTATTCTTATTCATTTACTTTTTAGGCTGGGTGGAGAGAGAGACATACTATTAGAGCATCATGTCAACAGAACTTGAATGTAGTGGGCTTTTTTGGTTTAACATTTTTGTTTAGTGCTCTGATAGTTTTCTACTCTTGATTTTAATCTATAATAAATCTTATAAATCTGTTTTTAACCAATTTAATGGTTTAACGGTTTAATATGAATAAACAATTAATATAGATCTGTTTCTTTCGTTCAAAGATATTCGATGGCTCAGTAGTGAACATTGAAGTGAAATGGAAGGAAGTGGTTGCTTGGATACCCTGAAGTACCTCGGAAGTATTTCACTTGTAGTGAGGAGGTTCTTTGTGGGAACTAGGGTTAGCCTGCTCTGGATGCATTTCAATGTTCCATGACAACAGGGTTCCTTTTATTGGCTTTGTTCATTAAATCATTCAGGCCTCATTAATGCGTAGAAGCTATTTAAATGCAAGAACACTGAGTTATTCTAAGTTGTTTTACTTTTGGTGAAACGG
Source organism: Hassar affinis (assembly GCA_025674545.1). Classification (NCBI taxonomy): domain Eukaryota; kingdom Metazoa; phylum Chordata; class Actinopteri; order Siluriformes; family Doradidae; genus Hassar; species Hassar affinis. The sequence continues at coordinate 11,134,328 of JAOVYV010000048.1, read as the reverse complement.
TTACACAACAGTACTCAGTGATGAATTCGTATTGTCCCATACACATAATGATACACATATTACATTAGGGTATTTAAGGGTTTATAAACATTATCATTATTTGTCATCACTTGAAGAGAAATAAATGATTACATGTCATAGAGAGGGTAAAATTATGTATTCAAGGACTCATTAGCTCAGCTGAGGCTCTTGCCAACTTACCACCCACCATCAAATACTGCTAGAATGTCCCATGCTTCCTTAGAATGAATTAATGGGGAGTGTCATTCATTTGTCAAACTATGGGATTTGATTAATTGACTCTTTACCATGGTATGAGCCCAAATTAATATTACACTACCAGAAAAAGATACTAAGTTCTTATATGCAAGATATATTAAATGCCCATGGTCTCATTTACATTTTTGCCCCAGCATGTGATCCAAGTCACGCTGCATTTTAGCACAACTGAGGCCCCAGTTTAAACCCTTCTTCTGTTCCGAGGTGCTTGAATTGAGCTTCAGTTGAATTGAGTATGTGACTTGGCAAGAGCAGCTTTTGTGTAGTTGAGTGAAAATAGGGATTTTGTTGGACCGAAAGATGGAGCTTAGTTCCGGGCCCCAGCCTTACGTGCTGTGAATGAATTTCAGGCCACTTGTAACTTATGCAATATCAGTGTCTTATGTATCCATGTTTGTGCATGGCACAGTTTTGGCAGATGAATAGAATTTAGGTCCCAATCACAGATAAGTTACTTCAATTATAGCTGTGCAGTAATAGATTATACAGGTATGCAAATATTTTTCAGGCGTATCATAAGAAGTGTCATGTAAAGCTATAGCAAAGATAAATAAATATTTAAAATGAATTATATCTAGCTTACTTTGTAAATTGTCTTTGAAGGGTAACCTGAGCAGTGGACATAAAAGACTGATCTTTTGAATAATTGATGCAGCAGGTAGACTGAGGAAAACATAGCAATTAACTAAGCTGTCAGTTATAAGGGAACAGCAGGCTGATGCCACACACCTTCAGGCTGGAGTGTAGAGTTGCTAGAGTTAATGGCTAAATAGCCCAGTCAAATTGTAGAATTGTACCTGGTGCCATGAAGAGGTAAGAGGGGACTTTGCCTCCTTTAAAAAATAGCAAAAACAGCAAAAATATTGGCTGAGATACAAGTGTCCATGACAAGTGTCATGGAGATTCAAATTCTTTGTGCTTCCCTCATAAAAGTCTCTACACATAAAAGTCCTCATAAAAGACTCATAAAAGTCCAGTCTCTATTCTCACTGCACAAACAGCATTCAGAAACATAATGCTGCTATTTCAGAACCATGGACAGTGATGTTTGTTGTGGGAGATTTAATTTTTAGGTGTCCAATCTTATCCACAAAGGGCCGGTGTGGGTGCAGGTTTTCCTTCCAGTCAAGCAGGAGCCACACCTCATTCCACCTGTTTTTAATCAATGGATCTAATTAATGGCTCTTGACTTTCAGTAGTGTGTGGCATCTGCTTGGTTGGAAAGAAAACCTGCACCCACACCGGCCCTGTGTGGATAAGATTTGACACCACTGCTGTACACATGTGATGAATAAAGTTAACACTTAAGCGAGTGCCTGCTAAATAATTAATCTTTTGCCATTTTGTTATGTAACTTGTTTGCTTAGCCAAAAACCAGTTGAGGAATAAGGATGGATATCAGAATGTAGCTTTGTAAGAAGAAACAAAACTCCATAGAGATCCCAGTTGAGGCCAGTAGCCCTGGCAGTAGCAACAATATTGCAGAGTCCAACTTAATCTTCTAGCTAGCAGGGACGACAGACAAATCAGAGGGGCCATATGATGATTAATGGAAGAGGAAAGAAGAAATGTTCTGATGTTTAGAGGGAAAAATCACTATTTGGTGACGCTGTTAAAAACTCATAGACATCTGAAATGTGACCCAACAACACACTGCTTTTTGTAATCTTTAACAATGTTTTATATTTTAGAAGCTTGTCATACTATTTACCATGTAATATCCTCATATTGAAAAGTAACTAGTGACTAAATCTGGTAAATAAATGTAATTTAGTAGAAAGTATATATTTCTCTCTGAAATGTACTGGAGTAGAGTTATAAAGTAGCATAAATTGCAAATACTCAACTACTTAAAAATTAGGTTTATATAGCCCCTCAGAAAATGTACTTAGTTACTTTCCACCCCTGGTATTTACATCTACATTCAGAAGAGGGCAGCCTTTATGAAAACCCATCTTCACTTTTACCGTTTTCCTGTAGATTCAGACGATGAACAGGTGGACAAAAAAGTGAAAGCTGTTTACAACAATATACAGTATACTGTACATGGGAGTCCCAGAAATACAGAAGATTGTTTTAGTCCCTCACAGTTCACTGGAAGAAACACAGCAACTAGAAGCCAAAACACTAATGCTATTATGTGGCCATTCTTTTCACTCCAACAAATGCAAACCTGAAATGAATACCAACAGCCCCAAGGTTGACAAATGCCCTCAAGAGGTAGGAAGGGGAAACGCACTCTTTTGGATTGGCCCGGATAATAAACTGTGCCACCTCTATGCAATCCCATGTCTAAAACTCTACACAAAGAAAGGAATAGATTTCAAGTTGTGAGTAAAACATCTCACATAACACCACTGATTTATGAAACAGACACACATGCATTATTTATTTAGTAAATAAATAAGTTTTGGAAAAAATAAAAGAGTTCTGGAATTATTGGTGGTCGTCACTGTAGATCTCATTGAAAGAAAAACACATTGAGGCTGCAACACAGAATACACATTCAATAACATTATTCAGTAAACACTTCTCTTCTTCTATCATTGCTGGAGACAATTTTAGGACAATTTTAGGACCCTTTCATTTCAAGCTCCCTCTAAACACTGAGATGCTCATAGCATAACACTAGTTTCTCTTCTTGCAATCATTTCTGTGTTGGAAATATTTTGGGTTCATTATTATTATTATTATTTTTATTATTATTATTATTATTAGTCTGACAAATCAGACCCTCTTCGCAGAGGCTATCTGAGTTGTGGCTAAAATATCCTGGTATTTCAGTGTATTGATGTAACTGATTTCAGATTATTGATGTAATCAATATTATCAAGAACCTCTGAACCACAAGCTATTAAACAGCTGTCATATCCAGATAGTTCATTTTGAATCAACTGAACTGTGCAATATTTTGTATATATTTAATATTTTTTAATGACAAATGGGTCTGTGCATATGCTCATCACAGGCAACGATGTGGATGATGCTGTGTTTTGATTTTACATTTTTCTTTAGGGGTGGCAATAGTCTTGCCTCACATATTTTGAAAGAAAATAATAAAATGTTAAGAAACTTTTAAGAGAATAATTTAAATTAGATTAAAGCCCAATAGTTTTGCTTCTACTTGAGTGTATAATCTGAGTAATTCTGTTTTTTTTTTTAACTTTTTTTAAAGAATTTTGCTTATATTCTTAAAGCATGCCAATCAACCTCATTTCCTCTAAACGAGCTATTAACCTAATCATCTGAATCAACTAATTAACTCTAAACACCTGCAAAAGATTCCTGAGGCTTTTAAAA
>JAOVYV010000048.1:11082770-11093656 GCA_025674545.1 Hassar affinis | reverse complement strand
GGGGTGTTTTTCTTCTAAGGGCACAGGCCAACTTCACCGCATTGACGGGAAGATGAACGGGGCCATGTATCGCAAAAACCTGGGTGACAACCTCCTTGCCTCCGCCAGGGCACTGAAAATGGCAGTGAAATTAATCAAGGTGTAATGCAAATGATCAAACCTGGTCATTTCAAAGATATGCTGATCAGCAAGGAAGACAACTCTTGAAGAGTTGAAAAGCTTCTAGGTGAGGGAAATGGCATGGAACTATTCCAAGAATTGATGTGTGCAAAGCAACCAGATAGAGAAATCCCCCAACAGGTTCTCAATAGAATGGTAGGAATAAAACAAAAGGTGATGATGATCCAGACAGTCCAGCTCTGATATTAGATATGATGACCATACTGTATGAATGTATTTCTTCACACAGTTTTCCAAGATTTCAACACCAGATGCAATCACATAAGGAGGGAATTAAGTCACAGATGAAGTGCTTCTGAGACCTGTCATAAGTCATTAAACTTACCACCGTTGAAAGTGGCAACGCAGGTTAGGACACCAACCTTGTCAAAGGCCACCCACTACCCATAGTGCACAAGTAACTTCTGACTGAAGTGAAAATCAAGAAAACTTACCTGATTTAGCTATCAGACCTCTAAGTGAGCTAATGCACTAAACAGAGAAGTTCTTCCCTTCGATGGCTGGATAGAAGCAAGGGTGAACCTACCTGGGAATGATGATCTAGATTTGTCCATTCAAGTGTCTTTCTTAGTGAGTCACATGAGCCTTGAAAGACCAGTTCTAGGGTTCAATGTAATTGAAGAACTTATTAAAATGCAAGAAAGTGGACCACGTATACAGCTCACACTGGCCAACCTTTTGAGTGGTGCTATGGAGGAGGAGGCTAGTGTCATTGTAAATTTTATCCAGTCAAGGACTACTGACTAAGAACAAACTCAGGCAAAGGTGGGGCACTAGGACATTGTTGTCCTCCCAGGCAAAGTTAAACACATAAAGTGCAAAATCCCTGTTGACTTTAGTCCACATGAACCAGTAGTGCTGTTTGAGCCAGATGACTAGGACTAGGACAACTGAATGCTGAAGGGCTTGTGGAAGTCAGTCGGACTAATAGTCCCTATGTTGGGGTGCCTATTGCTAATCATACCAAGCACATCATGTTTCCATGGAAGATGCTAATTGGCACCATCCATGCCAAGTAATTGAAACTGATCTGGCTGACCACCACACCGTCAATCAGATTGCCGCTGCACCTGAAGTGAGAATTAAGGAAATGTACCAGGCAGAGTTATGGTACCCCTCTGTCGATTTAAGCCACTTGAAGATGATCAGCAATAAGTCATCAGAAGGATGCTTTATGAGGAATCTGCAGAGTTTGCTTGTGACAAGAATGACATTGGTTGTATTCGTAACCTCCAGATGACATTCCAGTTTTCACAGCTTTTATCAGTCCATGGGGCCTGTATGAATGGATGCGTATCCCATTTGGAGAGGTACAGAAATTGCTTGGGTTCCTGAGCTACTAAAGGGGCTACTTTTAAGTCTTCTCCATAGTTGCCAGACCCATCTGTGAGCTTCTGCAAGCAAAGCTGCCAGCTGTAGGGGTAAAGAAAATGAGTAAGACCAGAGGGAAAGGAGCCTAGTTGCCTTCTAAAGACCCAGTGAAGTGGACAGAGGAGCATGATCCTGCATGATCCTGCTATGGGGCAAGTACTAAAATTGAAAGAGACTCACCAGATACTGAATGAAGTCAGGTAGAGAGTAAGTGGTTCCAGTTGAAAGCTTCTACATGAGTGGGGGAAACTATTCCTTCATAAGGGGCTGCTCTATCATAATACTAGTCAGCACTGTCAACTTGTTCTACCCACCTAATACAGAATTGTGGCATTAAGATATCTCCATGATGACATGGGACATGTAGGAGTAGAAAGAGTCATTTCCTTAGCCCACGAAAATTTTTTTTGGCCTGACATGAAAAAGGACATTGAGACTTATGTGACGAGAAGATGCCCTTACATCAAGCAGAAGAAACCGGTGACTAATGTTAGAGCCCCAATGGGTAGAATTTCCATCAGCCTTAGAGTCTGACTTAGAGCGAAGCAAAGGTGGTTTGAATATATACTTATTGTTATTGATCAGTTTACAAGATTTGCTCAAATTTATGCCACCAAATACAAGTTAGGGAAGACCGCGGCAGAGAAGCAATTCAACGATTTCATTCCACACTTTGGATCCCTCTTGAAACTGCTTCACAACCAGGGCTGTGAATTTGAAAATGAGCTCTTCAAGACATTAAGGCAGCTCTCTGTGGTAGCCTCTCATACCTCACCCTACCACCCCCAAGGCAACTCAGAGTCCAAAGCTCAGAGGATCCAAAACGTGCAGCAAGGGTGAGGGCAAGAACACACCATGGTCTGGCATGGCACTCTAGGGAAAAAAACATAAACAACCACTGCTGAGAAGCAGGTGGGAATTAAGAAAGGCAAAACCAAAACACAAGTAGAATAACTAGCTGACATACTTGGATCCAAGGACGAGAGATTTGTCGAGACAACTGGCATGGAGTCAGTAATACAATGGTTGATCCGTGCTAAGGAGTGCTGGGTGGGCTTTTTTTACTCCTCAGCACGGCTTAATGAGCTAATCAAAGATGGCCACCAGCAGGTCCGCCTGATTTGCAAGGTCCTATGGGAGACGTAGTCCCACAGGACACGTGGACATGATATTTATCAAAGATAACACTGAAAATCTTTTCCTTCTCCGCTTATCTGTTAAATGAAGCTTTGAGTAAATTAACAAATTACATATTTCAGTTTTTATTGCATTTTTAGAAAATGTCCCAACTTTTCTGGAAATGAGGTTTATAAATTTGGCTTTGCAATCTGTGCAGATTACTATTGTTTTCTCCAAAGATCACTTTTTTAAGTGAAATGTTCTGCCTAAGCAACCACTCTTGTAATTTATCCATCCGAGATGTAAACAAAATGTAGCTGTGTTGTTGTGTTCATTAAATATGAAATATTTGAATTTAATCAAAATTGTAATCCTGATAATAATCCCCATTCTTCTAATGCATCTGGAATCTGATTACATCCATTTTTTTCTGTAACAGATTACAGTTAGCTTTTTTGTACTCTGATTATGTAATGCTCCCCAAGCCTGACTATGACACTGTGACTGTGCTACTGAGCTGCAGATGTGCTTACATCTAGTATCAGGATCCTCACAACAGTCAGACCAAATCTAGACCACAGTCTGCTGTTTGAGTAAGCAGTTTACCTGAGATTTAGCAAATTCTTCAGTTTATTTCATTATTTTTTTCAAGATTTTAAATTACTGGTGTTATTGGTTCATTACATTACTAACACCTCATTCTGCACAAAGTGATGCCTTCTAATAGAATTCAAACTGAACCTTTATGGCATGAAGTCCATGTGTGTGTATATGCACCATGTTATTATATCTTTGTGGGGACCAAATTGTCCCCACAAGCATAGGAATATCTGATCATTTTAGCATTGTGGGGACATTTTGCTGGTCCCCAAAAGGAAAGTGGCCTTTTATTGTAGATTTTAACAAAAATAAAAATAAACAAAAATAAAAGTTGCTTTATTGAGGTTAAGGTTTGGATTAGGATTAGCATTTATTTTTATGTCAAAGAAAAAGCCTTCACAAGTATAGCAATACAAATGTGTGTGTATGTGTGTGACATTTTGCCATTTTATGTTTAATGTTTTATGTTTTTTAATGGTAATAAGGAATGTAGTGGGATAGAACGTATGTGCACATGTACATAAATGTCCCTGATGAAGGATCAGGACACTCAATGGGAACAAGGGCCATTTTCAGTACAGTTCACTTAAGACAGTGGTACATGTACAATGCTTGTTTCACGGGCATCCTGTGGATTGAACCACTGAATGGATGTGTATCTTTGTAAAACCTTTCCATTTAAAATAGCCTTAAGTGCCCACAGCAACATTATAAGCTCTAATTTGATTCAGATAGCGATAAAAGTCTGTCACATTTAGTTTGTGTTTACCTAAAGTGGCCCATTTATGTTGAACATTTGAACATTAACCTATGAATTATGACTAATTTACATTATTTCTTTTTAGTAGTTGCTTTTTCTTATCTGTCAGGATCTCATTAAACCTACCAGTCTGTGAGGGTAAGGCCTAACATGAATCTTCTGCCATGCCACTCATTCTGCTTTATTCTGTACAACTGATCTAAAAAAATTAAAAGTGACAATATATCACACCTAATGGCAGCACAGCTAATTGTCTTCTTATGGATAGATAGTGTAATAAATATTGTCACTTTTTATGATTTCCTGTAAAGTCTCATAGCATGTCATAATAGCAGATACTGTATATGCATTAAAGCAGTTATGAATATTATAGACAAGGGGAACTTTTCTAAAGTAGCTCATATGCTGTCCATTATTAGGTATTGTTCATTATACATTGCCACTATAAGCAGTGTGCTCTGAGGCTTAATCTGCCTGTGCCATGTTCATGATGAAAAGCATATGTCAAAAGATTGTATTATGATTGAGTCAGATGTGCTGTATTTCCTGACTAATGGAATGTAAAATATTGCACTACAAAGTCTTTATTGTACTAACTCAAACATGTTTACTTTGCTTCTAATGATTAATGCTTCTTATTTCCTAACACTGAGTTCTCTGCTATAATTTATCAGTTAATCAGGGTATGCAAGATGCTGGCTTGCCTGAGGCTATTACAGAGGATTAAGTATCACCTATGCCAAGCATAAACAGCAGAGTTATTCAATATTCAATGCATTTAAATCAAGTCATTCAGGATACTCACAACACGCTTGGAATTTACTTACAGTCCCTGTGATGGAATATTTTTCATAAATAATTTTATTTGGCAAATAGCGCTGAGACAGTGCTGCTACATAAGCTTAGCCTGCTCATGAAACATACGATCATGCTCTCAAAGACTCTCACAATGGGTATATAGAAAAGGAAATTTAATTAGAGGAGCTTAATGCGTCCTTTTATTAGGCCTGGAGGGTATTCTTCTGCTTTTATGCTGCATATTCATGACACTGCTTTCCTCTATTGCAAGGCATTAAGCAAAGAGCACAAGACTATGGTAGAGGAAACACAGGCTTCTTCAAGAAGCACAAAAACAGCATGGTTCGGAAGTATTGATCACAACTGACAGCAAGTAAAGCACAAGATACGCAGAAATAGAGTGGCTGACCGTTAGTGCAACAGCTTCAAAATGCATTTGGTGCAGGTGGTCCCAAGGTTAATAAACCAAAGTAGTGGGAGGAATCAAAAGCTCTTGGCATGGAAAGTAAACAATTTAAATTTTCTTTATACTCTAAGATGGCATGAGACATGCAAGCAGTGAGAAAATCCACTATGTTAACAGAGAATATTGTCTCTGGGCCTTCTTCTTCTTCTTCCTTAGCACTTTTTCATAGTTGCTAAACATTACATAAATTATAGAGCTAAAGTAATAGTGATAAATGAACAGTTTTGATTCTATTAACCAAGAGATCTAGGTTAATTATTCAGTAAGTAGCAGTAAATTAACGATTGAGATACATAGTTCACTAATAACTTCTAATTACTCATAATTAAGCAATGATTATTGTTAATCAACAAACCAATAATGTTATGCCTAACAAGGCCTCCTTGATATTAACTACTAATTAATTACTGCTCAAGGCATGATTAATGGGCAATTGTATCTTACCTTCTTAACTTCTTACCTTCCCTTTCCATGCCCATTCCAGCACAAAAATTCACACAAACAGCTCTCCTCAGAGTAGCGCAGGGTTCGTATGTTGTTCTTTTTCTTTAGCCAATTGAGTTCTAAATGGAGAAATTGACAATAAATAGCCTATAAAAGTATGAGCAAGTAAAGTAGCAATGAATTTTTATTAATGGTTTGGGATGTTTTCACTGTACTTGTCACAGCGAGGAAACAGTAAAACTCCAGATTTTACAAAACTTATGTGCTTTTCATTTTAAGTAGCTTCTGATCATTAGAAGCTCAAATGGCAAGGAAATTTTCTTTTCTTTCTTTCTTTCTTTTCTTTTCTTTCTTTCTTTCTTTCTTTCTTTCTTTCTTTCTTTCTTTCTTTTGCTCATCTGAAGCTGAAGTGCATATAATATACAGAAATCCATTATTAATCAATATTACATGTGTCGCTGATGTGTGCCTGTAACGGACAAGTTAATTTCACCTCTGTCCTCTTCAATTCCTTGAAGAAATTAAGATGCCGTTCCGACCATGATGGGCTGACAGGGTGTTCAAATGTCTTCCTGCTGTAATAACTTTATCCAAACAAGTTGATTGTATTAACATAATTGAAAATATACCAATCCAAGGCAGCATCAGAGGGGAATGTCAGGTAGACATGGTTCTAATGGATTGTAATAACTTTGTTAGACTCATTTGTAATCATGAGAGACCTATTTCAAGACCAGTGAGAATCAGTGAGACCTATTTCAAGACCAGAAGAACGAGTATGATAGTTCATGTGAGTGTGAATTAATGATAACATCTGAGGTCTCAAGGCAGAGGAGCTAAATTACAAGATTTCATAAATATACTTCATTTTCTGCTGATATGTCATAGCTTGTGACTGTTCCCCCACTCACATTTTAAGAAAGGTATCATGTAATTATGTTCCTTCAGGATGATGTAAGATGTTCTTATTAGGGTTTTTTTTTTTGCCAGACGTACACATGTTGATGTGATGCCCTGTTGTGGGTATTGGTTTCATGGGTATTTTACATATACATTTACATTTACATTTATGGCATTTAGCAGACACCCTTATCCAGAGCGACTTACAAGCTGTTCTATTAATTTTTGAGTATCTGTTGCTAAATTGATAGAGATTGGTAGAGACAGGGTTTTTTTTCTTGATGCTCGTCATTGTGGAGGGCGTCTGATGGAACTAGATTAAACATAATGATGTCTCTTCATCTAAATGCTGCAGTCAGTGTGGTAGCATGACTGGGACTTTCCAGAGGAGGACAGCACACTGCAATATGTCAAGAGTTTTTTTCAATATTACACATGAGAATGTGGACCCGTATTACAGCCCACAGTCAAGCATTATGGACAGATCTTCAACTCCCAGAGGAAGTCATTATATTAGGACTCAGCTGTACCATAGGATGTCTACTAAGGATGGAGAGATAGCACTGCTAGGGAATAGAAAAAAAATGACAGAATAACAGAGACAGATTGGAGGATATAAGAAAAAAAGTCTTTCCACATCAGCAAGTCAGTTCCCTGTATAAATATTGGCAGTATCATAAAGAAGTTTGGACGTCTTTCCATAACAAGACTATGGAAACATTTTTGCACAAGAGGATAGGATAAAGGTTCTTTTACTTTTTATCTTTGAATACAGATGAAAAGATTGTTAACCCAGCCCCAGAGATGACCTGAAGCAGAAGACAAGATTCAGCTCTGTTGTTTCAAATGTTATATAAACCTGGGTGTTAATGAAGGATGATGCTGTCATTAAATCCTTAAACAAAATGTCAATAGCAGTGAATTCTGTTAGTGTCTAGTTATTATACCTGGCCATACCTTTGACAGTTTAACAGGGTATTGCATTTGTATCATACTGAAAGCTCCCACAGTTGTCATGTTATGTCTTCATGTCTCAGGATAATATTGCAATGTCTAATGTAATTAACATTTAATGAACTAAAAACAGTCTAATGTTGTGATATTACATATATGCAGTTATGTCTAGTAATCTAGTTTCAGTGGAAATTGTGTTATGCATTTAATAATAGTTCATTAGTCTTTGCATTTTGAGAATGAGTGTGCTTTTTGGTACAGTGAAAAAAGGAGAATAATAGGATATCTGGCACTGGCATCCAGCTACCAGTATGTTAATTAAGCATGATAAGGACAAATAAACCTTAACTGGAACAGTATTAAAAAATAAACAGTTTAACAGAACATTCAGCAAACATTTCCCTAAGATTGTGTTTAAGTGTGTTTACAGATATTTTAGAATTGTATTTTCTTGGGACAAAGTCAAGTTTGTTTATTTTATTACAATATAATGCTATTTCTAAATAAAAAAAAAACATTGATATTGCTGGTGTTACAAATTTATGCCTTTAGAGCTCTCTTCTGTTTTGTTTATGTGCATTTTGTTTTGAATTTCAGATTTACCTCCACCACTGCCCTTTCATTATACTTTATACTTCAGAGTATTTCCTGAAGTTCTATGTTTAGTCCTTCATTGGCTTGTCATTATTTAAACTATTCTAGTTTTGTTGCACCACAATGCCTTCGGCTGGATTTTCTTAAAGTGTAATATAGAAAGACAAGATAATCATATGTAACAGATGCTTTGTCAGTGTAGTTATGGAGGAAGTCATTATGACTTACCCTGCAACTAAAGAATATAGAATACAGATTGAAGGGCTAAAATCAAACTATTAATCATGTCAATTTTATTTAATTTTTTGTTAGATTTTGTAATTTGTTCATTAACTTACAGTGATCTATAAAGGCCTGTAAATACTGTATAGCTTAAATGTAAATTCATAACCCAAGTTCACTTTACTTTTACCACCATAGTTTTAATCTTATTTATTGGAGTAAAGAGCCAAAACTAGTTTTGGGGTGATTTACAGGTTATATTATATGAGCAGTATTCAGGGTAGACAAGTCCCTAACATCAATATTTACTCAGGGGAATGTAATCATTCAGCTACACACATGCCTAAGTCAATTCTCTGGGTAGTCTGTTCAGATAAAGCAAATTATCTACATGGAGTTCACCTTCAATGTTGTCTGGCATTTCTTGAGTAGATGCATCAGAGACAATGTATTTTTGTATGTTTTTATAACTGCACACTAACCTTTACTTTGCACTTACAACTTAATGAAGCCACAAGATACTTAATAGAAGCCATGAAATTGCAATGACTTTATCACACTATCACACTTTTAATAATTTATTGAAGTGAGATGTGACTATGAGATGTGAAATTAATCAAATGTAACAGAGACACAGCTCTGCTTTCCAAAAAAAAAAACATCCCTAATGTGTAGGCCTAACAGGTGCTTAACTTGAGATCTAAGTACTGATGTGCACAATTTCTGCATTAATTCCTCACTGCTCCCAGGTAACTCAACTGTGAATACGTCCCTGTATGCACATGCACTGTAAGTGTACATTGACATTCTACATGAATATTTTCTTGTAGCTATACAAATAGTAAATCTGAACATTTCAAGTATATAGGCTAGCAGATTATCTCGATCTCATTTTGCGAGAAAAACTTGATTTTGACACATTCCTTTGATACACTGACATCACATGTGGAGAGCAGATAAAATTTTTTTACTACTCTTGGACAGGTTTTGATAAGCTGTCAAACATCAGTTCATGCCATGTGGAGAAAGGGCCAACTTGTAAAATCTTTGAGCAGGTTCTTTGGGTTTAGGCATGTGAACTGTTACTGAAAATGTGATTTATGATCTAAAACACAAATGAAAAAATAATTACAGAAAAGGCTAAAGTCTGACTATATCCAATAGGAAAGGAATGAAAAATCATTACAAATGGAAAAGTGGTTCTGGTGTCCTTTAAAAACATCCTTCCTTCAACTCATCAAAGGCAGTCCTCTTAAGGTACAGGATATAGGAAGTGTACTAAGTACTTGTTCATTACTTCTCTGAAGTACTTGATTGATGTAATCTAGTCCTCGCTATGGGGATTCAGCCGTAAATGGCAGTGGCCTAACATCAGATCCACACTGATTTCTGATCCTGCTTTGGCAATTTTTTCCTTCAGTTTAGCTAATGAATTGTAGATTAGCACACCTAGGGCAACAACATACTCTCCCCTTCTTCTTTCACATAACCATGAACAATGAACACCTTATTATGTGCATAAAACAGTGTTTATAATTAATATGTGAAGGAAAACAACTTTTTTGTAATCTTTCTTTTTTTCTTTTTTAATTGTTTATTTCAAAATAATCAAGGACAGGTGATGTGATGCCTTTTATGCCCCACTTATTTCTTGGGCTTAACTAGCTTACAAAGACATTGTCACCCTTAGTTGTACAAGTGGTACACTGACGTCAGTATGCATTCACTTATAGCTACGTACAGTGGCGCAAAAAGGGGGTATGCAGCATATGCGACGCATAGGGACGCTGCACTAGAGGGGGCACCACATAGTAACTAGTAATATCTGGACGGGGGGTGGGGGGTGGGGGGCTTGGTAATATGTTTGCATACACCTCAGAAATTATGTAGTTGCACCCCTGGCTACGTATACAATATTCAAAGATATGGCCTTAACTGGAGCATATAGAATAAGTCTATGAGAGCCAAAACACTGATGAACAATAACAAAGAATTACCATCCATTGTTTCACTCACAGAAGACAAGTGTGGACATTTCTATCTAAGTCTTTTTTATAAACACCATTTCCAGACAAGTTGGGACACTTTCTAAAATGCAATAAAAACTGAAATCTGTAATTTGTTAATTCACTTGAAGCCTTATTTAATAGATAAAAGGACAGAAATTATTTTCAGAGTTTTCAGTGATTAACTTAATTCTATTTGTTAAATATGAACAAATTTAGAAATTGATGTCTGCAACACACTCAAGAAAGTTGGGACAGAGGCATGTTTATTATTGGGTGACATCGTGTTTTTTTATTATACTTTTTTATCCTTTGGCAATTGAAGAGACTAATTGTGGCAGTTTTGCCAGTGGAATTGTTACCCATTCTTGCTGTATACAAGACTTACTCAACAGTCTGTTGAAACAGACATGGAGTTCCTGGGAAAAGATGTTGTCTTGATTGCAAGATGTTTCTCTAAAATCACAATATA
>JAOVYV010000048.1:11065754-11076697 GCA_025674545.1 Hassar affinis | reverse complement strand
ATATGAGTGTTTTAAGTCTGTTATATTTCATCAGCATAGTTACTGCCAACTTATTTTGATTGGAGACACTGCCAATGCATACTTGTTGCAACCCTTAAGTTAAATAAAATCTTTCATAGCTAATTAAAACAAACCTACAGAACCCAGGGCACCCTAAGGGGACACTTCACTAAACTAATACATTTAACATAACCCTTCGTAGGAGTGTTACATAATTGGTGGCATTGTTGGGAATAAATTAGTTGTACATAAGCTTTCAGTAATTTGGTTAAACAGTAAACACAATCAGAGAAAAGACTAGTTCAGCATTACAAGCCTCCCTTTTAAAAGAATGGCTTCACACTGAGCTATCACCTAAAAAATTGGTGCAGAGGAGAAGAATTAGATGTGAACCATGTCATTCTCGTTGTTGGAGTCCCCCAAGAGTGTGCCACAGGACAGATAGAAGATTTAATGAACACTGTCTGATGTTGGCGTGAGTGCATGCCCAAGGGAGATAACTCAATGAGAAGACACAGAGCCTAGTAACACTGTGTGAATGCAGGGAGAGAATCAATCCAAACCTACCCCCCCAGAAGTGGTAGTGCATGCCAGATCTGAACACTGGATGATAATAGTCACTGAAGGAGCTTTCGCTGACTCTGACGATTTTTTGAAGGGGCTGCTTAGGGCTGAAGAGAAAACTCTAGATGACCTCCAAGGTTTCTGCTCATGGTCCAATCAACCACCAAGCTCCTCAGTGTATTGTCTGAGCAATGGGTGAGCTATTAATTCAAAACAGAGTGATTTCACTTGAGGGCAACAAGGTATTTTCAGGTGTTATTCCAATTCCTGTGGGAGAAGAGTCTAGAATGGCTAGAACAAGCATATGTGATGGCTGGGGAATGTAAGTGTTCTGAAAAAGAGGAAAAGTGATTAATTATGGAGTGTAAATGCTTGAAGTAATAAAGTCTGTAAGGTCTGGTGAGCCTGAACCAAGTCCCAAAGCTTATAGAATACATAAAATACTGGATCTGCTCTAGATAGATAGATAGCAAGATAGATAGATAGATAGATAGATAGATAGATAGATAGATAGATAGATAGCAACTCAGACACCCTACTGGTCCAGCTGAGATTGAGAGAGTAAAAGAACAACCCTCCTTGGTGAAATTTGAGTTAAGGAAGAATACATGCCTTCAGAAAGGCAAATAAACACTTCAGTGCGACCAGTACAAACTGCTGAAATTACAGAGTCTGGTCAGTCAGTAGTGTAAAGCCTTAAAGCAGAGCTCAAGGATTTATAGCCTCAGCTTAGCAAGCTCACATCCCACTCAAGACAGAGCTCCTCCAAGGAAGGTAAGTTTGTAACACCCAGTCACCAAGCAGCTCTGGATAAAAAGAGTGCTTCAGAGTTGACAGCCTTAAGAAAACAAGCTAAGAAGTTGCAACAGAACATGACTGAAATGAAGAGGGAGTCTGGAGCGTCCACTACAGTTTTATGGGTGGCCACATCTGCTAGCTGTTCACTAGCAGAAATGAGGCAGCAACATAAAATCTCAGGTGATCATTTCTGCTATCAGTATTGGGGAAATGGCCACGTTGCCTCAATATGTCATGCTCCAGAGAATGAGAAGAAGGTAAATCAGAAATTAATCAGGTCCTTACCAAGCTTAAAGATGGGAATGCTGATTAAGCTGGTGCCTCTGAGTCAGACCAAATTCACTGCTCTGCCGAAAAAGTGCAGTGGAAATAATGAAGCCAAGAGCTGTCTGGACAGATTAATAGGACCATCATCCATTGTGCAAATAAAAAAGTAATGGTAAACCTTGCAGTGCCCTTTTACATTTACATTTACAGCATTTGGGAGATGATCTTATCCAGAGCGACTTACATAAGTGTTACACAATGTCTTAACCACTGAGCTACACTTCCCCTATTTTTAGATAGCATTTCATAGGTCATTGTCATTTTTGAAGGGTACAGTCAACAGCATTTGTCAGATGTTCCTGTTCAACCTGTGTCTGTTTTGAATTTTATGCAGTTTTAGTTTGTAGTAGCTTGAGAATTGTTAATTACCAATGTTTGGGAAGTTCAGCTCTGTCTAAGGATTGCCTTACTTCTAAAACTACACATTTAATTTTTATTTTTTTGTAATTACAGTTTTGGGGTGCATAAATTTAATACACAGACCTTCTTGAGTGTTTTAAGTTCTTTGTCAGGAGTCAGGAGTGGGAACCAGCATAGTTGTTGTCCACATAATGTATTTTGACTGGAGACATGGCCAGTGCATACTTGTTGCAGCCTTTAAGTTCAAACTCTTCGATAAATAAGCAATAAAATCATTCCAAGCTAATTTGAACAAATTTCCAAAACTGAGGGCACCCTAACAGGATGGTGGACATACATTTACTATAGTCTGGTGAAATGGCATTACACTTGTATTTAAGATTTATGGATGGAGTTTCAGGTGTCAGCATCTTTGTATTCGTGTGTCTCATCTTTGTATCAGTGAGTAAATTTTCGGAGTGTTTTCAGGACAGAAGACTTGCAGTTGGTCGGTAACATGTCAATACTTTTAGAGAGTGTAGTTTCTGATCTATAGTCTTACTATGGAAAGGAGCACAAGGCCCTGTGGGTTAACATGGTGAACGAGTCTTGTGTGTCTTTGTAGGCTCTGGCCTTGAGTGTTTATATAGAAGGGTCCATGAGGCTCTGTGCGTGAAACGGTAAAGCCACGTATGTTTCTGATTTAAGACAAAGGACTCTATACATTGTGGGGGCCTATAAAAACAGAGCCCACCATCTTTACTCTTTAGAACACATTCCTGGCTTTGTTGTTCTCCGAGCTGTGCACGGCTTGTCGACTCCTGTCTAATTCTTTTTTAATTTGATATTTGTATTAATAAATTCCTTTACAAAGAAGAAGACGGTGTCAGCAGAGCTTCTTTACCTCAACTACTTCGCATCATCCACAACGAAAGACACCACAAGAGAGAAAAGAAAGATGATAACAGGAAATAACTTGTATCATGGACGTTCTATAATGTTAAATATAACATGGTGTGTCATTAATTAATATATTGTAAAATTGTTGGTGAATTGATGATGAATAGGAAGAAAAAACATTTCAGAATGTGCTGGAAAATATTGGAAAATACTCAACTTCTGGGGCAACACACCTTACACATACACACTAAAAACATGCAGTACACTGTTTACATTTACTATATTTTACATCACAACTTCATGCATAAGTTTGTGTTATGTAGCACAAGGGAGTAAAGCTGTAGATTGTGTACAGTTTATGATTCCTTCTCTGTAGTCCTTTTAACCACAGAGGCTGATAAAGAGCAGGAGAATGTACAGGGAGAATGGTGGATCAGGATTGCCTATTTGCCAGAGATAAAACCACAATGAAAAAACAGCCCATGTGGTTCTGCTTTTAATGAACTTGAAACATGTTTTTAGATTAAAGTTTTCTGAACAACCTGTCTCAGGTGGAATTGGCAGCAATAAGATTCGTCTTCGAATTGTCCTTCCCAGTGTTTCAGTGTAGTTGAATTCTAACTCTGGATTCTTGCAGAGTAAAATTTGAATTCTCTCATATAGGCTCTCTATGTAGTTAGTTTGGTATATATTGTATTATTATTATTTGTCCCACCAGGGAGTGTGTCCAGGGTGTTGGAGTGTGTGGGATAGCAACAAGGGTAACAGCATGGTCAGGAGCAAAACCACCAAATACAATTAAGATGGCTTTATTTGTATTTCATAAACAAAGAAATCTCCCCATCTGAGAGAAGGAGAACACTGATGGTACCCAAGAAAAGAACTAAGTAAAAATCCCCAAAATAAAATAAAATTAAAATTAAATTACATGAGTGGTACTCGCCATTATCCTAGTGTGTCTAGACCAACAGTACCTACGTGATGTGAAATATATGGCACGTGCCCTCTAGGCTTTTCTCCTCTCCAGGAAATAACAATCATACAGGGGTAAATATAATACGTAAAAAAAGTAAACTAAGATACATATATAAATGGGAGGAGGTTGTCTCAGATAAAGAAAACTTATACTAATTCCACAACTTACAAAGCTATCAACACCACATGCATCCGCATACCACAGGCCACAAAGGAGAGGAGGGGGAATAATAACACTCTCTCGCTCTCATCTCTTAGACAGAATGAGCCCTCTCCCCCTGCGTGGGCGTGGTTGAGCTGCCTTTATCCTGGTAGCCCTGCCTCTTACAGGTCCCTTCCAATGTCCGGACTGGCGGTGAAGATAATGATGATGGACACTTCAGGCCACCTAAAAATGAAAGGGTATGTGAAGTGATGCCAACACACACACACACAACAGGAAGTGGAGAAGGAAACAAAACTTGTGTGCAGACATAAAACCTCCTGCACGTAACAATTATTCACAAGCTTTATTATTTTTTCTGAAAGGCATCTGATGTACTTGCACTGATAGTAAAGTAATCTGATGGCTATGAGCCCAGTTGTGCTCTTTTGTGTTTGGGAGGTAATTGCAGATTTATTTTCTGACACATACATTTTAAAAGTGGCTTCTTTGATAATGGTGCTGAATACACAATAAATGCCTTCTGGAAAGCATTTTTTTCTGCTAATGCCACTGTATTAGTCAGTAATTTAGTAGCTTTGTGTAAACATTTTTAGTAGGTAACAAGTCACATAGTATACAAAGAGCAAATACTATTTACTAATTGAGATATTTATGTTAAAGGTATGTCTTGCTGCATTTTTATATCTGTACAAATATAAAAAATTATTGCACGTCAAAATGTTTTTTATGCAAGAACATTTGTCTCTTGAGAGGCTGATATACCCACAGTGTGTTGGTGTACACACCCCAGATACATTATTTAGCCTTATCCAGTGGTGCATAGTGTAGCCTTCCTCTTCTGTGATTTGAAATAAATAGAGGAAATCAAATGACAAACATGTACCTTATCCCATCACTCAGGCAGGTAAATATGAGAGATGACATGCATTGACCACAATGTGTCAACCTTGATAAACGTTATATTCCAATTTCTGTGCCAGATAAACAATGGCATTCCATTACAGAAGACTTGGACTGCGGTTAAATGGGCCAGAGCACAGCGGGTCAGGACTGGAGGCTGACAAAGCCTAACATGAAAAATTTACTCTAAAATCAAAACACGTGAAAACACTTGTATCACATGTCTACTAATAAACAGGCTGTAATTACCAGAGAGGTCTGCGATCATTAATAAGTCTGTGTCCTGAATTTGTCTTTAGGTTTTCACTGAGAGGGTTTTTTTGTGCCTGTTCCTGGCTTTCAGGTATAATCTCTAAGTATTACCCTCCATGGTATCTCGGATTGACAGTATAACCACTCACAGGTCCTCAGTTCCCACAGTTTGCTCCCATTTCTTCATAAAACTAACAAGAAATATGATGAAAGATAGTGTCATACCTTCCAGGTACATACACACAAATTGTAAAAGAAATGACTGGCTGAAGCTTTCCGGTCTTCATTTTAAATTGTATAAATACAGTGCTAAATGCATGTGCAATCATTCACAATTTCTGTTTTTTTCCCCTGTGTGCTCTCTTCTCAACTGAAAAAAAAATCAGCCATGTTTCAGGTATGATGTTTATACATTCATTTCATAGGGGGTCATTGCTAATTACAGAATGATTGGAGCTTGGAAGCATGCTGCTTTCACAGTTAATAACCCAGCATTTTAATCAAATCAATACCCCTCAGGAGAGATGAATGTTATCACCCCAGGGCATGATGGTGAGTTAGTTGCTCATCATATTTCATTCCTTCATTCTTAAAAAAAAAAACATGAAATGTTGCATCAGTGCAGATTCTGCTAGAATTGTTTGAGGTTTGTCTGAAGTATGCCTGTAGGTTCACAGGTGCAGTCAGGTGGAATACTTTCATGGAAATGACAGCAAAATATGGTTTCTAAAGTTGTGTGCAGATTATATGATTTCTGTAAAATCTGTCACAAAAAGCGTAGATTAAAAATAATGCTGATGTCTGAGACTGATGATCATTAAACATTAGCAGTGCAAAGATGTAGTTTTTAAGCATGTTGTGTGGTAGAAATTGATATGAATATTACTTAATTAAATCTTGATTATATGGGGTAACATACATGCAATAAACAAAAGCTATTGGAAGCACACTTGATAGTTGATTGGAGACAAAGGTGAACTGATTAAAAAGTGAAATCAGGTGTGATTCCAGCTTGGTTGGAATGAAGGCCTACAGCCACGCTGGCCTTTTGTGGATAAAATTGGAAACCCCTGATTTAAAGACATCATACTCTCCACATTCCACACATTGTCCACACACCTCCCTACTCATCACACTGCTTGTTCATTTTCCTTCATTATCATTGCATCAGCCATAGCATTAAGCCACCTGCCTAATATTGTATAGGTCCCCCTTCTGCCACCAAAACAGCTCTGACTCCAGAAGACCTCTGTAGGTGTGCTGTGGTATCTGGCGCTAAGAGGTTAGCCACAGATGCTTTCCTGTCCTGTAAGTTGCAAGGTGGAACCTCCATGGATTGGACTTGTCCAGCAAATCCCATAGATGTTTGATCAGATTGAGACCTGGGTATCAATTTGAATGTGGAGGCCAAGTCAACACTTTCAACTCTTTGCCCTGTTCCTCAAACCAATGCTGAACAATTTTTGCATTGTGGCAGGGCACATCATCCTGCTTCAAGAGGCCACTGCCATTATGGAATACTATTGCCATGAAGGGGTGTATTTGATTTGCAACAATGTTTAAGTAGGTGGTATGTGTCAAAGTAATAACAGGAATGCCATAACTCAAGCTTTCTCAGCAAACCATTACCCAGAGTATCATACTGCCTCTGCCAGCTTGCCTCCTTCCTATATTGTATCCTGGTTCCATCTCTTCCCCAGGTAAGCAACACACACACACCCAGCTGTCCACATGAAACATGATCCATCAGACCAGTTTACCTTTTTCCATTGCTCCATGGTCCAGTTCTCAAGCTCCTGAGTCCATTTCAGGCACTTTTGGCATTGGACAGTGTCAGCCTGGGCACTCTGACCAGGCTGCAGCTGTGCAGCTCCACACTGTGTGCGCAGGCACCTTTCTATCATAGCCAACATTAACTTTAAGTAATTTGTGCTACAGTAGCACTTCTGTGGGATCAGAGCAGACAGGCTAGCCTTCACTCCCCACATGGATCACTGAGCCTTGGGTGCACATGACCCTGTCACCAGCTGGCCAGTTGACCTTCCTGGGACAAATTTTGGGACAACCTCTGCATACCAGAAACACCCCATAAGACCCCATTTTGGAGATGCTCTGGCTATGGACTGCCATCATCCTGCTGCAAGAGGCCACTGCCATTATGGAATACCATTGCCATGAAGGGGTATATTTGGTTTGCAGCAATGTTTAAGTAGGTGGTATGTGTCAAAGTAACAACAGGAATGCCATAACCCAAGCTTTCTCAGCAAACCATTACCCAGAATATCATACTGCCTCTGCCAGCTTGCCTCCTTCCTATAATGTATCCTGGTTCCATCTCTTCCCCAGGTAAGCAACACACACACACACAGCTGTCCACATGAAACTTTAACAGTGTCAGCCTGGGGACTCAGTCTGCAGCTGTGCAGGTCCACACTGTGTGCGCAGGCTCCTTTCTACCATAGCCAACATTAACTTTTTAAGCAATTTGTGCTACAGTAGTTCTTCTGTGGTATCAGAGCAGACAGGCTAACTTTTGGGACAACCACTACATACCAGAAACACCCCATAAGACCTGTCATTTTGGAGATGCTCTGGATCAGTCTTCTCGACATCAAAGTTTGGCCCTTGGCCCTTGTGACATCAACTTTGAGAACTGACTGTTTACTTGATGCCCAATACATCCCACCCCTTGACAGGTGCCATTGTAATGAGATAATCAATGTTATTCACTTCACCTCTCAGTTGGTTTAATTTTATGGCTGATCGATGCATATATTACACTTGGAGACAAATTACAGAAATAATCAGGAATAATAGGAACTTTAATAAAATAACTTGCATGGTTTCTTTCACTTGTACATTTTGAATGCATTCACATCTAACTCACCTAATGGTACAATGACCACGCAGGGTGGTAACACATACTCACTAGGTGGTAAATAGAAAAATTATGAGGTTAATTAGCATATGGCATAATTTATTTGTTAAAATTTAATCTGTAAGTGCTTGTTTAATTACAATCCCAATTCCAACGAAGTTGGGACATTGTGTAAAACATAAATAAAAACAGAATATGATGATTTGCAAATCCTTTTCAACCCATATTCAATTGAATACACTAAAAAGACAAGATATTTAATGTTCAAATGGATAACAATATTCCAAAACAGTTGGAACAGGGGCATGTTTACCACTGTGTTATATCACCTTTACTTTTAACAACACTCAATAAGCGTTTGGGAACTGATGATACTAATTGCTGAAGCTTTGTAGGTGGAATTCTTTCCCATTCTTGCTTGATGTTTAACTTCAGTTGCTCAACAGTCTGGGGAATCTGTTGTCGTATTTTGTGCTTCATAATGCACCACACATTTTCAATGGGAGACAGGTCTGGACTGCAGACAGGCCAGTCTAGTACCCACACTCTTTTACTACAAAGCCACACTGTTGTAACACGAGCAGAATGTGGCTAGGCATTGTCTTGCTGAAATAAGCAGGGATGTCCCTGAAAAAGACATTGCTTGGATGGCAGCATATGTTGCTCCAAAACCTGTATGTACCTTTCAGCATTAATGGTTCCTTCACAGATGTGCAAGTTACCCATACCATGGGCACTAACACACCCCCATACCATCAGAGATGCTGGCTTTTGAATTTTGCACTGATAACAATCCAGACAGTCCTTTTCCCCTTTGGCCCAGAGGACACAACATCCATGATTTCCAAAAGCAATTTGAAATGTTGACTCGTCAGACCACAGGACACTTTTCCACTTTCCACTGTGTCAGTCCATCTCAGATGAGCTTGGGCTCAGAGAAGCCGGTTGCATTCCATGCTTTGCATGGTAGAGTTTTAACTTGCACTTGTAGATGGACTTACAATGGTTTTATAAAGTGTGCCTGAGCCCATGTGGTAATATCCATTACAGAATGATGTCGGTTTTTAATGCAGTTCCATCTGAGGGATTGAAGGTCATGGGCATTCAATGATGACTTTCGGCCTTGCCGCTTACTTGCAGAGATTTGATGATATTATGGACTGTAGATGATGAAATCCCTACATTCCTTGCAATTGCACATTGGGAAACATTAACATTCTTAAACTGTTGGACTATTTGCTCGCGCAGTTGTTCACAAAGTGGTGAACCTCGTCCCAACCTTGCTTGTGAACGACTGAGCCTTTCGGGGATGCTCCCTTTATACCCAATCATGACACCTTAACCTTTTTCCAATTAACCTTTTCACCTGTGAAATGTTCCAAACAGGTGTTTTTTGAGCATTCTTCAACTTTCCCAGTTTTTTGCTGCCCCTGTCCCAACTGTTTTGGAACGTGTTGCAGGCATTAAATTCAAAATGAGTGAATATTTGCAAAAAAACAATAGTTTATCCATTTGAACATATTTGAACAAATATCTTGTCTTTGTAGTATTTATTTTTACACAACATCCCAACTTCATTGGAATTGGGGTTGTAATAAATGATTGCTTACTGGCTTACAATTAAGGTCTTTAACAATGAACTAATATTAAATTCTTTTGCAAAACAAGACATGCTTGTGCTAACAGCTGAGTTTTGTTTAAATTATGGGCTTGTTGTGAGTGTTTTAGTTAGTTAGTTTAATTTTATGAAAATGTTTAGCTTGCCCTTTAAGTCCTTGGTATTAGCTAAAATAATTACACTAGTTTCTATATCAGTTAATGTAATATTCTTGCTGTGTTGTAGGAGAGACAGGCAGACAACAGGATCAGAGTTATTGGGACCTCAAGATTTCAGGATGTTTATGAAACAGTGGCATGTTTAGGACATATTATTATTATATTATTGAACTCAACTCCCGAAACACAGATTGAGAAGTTTTCCTAGATTCTTAACTGAAACATCAGTGCTTTTTTCTTCACACCTGATGTACACAGTGTGTATAGAGAAAGGAGGAAAAGAAACAGTGTTCTATGCAACCCTGTGTGGGCTACTACTGTAGCTGTGTTAATTTTCAGACTGTAGCCTATAGCTCTTGACAATATAAACAACTACATAAATAAGAACTTTGTCCCCTAAATACTTTCAAAATATTTGTGCTGCCTCTGGCAATGTATGGCAAGCAGTAAAATGAGTGATATCCACTGAGCATGAGAGAGGAAACCAGTGAATGATGCAGGACAGAGTACACACTTATGCTGTGATCAAAGCCTCTCCACAGGCTGTGCACGATTTGCAGAACAGACCATGCTTACTGCCCACATTTCTCAAGCCATTCTCTCCTCCATAATTTACACTTCATCCTCTTCTTCCATTTTTCTGCACAGAGAAGCATGCAAGCAATTTGAATATAAGTCTAGCTTGTCTGCGATTCAGATGAAAAGGAACAACTTTCTTGTGTGTTTTTGTGAGGCAAAGAATTTCCAGCATTAATGCAGATTCTGTCAAATGAACAATTTTGGCATTTCTGAACCTTCTACATTTGAGTCTTTAGTGTTGCCACCACTACATAATTAATGTAATTAATGTGGCTTAGTAATTGGTTTTAAAACATCGTGTAGTGTGCAGTTAATATGACCAAACCTGTTTGTTTTATTTGTGATGACTTTTCCTAACAAATGAATTCCTAATTAACTTTCAATTAATTTCTAATTCATTAATAGCCAAGTAGGCGACACGGTGGCTCAGTGGGTAGCACTGTCGCCTCACAGCAAGAAGGTCCCGGGTTCGATCCCCGGGTGGGGCGG
>JAOVYV010000048.1:11045965-11057755 GCA_025674545.1 Hassar affinis | reverse complement strand
CAGGCTGGTCCAATTTAGCCATGAAACCTCCCACACTAAAATGACAGGTGTTTCAGTTTCATCGTCTAACACCTGTAAGTGAATCTTTTCAAAATTATAAGAAACAAAATCAATAAAGAACAACCTCTATTTGTACTATGAATTGTAGGAGGAGCTCGGTGCAGCTATTGACTTTTATATTATAAAATCATTGCACAAAAGATAGGAACAGACATAAACAGAACAATGTAAGTGCAAGAGGAAGCATATTTTACAAAGCAGACTTCTGTTGCTAGCTTGGGGTGGAGGAATATAAAGAACAGTTGGTGGTTTCAGCCTGAAAGCCACAGCTTTATAGAGGCTAGTTCTGCGGATGCATAATCTTCCCTGGAGCGTGTTGTGGGTTGTCCACTGTGTGGGCAGTCCTCAGTAGTCCTTGTGCTTTCAGTTCCAAAAACATGAACTTGACTTTGTGTCTTCCATGTTTCATCTCGTGGCCCTGCAGAGTCCCTGACCAGTGGCGATAAGGCACAGACAGAAAGCCATTAAAAACAGTTTTATGCTGACAGCATGCTTTATCCACCATGTGACTGGGTTCACATTTATCTAACATCTAACATATTTTTTATCTACAGTAGGTTTGCAAAGCATTTAATCAACAAAGTGCAAAACTATTTAATACAAAGCATAATATAATCTTAGTGCATCAGGCATAGCACTGTAGTGGAGAACAGCTCCCCTATGCCAAGGGTGCACTAGGGATTAGCAGCCCTCATAAAGCCCTGATTAGCCCCTACAACCTGGAATCAGATTCAGGCCAGCTTTGGTGGGTTGGTGTTCAAAACGTTGCAGTGGTAATATTTTCTGATTCTCCGTGGCTCTCCCAGCATGACTATAGTAGCATACAGAAAATATTTACACAGACAAACAAACAAATATATTTTAACAAATAACAATAAAGTAAAAGTATCATGAACAAAAGCAAATAAAACTAATATTTCTTTTTATTTGATTAATAAAAACTAATATAAGATTAATAAGCCTATTTCTAGATGTTTTTATGCCTTTTATTTGTCTAAGTCTACTGGCAGATAATTTTGCTTGTTTCTTTTAGATAGAAACAAAACAATCTGCCTATAGAATAAGACAATTTTAAAATTTAAATTAGGAAATATGTTTCAAAATAGGCTTGGTGGTCTTATATTTGTTATATAATAATCTCATAATGAGAAATATTAGATGCTTTTCTTTATACAAGATATAACTTGCTCTCACTTCACTTGCAACATCTACTACCAAACAAAGACAAGATCTTAAGAAAGCTAGATGATAATTTTAAGACAGAGCAAAACAGCAACTGTTAACATACTGTGTGCTGTCACATAAATCTGTGGATTGTCCTTGCCTGTCAACCATTATTATTTATCTAGTTCAGGAGATGTGTCTTTGTTTGTCTATCAGTGTAATTTACACTATCATGTAGCCTTTTATGATGAACTCAAAACTGTTTATAAGAAATATTATTGCAAATTGGTTAGAACTCTCACAAACAGACTCATATGAAAAGGTGCATTAAGACTTGATTCAAATGGACTCCAGAGAAAGAGCTCAGTATATTCCATTTCCAACAGTACAAAATCAGTGCTGGTTTAGATTGCTTATATGAAAAGTTGCGGTTGGTTAGTGGTGAGGGTGGGGAATAATGTTTTCATGCTTATGTGAGAAAACAGAAACTGATTAACTGTTCAGCATTATGTTAAGGTTGTTTTTAATACTTCTACTTTGACTATATTTCCTAAAAACAGCCTACTGACAACATCACATCACAGCTGCTGGTCATATGAGTTGAGAAAGCAGGCTTGTTTGACTCAGCAGCGTGTAAAGCTGAAGCTGAATTATGCAGGGCTGTGTTCCCAACAACCAATCATTGAACACTATTATTCCCAATGACCACTCATTTATCACTCTTCCCAACAAACAATCACTGGTCAGCATTGTTTCTAATGACCATTATCACCATTCTTTCCAACAACCAATAGCTGATCATGAGTTGGAGTCTGAAGGCTATCCAGCAATCATTGAACAGAAAGCAGGGAAAATCCAGTCCATCTCAGAGACACACAGATTCTCACACACAACCAGGGCCAATACAGTATCTAAAATTTGCCTGACTGCATGCATTTGGACTCTAGGAGGAAAATGACAGTCACAGGGAGAACATGGAAACTATACCCAGGGTATTGAACACAGACCCTTTACCCACTGTGCCACTAAGACATCTAAAAAATAAGTTATAATCTATTATTGTTTATTCCTCTGCAAATGATCCTACGATGTCCTCTGGTGAAGTCCACTGGTCTTCTAGTGAAGATTTGAGCAAGATTCTTTCCTCTGAAAAGAACTGTGTACATTTGTGATAGATAGTCCAGTTACATTCTAATGTTAAATTTCCTAATTAGCGTGACTGCAGTAGGCAATCGCAATATTGTTGTCTTATTATTTTTATTATTCATGTTTTTTTTCTGGATTTCAACTGCTGCATTATTCTAAATATGGACACCGTTCCAACTCTAAAACGTCCGACATGGTCGGGATCGGTAGGCGGTTTACTCGGTTTACCTTCCACACTCGTTTTATCCCCCTTGTACCAGATCCACTTCCATTGTTTTTTCATTTCTGTTCCTATTTTTTTATCTTCTGTCCTTCTGCTTGAATAACAGGTTGTATATACACACTATGACCAGTCTGATCAAATGTATTTACATTCCACCAACGATATCCTTACAAACACAATCATGTGTCTGATCAAAAGTATTGGGACCCCCAAACTTATGCTGCTCAACCTGTGTGAACCTTGGCAATTGCGTAGAGTAGGGTCTACCATTGCTTCGCTGCAAACTCCATCGCGTTTTCTTCAGGAAATGCACCTCTCTAGTTTACA
Organism: Hassar affinis; assembly: GCA_025674545.1. NCBI lineage: Eukaryota > Metazoa > Chordata > Actinopteri > Siluriformes > Doradidae > Hassar > Hassar affinis. Next base: position 11,054,835 of record JAOVYV010000048.1, on the reverse strand, counting down.
ATTTCTCTACCAGTATGCAACCTAATAAAGTTCTCCCTTGTTCGATGCATTTCATGTTAAAATGGGGTTCTGTTTAGGTGTGCTAATCACTGCATCACTGCCATTGAGCACAGAGTCGGCGTTTGCTGTATTTTTCCCTCCTGCTGTCGCGAGAGGCCACATTAATACAGCCAGTGTCGTCGCAGTCTAATCTGTCTGTGAGTGCAATTCTCTGCCCATCTCTCTCTCTCTCTCTCTCTCTCTCTCTCTCTCTCTGGCGCGCGTCCTCGAGCAGTGCGCGCACGGTCTAAGCGCGAGGAGTGTGTGAGTGTGTGAGGAAGGGCGCGTTATACAGCGTTATACACACGCGCACGCACACAAGCACAAACATTTCGCTCATCGTCTACTAGCGGAGGGCTGCACTCGGACCTCAGTGGCGGTGAAGTGCGGCGGCGTTAGCCCTCACTCGGGCACCATGTCCCAGCTGCTGCTCGCCGCTGTGCTCCTGTGTCGACTCGGGGATGTATTCTCACACGGCCACACGCCGAGAACAGCTGCTGCTGAGGAAGGTAAGACCGAAGGGCAAAGGGAGCGGTACGTGTGCGTTACGCACTAAGATGAAAACTTATAACGCTGCTTAAGCGTCACTACTGTGCACTGCTACAGGTCACCTGAGATGCAGCAATGGAATGGATTTGCGTGCTGTCTATCTATCTATCTATCTATCTATCTATCTATCTATCTATCTATCTATCTATCTGTCTGTCTGTCTATCTATTTATTTAAATTTAAACAAACTGTCTTAATCAAAGACTTCATCAATGCACGCTAAAGAACTGGGTTTTATTTGTTTCAATGCATATTCGAAAAAAAATCATGCTGGGATTCTTCTGCGCTTCAGGATGACATTTCTGTTACGCGATCACGGGTCGTTGCACTGCCTAAAATCCTTGTTATGTATTTGCCCCCTGCCTTGAATCCACTCTCGCAGTGCGTACTGAGGCTCCGCTGAATTATTGCGTAAGCACAGTTGAGATTCATACCGGTGTTTTGCACGCGTGTGCATGAGGTTATTTTAAGAGAAGACAGCGGGCTGATCTGTGGAGCCTGAAGCCACACGCGAGCTCACACTGGGTTTGGGGCCGCATGTGTGTGTCAGTGCCTGTGCGGATGCGTGCTGTGGAGACCTAACAGCGTGGCGCACAAGTTCGGATGCCTGAATAGACTAGTCTTGTATTCATGCAGAGAAAATACAGTCCAAAGACAAATCGTTATGTTCTGGGGGAGTTTTCAGAGTTGCCAGAACACCTTTAGATACTGGAAGCAGTGTCCATTCCCTCTCTCTCAGTAAATGAAAACCTGCCGCCAGAAGTCATTAAACACTCTCACATTGTATCACAGGTAGCCTGCATTAACATTATTGCTCTGTTTGAGTGAGTCAGTAGCTGATCGCTAAAGAGGCAATAGATTGTAAACATTGCACAGTGATTTGTTGTACAGTGTTCAGCAACAGCAATACTATGTACGATACTATGAGACATAGGAAAACATTATAAATATTACAGCTTATTTTGCACTTGTTTTGGCTTTACCCTTTAATAGTTAGCTGCTTTTATTATACCCCATGACAGATGATTAGCAAAAACACCAATTAAGTGAAAATTAGCATCATAAAACTTTACTTAATCAGCATGTATTCAGTACAAACATGTGACATTTCCAAAAGCTGCATATTCATCATATCAGATGAACTCCAGATGATTCATCAAATCAGATGAAAATGTCAGAAGAATCTCTTCAGAGATTAGCTGGATGGTCTGCCTGTGAGACTGTATGCTCCTTCTGAATTTTCTACATCTCAAAAGCTTTACAGCCCTTTTATTAAAGGCTCCCAATTATCATCTTGCTGCACACTCTTATATGTGCTTTAAGAAACTATAATATGGGTTTTCAGTGTCATCTCAGCTTCTCAGTGGTTACTTAAAGTGTTTGGTGAAACTGCTTCCCTCATTATCCATTTACCAAGACCAGCCTCAGCCTTTTCGGGATCTTAATCAGATTGTAGTTTGGGTTTGCTCTCCTCAGATCAGTATCACTGACACAGAATATAGCACGAAGATATATAGGTTAATAGCTGTACTAGATAATTAGATGGATAGCTGAATGCTTACACTAGATGGCATACTAAAGGTGTGGTGGTGAAAGAGAAAAAATAATACATATAGGACTCGGTACAATGGTTTATTCCTGGAAACCAAACATTAAAATCATGTGACATTGAAAAAACCTAACATTATAGAAACACTCAATAATACAGAAATAATATTCATATTTTGCAAATGTATTCATGCCAATAGAGCTACTTCATTATTTTACACATGTCTGTGTGTGTATCAGAAATCATATTTGTTTTCCTACACTGATTCTGGCAATAGTAATGACAATTAGATGGGTTTTTAAGCTACTCATGCATAGTTCATATTATCGTCATATGTTCACACTAGTAATGGCAGGGCCACAGGGGACAATTCACTTTACACATAAATGTGGGACATGCAGCCGTATTCCAGCAACCAGCAGCCAGTGACAGCATGAAAAACGACATTTGAAATTACTCTTTTCAGTTCTATGCAAATTATCTATAATACGCTACAATGACTAATCCATACGTTTGGCTTGAATAATACCTTGGACCAATCCTATGGTGCAATGGCTCCTATGTTGTTTTTTTATTTTTTTATTCTTAGTTTACAACCTGCAATTAGTTTTTATTTACCTTTAAAATACAAAAAATGGGAAGAAATGGAAGAACAAACAAACATACTGTGGTTTTATCCTATCATGTCACATATGACCTCTCATTGAATATGTATTTTTCAAAGAAAAATAAAATGTTGAACGAGGTAGCATAGGTTGTTGGTGCCTCTGTTGAGTGTACACTACTTGTACCATTTGATTGCTTTGCTAATCTGCCAGTGGAGCTAGTACTAAACCTAGCATGTAACACATAAATCAGTAAATCAGTTTTGTTACTGATTAGACCATTATTCAATTTGAGTTTAACTAACTAGCTTTGGCAAACATGAGAAAAGATTAGTGTTGAGTGCTGATCATTTTATTCTTCGTTTATCATCTTAGGCTTGGCATTGTGCACTACAAAGCCAAGGGTTTGTGCATTTCATTACTTACCTAGCTAGCTAATCCTAGCTTGATTAGCTAACTTGCTGCTATCTAACCACACCAAAGCAGTGCTAAATGTCCATTTTGTCATGAACAATAAAACAAAGTTAAGATATGTACATTAATTATTCCTTTTCTTCTTGAGTTGTCTTTTTTCCCTCTGATATCAAAAGGCTTTAGACCTTTCACAGAAATCTCAATAGTGACATTATCTCAGTGCTGCAATAAGAAAACATATTTGAATTGAATTTTCTTATCAAAATTTTTTTAAATTGGCTATTAATTGGCCATCAAATACAACTACTACTACAACCACCCTTTTTCTAGCTCACTCAGTTCACTTATTTGTATGGCTGCTCCTCTATTTAGTTTAGTCTTAAGACAGTCTTAATGCAGTGGTTAAAGCAAAGCTCAAATGGGCAGATATTATGGTAAGTGAGCGTAAACAAACCGTAGCACCATTCTACCCGTCATACTTTGACTGTTGTTTATCTTGGTGTGACACGAGCTATTGATCAGCTATAACAGACTTTTGAACATTCCTGGCAACATATGCTCTGTAAAGAGTACATGCTTCAGCCCAGGAGGCAGTTTAAAAACATAATTTCATAATGAAATTAGCTGGATGGACCCCTGAGCCTAATTAACTGAGATTATATCGAAGCATGCTGTATTATCTTATTGTAACTGTGGGCTGTACATGGTATTGGAGCCAAGGCAATAACAGCATAGACCCCCTTTCATGCAAAGGGAATGTTATCAGTGTTGTATTATGCATTGAATCACAAGCTATATGTGTGTAATCTTACACATTGTTTCTCCTACACTGTTGCATTTTCTACCTAGAGCATGGCTAGAGCATCAGTTTGAGAGAAAAGAAGGTCAGCTAATGCATCCTTTGATATGGTTAACAGTCAGCATTTGTGTCATTTGCCCCCAAACAAGGAAGAGTTTTCAGGTTAAGTTATAACATCTTATTTTATAGCATAAAAAAAGTAAATGATGTTCCCCTCCGGTGAGTAAAATTGAAGCAGGCGTAGAAACACTATCCCAGGTTTAGAACAAAGCTAGTGGTAACCTCTGCTTCAGGGACATTCCTTTTTAACTTAAATCCTTCCAGAAAACCTCCCTAGATAGACATCTCTTATTATGCATTTTGCAAAATCAGAAAGTAGTTTTGGTGAGCACCCCAGGATGGAATATTCATACTTGGTAGTATGAAAAACAACCTAGAACAATTGAAATCCTTTTAGAGAAGCATAGTAAAGCATGAGAGTATTCTTTATTATAAAACTGATTCTTATACTATTACTACTACTATTAATAATAATAACAATAATGACTATGGTTATTATTATTATTATTATTATTATTATTATTATTATTATGAGTGGTATAATGGCAAGAGTGGGTAGAGTTCCTGTCTTGGTTTACTGCGATTTATGTATTCTTCCAGTGTCCATGTGGATTTCCTCTAGGTTCCAAGAACATGGCAGTAGGTGGATTGACTACACTAAATTGCCCTTTGTGTGAATAAGTGTGTGACTGTATGTTTCCATGGTGCCTTCTAATGGCCTGGTGTTCAATCAGAGAGTATTCCTGCCTCACGGCCACTGTTCCAGGGAGAGGCTCCAGATCCACCACAATCCTGACCAGGATGAACTTCTTACTGAAATTAATTGCGTTAATTAATATTGATAACAATGGTTTCTAGCTGTTTAAAATGTACTAAAAGAGGATATTTGAGGATATCATGTGCAAGCCTGAGAATATAAAGTAGCCTAAATGTTCAGCATGATGACTGATCCAAGATCCTCTACAAAATCAACACTGATGGACATTACGGGAAAGGGCTTAATGCTATTATTCTCTCCAGTGGAGGCTTCACCAAAATATTTATTTTGGGAGCATTGATAAGTTTAAGATGAGTAATTAAAATAAGCAAGCAAACAAACCAACCAACAAACAAATAAATAATTGTTGTGTGAAAATAAAACTAAATAGTTTCAATAATTAACTTTACACATCACATCATTAAATTTTATAATATTTCTAATTGATTTATTTTATTCCCTTTTTGTTCAACTTTATGAATGGTGGCAATAATTCTGAAGCTAACGATTTATTTTCATATTTTTTTTAAACTTCAGCATCTGAAATGCATATGTATAGTTGTTTGCAAAGATGTCCTTATGTATATATGTGCTGCAGTATTATTTCTGCTCATTTGTACATAGATACTAGTTCTGTTGCCAGGATTTTATACTTTTCATAACCAAATAAATGACACTGGGGTGTGAGCCACCACTAGCAAATAAAAGAAAATCATTTTGGAAGACCTGGCAACCCTAATACATCTGAGCCTCTTAAAACCAGGCTACACTATTTCATGTTGTCTAACAGCATACAGGTTGAATGTTTCTAGATGAGTGAAAAAGGCTAGCCAGAGTATCGGCATTCTGTAAAGAACTGCACCATTCCCTCATGAAGTGATTCATTAAACTTGTGTGTCTGTCTTTATTGTTTTTTTGGTGTTCTACTGGTCTAAGGTCTAAGGGCCTTGGAGCTGTTTCTGTAAAACCTACCCAGTCTGCAGCAGGCCTGTGAAATCCTGGAGCATCAGTGTTCTGTGATGACTTAATGGAAGAATCCACCAAGTAATCTAATGGGGGATGGGGGGTGTCTGATATGTTTAGTCAAATGCCAAAAGATGTTCCATCATAGAATGGCGATCACACATAGTTGAAAAATCAATGTCCTGACATTTGGTGAGATGTCTCTGATGCTTACCTTGCCCACATGTCAATAGTCAATATTGGAACAAATACATTTGAATTAATTTTTTTTCCAAAATGAGATTGCACTCTCAGAGAGCATGTTATAAGTTGGATGTTATTAATTGAATGTGGATGATTTTGCACAGTTAAGGTATACTCTGATTTCATCAGTTTGGTATATGACACAGAGGCCTGGTATTGGGAAATGACTGATGAATTAGTGTTAGTTTGGGGAAGGGGTCAGCATTTATTCCAAACCACCTCTGTTGCTTTTTCACATTATTCAGAAGCATGAGACTGCAGAGTATTTTTGCATATTTTTATGCATATTAACCTATTTATCATTTTCTTGATTGCCAAAATGCATGCTGAAATGCATGAGTAAGAGCACTACAGTTATTGAGGTCTGTTAATTTAATGCACTCTGGCATACATTCTTAGTACTGTTACCTAGTACCAGTAATCACAAAATCCTTTTCCCCTAGGATTGAATGTATTTTTAATATTCTTCATGGAATAATATCTCATACATCCAGATATGCTATAAAGATATGAAAAGCTAAGCTGGGTTTCATTTTAATGATGTAATAAAAAATATTTAACAGCACTACTGAGGGATGTAATGCTTAAGTAAAAAGTTTAAACATTGGTGCTACTTCATGCTTTTTAATGTATTTATATATTATATTCAAATGTAAGGCCTTTCTAAAATCATGAATAAAATGCTTAGTTAAGCACACTTTACTTTTCCCTTTTGGCTTTTAAATGATTTGAGCTGCATGCACTAATCTCAGTCAGGTCAGTTCTTCTGCCAGGTCATTATGTTTCCAGTTGCTCCAGACTGTGATCTAGCATGTTGACATTTATTCTAATTAACTTCTGACATACTAGCTGGCTAGCAGTCTGCAATATGTAATGTATCTAGTTTGCTACAGATATTAACCTAGAACGATTTTCTATTGTTCAAATTAGAGATCTAAATCATTATAAATGAACCATCGTTTTGTTTCACAATTTGAGATTGATGCAACTAAGTGCATTCTTCAGCTGAACATTTGAGTCCACACCCAGGACTGATTCTGGGGTCTAAAAAACCTATAAGGAAAACATTTTACTGGTGCCACACCTTGTAAAAGTGACAAGATGTAATTTCAGTGACATCTGGTAAACATATTATTGGAAGCAATCAGGGGAACAGCATTTTGAAGTTATTCTGATGAAAGTAGCAAATGTTCAAGGTTGTGTCCCAAACCACACATGAGATACTAAGAACTATTTCTAAATAGTAACACCTCGTGTATAATAAAATGACTTTATTGCTAACTTGACTGTTACATTTAATTGATAAGTTAAGATGTTATAAATGAGGAGAAAGATATACTTAAAGATATAATTTGTAGATAAACTACATGATACAGTATGAAGTATTGGCCATGATAACATGCTAGATGAGATGATGCTAGAGAGTAAGACACATCAGGGAAAAATATGACCATGAATCAGGCAGGCATTCTGATTAACTACCATCAGTCAAAACTGAATTTTCAGTACTCAAAATACAGACAAAAGCATAAAACACAGACATTTAGTTAACAATCTGATGGTAGCTAGCTTTAATTTGATCCGCAAGATATCACCCAAGATAACTCAGTTATAATGAGAAATACCAAAATCAATGTAAGCCGTTACACAACAACATCACAATCAGGTAATGAGTACCACTATAAAGGTAAGGTGGCTGTTTGTTATTCCCAACATGCCAAGCTATTTATATAACAGATGAAATACTTTATTTGTTGAGTTAACATTAACTTGACATCTTGGACACTTGTGTGTTGTGCTGGCACTTGTCCTCTACGTACAGCTTTCTGTGACAGTACTAGCATAAATAGTAGCCAGATATTCTTTTGTGCTTAAGGTTATAACATAATGTTGTACGACCTCTCTCTGATGATGTATGAAGTACACCTTTAAAACTCCTGCCGAATCAGACCAGAAACTCTGATTGTGAATGACTATTACACCATTAACACCATGTTTTAGACTGTGGGTCGCATGTGCCAAAGCTGGGGCATGTTTGCCTGGCACACTGATTGGTGAGAGTGAAAAAAAATATATTCCAAACTCAGGGCTGCCCTTTATTGCTTGGATCATTCATTACAGCATATGACCAGTTAAATGAAAGTGGAGTAATTTATATTACTAGGTTAATCAAGGTGTCAGGATAAAGCCAGCTTTCAGGTTTGTGGTAACTTGCATAACATGGGACCTTAACACTCGAAAGTGGGCATTTGTTCATTTCAACAAGACTAGACAGTTTTTTTTAATGGATTTATTTAACAAAAAAGACCAGGCTGTGCATGCTGTGTGCTGTGAAAGCGTCGTTTGTCTAGCATTGGCTGTGTGCTGCTATTTTGAGACAAATCATCAAAGCTTATTAAGGATGACGCTGACAAAACTGAATCAATGAAACAAGCAGTTTGAAGGTACGAGAAACAGACATCTGTTCTTCAAAATTGTTAAAAGTTATGCCACACTTGCAAGCTACAAGATAGCTGAGTGCGTTGCTAAACATAGAAAGCCCTTCACTGGCTGAGTGTACGGTAAAGAAACATGTTGCGTAGCAGGTGATTTGTTTGACGGTTTCCCGAACAAGGACACTGTCATTACTAGAATTAAAGACATGCCTGGTTCAGCAAGAACTGTTGAGCGCAGTATCACTGCTATGGTAAATAACATAAGAGAACAGCGAGTACCTGGACTGAAAGACTGTGCTGTGTGTAGAATCACACTCAACAAAAGTATGGACATCAATGATTTGCCTTGTTTTGATTTTGTGATTCTAACTGAGTACGAGACGAATTGTGCTGTTTGCAACCCATCTGTGTCACCACTAAAGGTGGATCACCTTTGCAAAGAAAGTCAGTGATGACC
>JAOVYV010000048.1:11009503-11025913 GCA_025674545.1 Hassar affinis | reverse complement strand
CATCAGCAACTTGGAAGGTGAACACATCTTCCAAAATATCCCAGCTCACCCCTAAACTTCTCTGCATGGGAGGGGGGTCTGTACTGAGATCCAGATCTTTCATCCCCTTAGCCAGATCTTCAGGAGGGAAGGTTCTCATAACAGCCACCCTGTTCGACAAGATCTTGTGAAGCCGGAGGTTGGAGAGGGCCAGCATGTCTTGAGCGTTGTGAAGAAGAGTGATGGCTTCCTCTTCTGAAGGGACAGACAGAAGACCATCGTCAACATAAAAATTCCTCTCAACAAACAGTCTTGCCTCTATGCCGTACTCCCCCTCTTCCTCTGTGGCAGCTTTTCGGAGCCCGTATGTGGCCATGGATGGCGATGGGCTGTTTCCAAAGACATGTATGCACATCCTGTACTCAATGACGTCGTCATCCAGGTCATTATTGCGATGCCAGAGGAAGCACAGAAAGTTCAGATGGTCCTCGCGTATGACAAAGCAATGGAACATCTGCTGGATGTCAGTCGTCACTGCCACTAGCTCCCTCCTAAACCGCAGCAGTACCCTGAGCAAACTGTTGTTCATGTTTGGGCCCGTGAGGAGGACATCATTGAGGGATACCCCTTGATGTTGCGCACTGGAATTGAATACCACCCTCACCTGTCCAGGCTTCTGAGGATGATATACCCCAAAGAACGATATATACCAGCACTCGTCATCTGATGATAAGGGTGGCGCCACTTCAACATGTCCATTCTCAAGGAGCTTGCTCATGAACTCAGTGGAATGCTCTCTCCTCTCTGGGTGTTTCCTAAGTGTCTTGGTGACTGCAGCGAGGCGGGTCCGTGCCTGCTCACGGTTGTTTGGCAGATGCTCGTGTGGGCTGCGGAAGGGAAGTGGAGTCTGCCAGCTATTATCATCACCCCGTTTCATTTCCTCCTCCATAATCCTCAGGAAGCCAAGATCCTCCATAGAAAGTCCTGTCTTGTCATCGTCCTTTGTGTGGCGGAAAATGGACTCCCCCATGAGTCGCGTTTTGTCACCTGGCAAAGATGACTGTTCTGAGACTGAAGGATTCTGGAACTGGCAAGCGTGGTTGAGCTTCTCTTTGATTTCAATCTTGTTTAGGCAGGGACACAGAACGCTGGGACGCCCATTCTCAAGAACATAGGTTCTATAGGTGTTCACAGGTGAGGGCACGTGTGCACCATTAATACACACATCCCCTACTATCACCCAGCCGAGGGCTAATTGTTGGGCAAAAGGAGCGTGTGTGGGGCCATTGCGCTGTTTAAGGACCTTGTGGACCTGAATAATGTCTCTCCCTAAAAGAAGTAAGATCTCAGCGTTAGGGTCAAGAGGAGGTATCTTGGAAGTTAGAGACTTCAGGTGCGGATGGTACTTCACAGCAGCTGGCGTGGGAATCTCCACCCTATTATCAGGAAGTTGAACACACTCGATGAGTGTAGGCAGAGCTAGACTGGTCTTTTCATCAGCCGACTCTACAATGAACCCCCTTGCTCTGCGGCCTGCAGCCACCGACACACCCGCACAGGTTTTGAGTGTGTAGGGAGAAGCGTTGTCAGCTATGTTGAACATCTCAAAGAACGATGACCTAGCTAGTGACCTATTGCTCTGGTCATCTAGGATGGCGTACGCTCTTGTCTTCTTCTCGGGTTGGTCTTTAGGATATACGTGGACCAGACAGATTTTGGCATTTTGGCCACAGACCTCCGTGCAAACTGAGGTGGTGGCTATAGCAGGAGAAGATTCCTCTCCCTCCCCGCCATGCTCTTCAGAGGGGCCGCTAGCCAGCTTTGTTGACCATGGTGCAGGACTGGCATGAAGGGCTGCAATGTGCTTATTGCTGTTGCATTCAGAGCACTGGATGATCAACTTGCAGTCCTTAGCTTGGTGGGAGGTTGAGGAACAACAACGGAAGCATATGCCATTCTCCCTAAGGAAGGCCTTGCGCTCTTCCAGCAGTTTTGCTCTGAAGGCTCTACACTTAGGTAGGGGGTGGGGCTTTTTATGTATGGGACACTCTTTCTTTAGGTTGTCTGAACCTTTGGTCTCATCCCTCTTGGCAGGATTGTCCACCTCTGTTATATGCACAGCTATCTGGGTTTTAGCTGATTTCGCTGGGAATTTCTCCCACTTAGGTGGCATGTTGCTGGGTGCTGCTTGGATCATTTCTCATCTTCGCCTCTGCATGAATGAAGTCGGCGAACACGGAGAAGGGTGGGAAGATGCCGCAGTGTTTTTCTTTATACTTTGTACTGTGCACTATCCACTTCTCCTGCAGGTTGAATGGCAATTTCTCCAGGATTGGGTTAATGCCTCGCGCTCGTGTCCTCGTGTACAGATAAGCCAAAGCAGGCAGGAACCCGTCCTCCTTGCCTGCCTGTATCTCCAGAAGGAGGTCACCTAGTTCCCGTTACCGCTTGGGTTCTTTATTGGAGAGCTTGGGAAACCATTCAAGCTTGTTAAAGAGGGCCGTCTCGATGGACCATGCTGAGGGCCTCACCAGGGTGGTTGATACGAACTGACTTCACTCTCCTTGCAAGTTCCTCACTAGGCTTCAGACCCAAATCTTCAGTAGCATTAGAGAAGGTGGACCTCCAAGCCCAGTAGTTTTCGGGTTTATCGTTGAACCTTGTGAGTCCAGCTGTAAGTAGCTCACTGCGAGCTAAGAACCTTCCCAGCACAGGTTTCTCCTCCTCGTGGATAGCTGTAATCTGCTGTATCGTGTCTGGGCGTCCATCGGTTCCTTGGTTCAGATGCTGGGCATGATGCAATAAATTCACTTTCTCTTTTTGGTGTGAATTGCACTGGCGACTGTTTTAAATAAGCAGCAGTTGCAGTTGGCATCGTGGTTGTCACAGACAAACGTTGCCTCTCACTTTGCCTAGGTAGCTCATGATGTGTCTGAGAATGATCACTAGAGTTGAGGTTAACAGCTGGTGAAGGAGTAAAATCAGCCTTTTTATCCTGCTCTGGATCATCTGCGCGTTCATTAGATTTTACATAGGCATACTGCTCTTGAAAATATTTTTCTGTTCTCTCAGCTGAATGATAGGATGAGCCTCGGCCGACATCATGAACCCCAGTGAGCTCCCCCAAAGCTACCAAATTCACTGCCGATTCCAATACATTCGCTTCAGCACAGGCTGCGTCGGCCTCCTTCTCTTGCTGTGTGACTTCCAATGTGGCTTCAAGACGTGCCTCCTCTACTTTCAGCTGAGCCTTTTTTACTTTAACATCAATCTCTCTTTGTGCATGTAATGCTATTGCCCGTGCAGCTTCTGCCCTTGCTCGTGCTTCAACTGCAGCCAAGCTAGCTGCAGATCTCACAGAGTGCCTCGATGATTTCGAAGTTTTAGATGAGCGTGAACACTCTGACCTTGTTTCATAATCCTTTTCTTCTGTTGCTGACATCTTGAAACTGGTAGATGTAGAACAGGCTGGATATCTTAATCACTGTGGTAGAAATCACTGTTGAGTCTGTCTTTTTACTGTTCTGCCCTCATTAAAGAGTCCCTCTTCTTCAGTTAGACAGACAGATGACTCCCGTCACACACTGGTCAGATTTGGTAAATCTATTCAAACTTACAACATGTAAATAGGTGTAAAACTAAAATGAAGAAACAAAAAGCACACAATCAGCACAAAATATGCAATTAACAAAACATCCAACACAGATCCCCAAGCATAAGGCCTACAACTAGCCTAGAAAGCTACTACAGCAACTAGCTGGATATGAAATAGCATGGCAAAGATCAACAGCACTTACTTTGATGAACTTACAAAAATATTCAGAGATATACACATTATATATTTATACTAAAGTACTTACAGACAATGCTTCTATAAGTGATTTCAAAAGAGGATGGATTAAGATGTAGGTGCTGCTCAACCTACCATGCCAATACTGGTCTGACTGAGAACAAAGGATTCAAGGTGACTAAGACATCTAGTGGCTATCTAGTGGCAGGAGGACAACATAGCACACTAAATACTTATGAAATGAACCCAGTCCAGAACAAATATTATTAAAGCTTTTAAATGGTGTAAGCATACAGTAATCTGATGTTCCCTTTACTTATGTTTATGTGGTTTTTGTTAGTATATTTGCAACCAGATATCACTTATTAAACAGCATAATGACTCAGTACACCTCCTTGATGGAGGTCTGAGCTCTGCTAAGCAAATTTTCTAGTAATAGAAATAATTATTGACAAAAATGTACATGTCATGATTATCATTACTAGTAGTGATTGCATTTAAATTGATCATTTACAGCTGGGGTTATTGACCTGCATACTTGTGAACACTTGATTCTTAGCAGCTTGTGAGGTATGGATAAGGTTACTCGTGTGAATGTTGCGTTTGCATATACAGTTGTGGTCAGAAGTTTACATGGACTTGAATGTCATGTATCGGACTATTGCTTTGTCTCGGGCCTGACCATGAACATGAGATAGAAAGCAATTTCCAGTTATAGGAAACTTGGTGACATTAAATTAACTGGCAGTCATGAAGCTCAAGGGGCTTTAATTAAAATAATAATAATAATAATAATAATAATAATAATAATAATCCAGTTTATTCTAAGCAGCTTTAAGCAAATGCATTGGATTTTAGAAAATGTTTTCTGTTCGGCTGAACATTCATCTGTTATCGCTTTTGTTCCCTGAATACAGATAATTTCCTCTACTGAGAAAATTGATTTTTTGCCATTTTGTCTGGTTTTATCTGGCATGATTGCAATGAGAGAAGTCTCCTTTAAGCACCAGTCTGGATTAATTTGAGCTGCTACTTCTCTGGGATGCACATATCTCCCATGATCATTTTAAGATGACTCTCATCTTCTGATTTGTTGCTTTTGCAGTCCCTAAAGCTTAGCTTTAAGTCAAACTGTAGTTGCTGTGTTGGACAGAATTGTGCTATACACAGACACCCAACAAGCATATTATTATTTTATTTATATAACAATATATTCTTTGTTGCAGTGTTATGGCTTTGATTTTGAGCTAATGCACAGTAGTTGAGGTAAGGCACATGAGTATTGTCATAAAACTGAAGGTCAGCAGGCAGTTGGCAGGCCCTACTGGCCATAAGTACTGTGTAATGATCATGATATAAAGTAATTAGAACTGTGGTTTATGAGAGTATCAATTTAACGATCAATGACGCATTACAAATGCAAAAATTATAGACATACAGTCCTTGTTATTTAACCACAGTTCATTCATTCATTATTTAAGCTGCTTATCCTACTACTGGTTTGAGGGGGTGCTGGAGCCTACCACAGCACTCACTGGGCTGAAGGCAGGGAAATACCCTGGACAGGTCATCAGTTCATTGCAGAGGAGACACACATTCACACACAGACTCACACCCATGGGTAATTTAGCACCTCTCTTTCCCCTAACTGCATGTCTTTGTCCCAGGCCTAGGAATCAACCCCAGGTGCTCCTTGCTATGAGGCAACAGCACTACCGTGCCACCCTATAACCACAGTTGCTCTGCATATATTTATTAAAAAGGGGGTTATGTTCACTTAGGAGCACTGCACAATGCAAAACACCATACTGGAGGTGTTATCACCTTATTAATTAGGATTATTTTTATTTATTATATATTAGAAGTGGGAATTATAAGAAAAACATCATATCACTATACTTGAAGACATTTCTATAGTAAGCAAACTAAGGGGGAGCTGAAATTCTTTTGAACAACATGTAACAGTTTTTGCTTATTATGAAGAATAAAGCATTAAAATATAACAATAACCAACATATTAATACCAAAAGTGATCTGGGACAAAACTAATATCTATATTGATATTATATAACATCATAATGCCAAGCCCCTATAATTATAAGGCATGTAGCTAGGATGGAATCAGTCTGTGATTTTGGGAAAAGGTGGTTGTCTAAGAAACTGTGTATCATGTCAGATACTTACTGTTTTGTGTGTAGCTGAGTGGATTTACTCTAATATGATGAGAATTTCTTATTCATGAAGTCAATGGCAGTATAAGATGCTCAGATCATTGGTTTCTCAGACCTGGGGTAGCAGAGAGGGCAGAGCTGGAGCCAGGCTGTGACTACAGGGGAAAATCTGTCTAGGGAGAGGAGTCTAGGGCTCTAGGGGGAGCAGTAGGGGGAGGCTATGAAGAGTTCAGCACAATGTGTCCAAAGCCATTAAAAATGCAGAAAAGACAACAGCCACATGGAAAATATATCACATCTACTGGAACATCAGTTTTAATTTGGGCACACCGTGTTCATTTAGCTGCAGATTCAGTTAGTTATGGTACTGACATCAACATAAATACTGCCACTGCCTAAATACACAACCCTAGGAACCCTAGGAAATGATATCACTATCGTTTAAGTTCTGTCCCCACTGCTTTAGGTAATGTTTTCCAGTACACTGCTCTGAGTGTTAGGTATTAACTGGATATGTATTATGTACTTTATACTGAAGTTATACTGAAATATCAGACATATAAGTTTTACATGTTACAGAACTAAGTGTGTGACGAAAAGTGCATTTTATTTTTTTCTGCTGATTATCCCCATTTTACCTAGTAAGTGCAATTATTATAGCAATGGCAATAGCTTTAAAATTAGATTCACATTCACTGTAAATGTTATGTATAGTTATGAAGTTTTAAATTGATTGCACTTCTTACCATGAATCATGGGAGAAAATGTGATGTAAAAGAAAGCATTAATTACTATTTTACTGTTATTTCATCTTTACTGTGACCTTAACGGAATTCTGTGGACCAGCTTTCAGTGAAATGCATTGAAATGATTTGTAACCAGTACAGAGAATAGTAAATTGCATTATTAAAGTACATCAGGTTCCCAAGATAATTATAGCAGACAGAAAACTAGAAAACATTTTAAAACAAGAAACAGTCTATGCCAGTAAAGGAAACTTTATGTTAAACATGACAACAGTAAGCAAAGGTTCAGTGCACATTTTTGTCCTATATCGTTTCTCTTTAAGTGAATATTTGTCGAGTTTTCTCTAGCAAAAGTGATTCTAGTCAAAAATTGTAAAGGCTATGGCTAAAATATTAGATGGTGGCACATCTGAGCTAAAATTACAACTAATTAATCATCTCCCCATTATGTTGGTTTAGAAACTCAATTGCAGCAAACATTTTAGTGATATTTTCTTGCTTCTTTGTAAGTGACCTTCACTAAAGGTTATCTTGTTCAAAAATTGGCAAGAATTCTGGTATTGTCTGTTTTGGAGTTATTTTATAGTAGACAAGGTTGAGAGGATCATTATTGCTTTTGCATGCTTTGAGCAAGTTTAGAATTCTCTACAATTCTCACCACTTTATAATGATTGGTCATGACCACGACAAAATATGTGCTTGAATCCAGCTCATAAATATAAAATAAACTATGATGGTCTGTCTCTCAACAGTCTTGGAAGTTAAGTTCATGTGAATGTCACAATTTTACCTTTCTATGATCCTTGATTTAGCCATATGACCAGCACAGTCAGCTGAAGACACACCTAACACTTGAAGATCGACAGACCATAACAGTGCATAAGAATGAAGCCAGTTGCAGGTCACAGCTCTGACAGGGAGGCCTTGCCAAGGCAGCACATGGCAGATACAGGAGTTAAAACTGGATCCCACCTGCAGGGCAGCTCTATGCTGGTCTTTGCACCACCTTCTGTGTGGAACATGTGTAGTCTAATGGAGTACAGTTGTGGCAAACTGCAACTAAACACCCATAAGAATTTAGTGTTCCTTTTGTATCAACTGCAGCACACAAGATTGTCTCCCATTCTACCCTTCTCACTGATTCTCTCATGTCAGACTTTGGAATGAGGGTGTGCTGATGTATTTGTTATGGCTTATTGAGGTCAAGCAGACTTTCAGCTGCTCCTTTTCCTCTTTAAGTGACCAGTGTATTAAATTAGGTACTTAACAGAAGTAGTCTGTTTGACGGTGCTGTTGATTTGAACACTTTACAAAATAACACTGCTAATGTTTGCAAATGCATGGCATTTTTTTTCTACACAACTTAGTCATGCTTGAAATGTATTTTGTATTATATACTGTATTAATAATAAAGCAAATAAGTTAATGACTACATTTGAATTTATTTCCAAAATAATGTTGAAAAAACAAAACAAAAAAAAACACAAAATAGCAAGTCCAATTGTTTTTTTGTTTTTTTTTCTGAACATTGTAAACATTTGGTTTTGAGATCAAAATATGAATCTGAGGTTACTGATCACAATTCCAAGTTTAATTTCCTGATATTTACATCTAGATGTGTGATTGACTTGGCCAGTCAGTGCGACCTTGACCTTCCACGTTTTTACCCTGATGGAGTCCTTTGTTGTGTTGACAATGTATTTTGAGTCACTGTCTTCCATGATGACGTTCATCCCCAATTACACTTAATTTCTCTGTAAACTGGCAGACAGAATGTTTTTGTAGACTTCTGATTTAATTCTGCTTCCATGTTATTACTTCTACCATGCTTTAATGATGAGCTTGTAGATTTTGGACCATAATCAGATATTTTCTTTCTCCACACTTTCCATCATTTTGGTAGGAGTTAATCTTGGTTCCACAATTTTTTGAGCTCATCTTGGTCACAACTTGCTTTTCTCCCATAGACAGCTCTCTGGTCTTCATGTTGGTTTATCCTTTTTAACAACAAATGAGTAGTACAGGTGTTCCTAATAAAATGTTCAATGAATTCTTGTATGTATATATACAAATAGTGGTGTCAACAAGAATACATTTCATAGTATGCACAAGAACCACCTGCCTGTATGTAGGTTGTATGTATGTACGGTTGCCCATATGTAAGCTTGTAACACATGCACATAGGACTACTCAGAGAGAGAGAGAGAATGGGAGCAAGAGAGAGATTGATTGAGGGCTTTTTGCACACTATCAATACAACATCAAAAAAACTCTGATTACCCTGCCACATGCCTTTCAAAGTCCAGCCAACAGGCCTAAAAATAATAGCAGCCAGCTAAATAATAGGCTACAGTATACTTCTGTTGTAATGTTAATGTATTTCAAACACCCATTACATTAAAACCACCTGCATAATATTGTGTCCCCCTTGTTCTGCCAAAACAGCTTTGACCTGTCAAGGCATGGACTCCACAAGACCTCTGAAGGTGAGTATTGCTGCATTAGCAGCAGATCCATTATGTCTAGGTAAGTGGTATGTGTAAAGTAACATCCACATGAATGCCAGGATCCAAGTATTCCCAATATTGCCTAGAGCATCATGCTGCCTCCGATGGCTTCCCTTCTTCCTGTAGTGCATCCTGGTGCCACCTCTTCCACAGGATAATTATGCACATGCACCTGGTCATCCGCATGATGTAAAAGAAAACATGATTAGTCAGACCAAGCCACCTTCTTGAATTGCTCCATGGTCCATTTCTGATTCTCACATGCCCATTGTAGGCAGTTTCAGCAGTGGACACGGTCACCATGAGCAGCCCCATATCCAGCAATTCATTGTGTTCTGGCACCTTTCTTTCATAGCCAGCATGAACCTTTTCAACAATGTGTGCTACAATAACTCTTCAGTGGGATCCAATGGAATAGCCTTTGCTTCCCCCACACATCAGTGAACCATGAAACACCCCACAAGACCTGCTGGTTTGAAGATGTTCTGGCCCACTTGTCTAGCCATCACAATTTGGCCCTTGTCAAAGTCACTCAGATCCTTTCGCTTGCCCATTTTTCCTGCTTCCAGCGTATCGATTTCAAGACTTCAATATGTTCCCACCCTTTGAAAGGTGCCATTGGAATGAGATAATCAATGGTATTCACTTCACCTGTCAGTGGTTTTAAAGTAATGGCTGACAAACTTGTCTGGTAGAACCTTGAAAACAAATACAGCAAAGTGATATGTTCCTAATTAAGTAAAATTGATTAACAGATAATTGCATCTTAATCAAATTTTGATGTGTATTCAGAACAAAAATCAATTTGGAGCTGCTTTGGGCTCATTTACTCCAGTTGTAAATTGATTTTTTTAGTTAAACAGAGTAATTTTTGCTGGTAATGAAGATTATGTCAGTATTGAAATTACTTGTGTTTATCAAATTGACTGACTCTGTAAACTGAGGTATTGTTATTCAGTTTCAATGCAGTTTAGGAGGAAAAGGAAAAGTTATACTCCTGAATGCTGTTTTAAGTCTGTCTGTGGAGGAATACATGGCATTGTGGAAGCTGGGGGAGCTATTTTAAAGGTTGTAAAATATGAAGGAAATTCAATTTAACTTTTATGCTGAGCATCATACTATATATCTATTCACATTAAGCATTAGCATTGTGTGATAGGGAAGGTGATTTTTAAAAGCTGTTTATTTATTTTTCTGGAGGCTATAGTGCAGTGTAAGCAGGAAGTGGCAGTTGGATCATCAGACAGCCTGGCTGGCTCTTTCTTAAATGTGTGAATCAGCAGCCTCCACGAAACCAGACATAAAATTCATTCCATTCTTTTCCAGCACACACACGCCATAATCAATCATCACTGGCAATGTGATCCATGTGTAAATAAATACAGCGATTTCAATTTGTGAAGTTAGTTATTTGTCTTCACCCCATGATAGGCTATTGGTTGAAGGGTTAGTTGTAGCTATCATTTTTAATCATTACAAGGGGACTTGGGTTACATCCAGCATTTTTATAGGACAGAGCCTGTTGGTTAGTCTGTTTGCTCCACCATTGCTTATATAAATGTAAGTCATTATCCGCCTGCATAGACATGCTATACTGTCTAGAGGAATATGATATACAGTATACTATTGCATATATTAGTACTGGAAATTACATATCTAGCAAAAAATATAATAGTTTAAAAATTGGTACCTGATGAACATGTGCTGCACATGCTTTATATTATCTTCACTGAAAATCACATACCTTAGAGAAGTCATTCAGTGGGAGAGCCAGGACTATGGAGAGACAGTGCCTTTGGGTCTTATGTCTCCCTGTGCTGTGTTCTCTGTGTTCAGACAGAAACTGAGATAAAGTAAAAGACTGCTATTGGTACTAATTTTAATAATTTTGGTATCGTCTTTAAACTAAACAAAATGAAAACTAACACCAGGATACATATAAATGCTCAAACTCTTGGCTGTGAAGGATGTGTGTGATTCCTAGAAGGTCTTTCTCATCATAAATGAAAATGAAAGCTCACTACAGTGAGTCTAATGGCACATTGCTGACTGATGGGACCACTAACCACCTTAATGAGGTTCAGGAGTCATGCTCTCGCTTCAGGGCACTCCTCCACCCAAGCTAACATATTGTCCCTCTCAAGTCATGCTTGCAAGTCATTTTTTGGAGCTGCAAACACAATGGTTGGAAACTAGGCTTGATATATTATTGCACAATGCAATTTTGCACTCTTTGATTATTTACTCTGTTTTCTGGACACACTGTCATGCACATGTGGAGCAATTTCCGAGACCCTATGAGGAAATAGTCTCCCATTATCTTTAATGTTCCATAAAAATGCCACCTGTCCTCCCATTTCCTCCTCTCTCTGTTGGGTGGGATGCACTGGTCACACAGTGGAGTTCTGTGCTCCTGCATCCCCAGTCAACTTTCTCAGTGCATGACCTTATTCCCTGTGACATTTTACACCATTAATCTCTGGATGTGGGGTGATGGAGTGCCTTTCGCAGTTGCACTGTAGCTGTGTTACACTTCTTTATGTGCAGGGAAAGGGTTACACACCCCAGTTGTGAGTGACTTACCTAAACCAAGAGGTGGAAGTGATTTAATTGCCTCTACCTGTAGAACTACCTGACTGTTTTAATTTTTTCATGAATGTATAGTACAGCTGAGACACATTTGAGTTGTATTTGCCAACTATTCGTTCAGGTTGTGCTATGCTGATACAAGTAAATGTGATCATTATATCATTATTACTGCTGTCAAATTAATGTGTTAGCGTGTTCATTAATGTGTTAATTTGACAGCACTAATAATGACATAATGATCACATTTACTTGGATTAAAATTTTTAAAAAATTAAACATTTTAATGGAGATTAAAAATTGGTTAAATTATGCAAACCAATGGCACAAACATTCAAAAATTGACTGTTATGTTACTCGTTTTAGGCTGCACTCCAATCGCAAGTGTCCCTAAGCTGTTTCCCTGCTCCCTACACACTGCACAGGGTACAGAATCCCAAGGGCTCTTCATAGGGAACTCGGTCGCTAAAACAGCTCTATTGGGGACACGCATTACAGTAATACACTTTTGAAATAAATGTGACGAAATATCTATGATCTGTGGGTGATTTAAACTGTTTAATGTATGTTTTGGTTGTCTCTTATTGTGAACTTCGCGTGCACAGTGCTCTGATCTTTCGCATTCAGTGTTAGGATCTCCTAGCTCCTTAGCTATCATAAACATTGCTAAAGATTGAAAGGAACAATGGAGAACGAACAAGTAGCTCTTTTTGGGTTGCTATATTTTTGTATGTTACATCATTTTATGTAGTCAGAGATGACTCCACATATCACCTACACTAAATTTAATCGAGCGGTTAAAAGAAATATTGCGTGACAGCTCTAATCATCATATTTTTATGCAGATAAACTATAAAATCTGATATCTCATACAACAGCATTAATATGCTTCAGAGGCTGTACCTTATCCTAATTAGGCAATATTTGGCCTTTATGATATGGCTCTTTATCTATATAATGATTATCCAAGTTCCAAGCACTGGCTAAATAAATATAAGCCCATTTGAATATTATTAACTCATGCTAGATGGTGGGGCATGGCAAACAAGATTACTACATGTTTGTGTAGTGTTTAGGGTGCATGCAGTTGCCTCTGCAGGCATATGAAACCAAACGGATGGATATTACAGAAAGGGCCCAGTACTCCTATCAGGCCTAGTGTATCACAGCCTGTAATAACATTTTATGGATCTGTTGATGGACAGACCAAGACAATCTTTACATGCTGAGCTGCTTACCACTGTGGGAGAAAACTGAATTAATGTGCTTCCTGCATGCGGTGTTCATTATGACCTCAGGCTAGATTCAGCTACTCTGCGGTGAATCTTGGTGATATTCTCCTGATGAATAGTGAAATCGATGTAGCTGGGAGAGTGCAGTTATCCCCAATGTCAAAGAAGTGCCTTTGCATGGGACATTTATTTTTGTGGAGGCAGCTGTTGGAACAGTCCTCTAAAGCACACTTTGATACCAACTACTTTGGCATCATCTATAAAGTGATCTGATGTGTAAAAGCCCCATTTCAGGCCATCTATCAATGCTTGCAGAAATAGTGGCAACCTTGAGGAGTATCTCACCCACAAAAGAGAACATAATTATTTTATTCTTTTATTACTGATTATTTTGATATAGTTATTTTACTTAGGGATTGGGTAAGAGCCCAAAATATGATTTACAGAGGAAATTCCAATAGACCTTTTTTGCATATCCCACTCCTAGCATCTCTCAGTAATGATTTTGCTAACATGTATGATCAGTGATCTCAGCAGGACTCAGTATTTGATATGCCTCGCACTGATATTAGTGCATAATGTATATGAGAACTGCTGCTGAAATCATGAAAACTGATCTCACTCTCTGGTGTTGCTCTCAAGGAGTTTTTCCTTGAAACTGTCACCTCTGGCTTGCTCATTAGGATATAAATCTAGAATTCTGTAAAGCTTCTGGAGTGAATATCTGTTGCTATACAAATTAAAGTGAATTTAATCGAATATTAAATCTAGATGCTTAAATTATCATAATGGTCGACATTTCCATTCTGGTAATTCATTTGTAACTTTGAATGTAGAGCTTTTGGTTACCATGGGTTCTGTACCCAAGAGGCATATGCTATAGCAGCTCTGGATGAGCTCAGCAGTGACCCTCATCATTCTAGTGGCTATATTGACAGGCAAGAGGCAGGTCAGAAAGCAAAGCTGGAGTATTACTCCTTCAGGTCTTCAATTTCTCATCTCAGCCTTTAAAATGATACTGCAGCACCTAGGAGCCAGAGACTGAATTAATAATGAAGCATCAGGAGACACCCAATGTCCCATTCAGCCAGAAATCACCTTGAAGTGACTTTGCTCAAGTGCTGAATCCCAGTGGCATATAGATATTTGCTGCAAGATCTTGTCTTTTAACCCTAAAAAAACATGGATATGCTTCTTTTTTTCTGCTGTCAGCCAGGCTACAGGATTTCCAGCCTTTACATCATTGTCGCAGAACATAAGCACAAGAGCAGTGAGATTGCTGTGTGATTTTCAGGGTAATTAATCCCGTGTCTGCCTGCAGTGTCTTTCCCACCACTTCTCAAAAGCATGGCTTGAAATGAAATATCCTCTCTGGCGTTTCGTGCTTTAATGTGGCGTGGTCTGCTTTCTCTTAGCCACTACACTGGGATCTCCACAGAGATCGGTTCCAATTTTACTGGCCTGCATTCAGGAAACAAGACTGTTTTTTTTGCTTCTTTGCTTTTGTGCAAACTAATAAATTATGCATTGGCCAAACATTATTTATAGAGCTGTTAATCAATACATGTCACTGTTTTCATGTCGGAAATTTTCAAAGAGGTGCCTTGTCATCCTGTCAAACATCATTAGGCATACACAAAGAAGGATAGATTGTATTTTGGAAAGAACTGCAGAAGTAAGCACTGGCAAACAGATATACAGTGCAGTATGCTTTAATGCATTACGTTCAGTGCATTACACTGAGTGCATTACGTTTCTTTTTCTTGAACACACCCATTTTGGAAAAGAGTGTATGATGTTTATTCGTAACTGATTTTATGGGATATCTATACGGGAATTCCTCTGCCTCATTTCCTGCCTCACGTGATTGTTCGTGAAAAATAAGGAGGAAGGAAAATAGGGATGCATTTTCAAACGCGTTGGGTTTTGCCGCATCAGCAGCTTGTTGTTAACTTTATAGTGTCTTGTACTTTGCGGTACAAGACACTATTGCTATTGTTAACATCCACTGAACTTACACCGCTACTAGAGGTATAAGGGAACACCTCTTTTTTTTCTTTTGTGGAATGATAGTAGATCTATACTGAATATAGCACTACTTGGTCACCTATTATTAGTTTTTATGTAATGTTTATAAATCATTCTAGTGGCTATATTGACAGGCAAGACGCAGTTCAGAAAACAAAGCTGGAGAATTACTCTTTCACGTCTTCAATTTCTCATCTCAGCCTTTAAAATGATACTGCATGTATTAATACATGTATTAACATGTGTTACCCATTTAATAATGCATAATAATGGTCTTCTACCACTTCATATGGGTGCATAGCTGATGAAATGTAAATGGCAACTGCTTTGGTAATGTTTTTGTTCCTGTCAGATTTGCATCTACAGGCTGATTAAAAACAGTAAAAATAAGAAGTTGGACTTTTTTATTTATTTGTATATTTGTTTGTATAATAATAATAATAATAATAATAAAAGGGATAACATGATTGCATGTTAAATCAAAAGGCAAGGCAGGTTTATTTGAATATAACCTTTCATACACAGCAGCAATTCAAAGTAAACATAACATAAATGCAGAAAAGTATTTGCTAAATAATTATTTAAAATAATAAAACTTGTGGCATCCTGTGCTCTAGCACCTGAAAAGGTATTTGTAAAGAAAGTTACAAAAAATGAAATTGAAATGTTAAAGATGAAGGACAATAAAGTAGAAAATAAAAGAAGGGATAGTAAAATAAGATAATAAGAATATGTAGTGCTAGATAAAGTGATAAAAATGCTCCAAGAAAACACGTCATTAGACTGAAAAATCATTAGACTGGACTTAAAGATGACTGGACATATCTGGGAGTTTGTTCTAGCAGTTAGCAACATAGTGACTGAATGTTGCCTTACCCTGTTTGGTTCTGATTCTGTGATTTGATTAAAACCAATCCTGGTGTGATTGCTATGTTAGTGCAGTTCGGTAAAGTGTGAAGAAAGTGTGAATACTACCTTTCATACCCTGGTGCTTAACAAATCAGGGGACAGTTTCAAATCAGGACAAATGCTGCTCCAGTTTCTTTGAAGTTTGAACACAATATAAACCAAAGGCATCTAAACCAACCTAACACCGAGAGAAAAGAGTACACTACAGTATACTTTCTTTGTCCTTCTCTGGTGCTGTTTTGACTCCTTGATCCATTTTACCACCTGTTGCTGTGTTTCCAATTGGTAAAAATATCACCAGATATACACAACCCCAATAGGTACATTAAGCCCAGTGTGTTGCATTGTTCTGATGACTGCCTCACAATATATATATATATATATATATATATATATACACTCATTATCAAAATCTTAAGACCAGCTAAAAAATTGGAAGAATTTGCATTTTGCACCACTGGA
>JAOVYV010000048.1:10986897-11009403 GCA_025674545.1 Hassar affinis | reverse complement strand
TAAGATCCAGTGGTGCAAAATGCAAATTCTTCCAATTTTTTAGCTGGTCTTAAGATTTTGATCAGGAGTGTATATACATATATATATATATTTTTTATTTTTTTTTTTTTTGGTTTCATTGTAAATTTGTGACTGTGAATGCTAAGCAAACCAGGACTAAAATGTAACAAAGTATCATTTTC
The DNA here is from genome assembly GCA_025674545.1 of Hassar affinis. Lineage (NCBI taxonomy): Eukaryota > Metazoa > Chordata > Actinopteri > Siluriformes > Doradidae > Hassar > Hassar affinis. The sequence continues at coordinate 11,009,221 of JAOVYV010000048.1, read as the reverse complement.
TTGTTTGGTCCAGACCAAGGGAACCAAACTACAAATATCAACACACCCTAACTTGACCAGAACCTAGTGATCAGATAGACCAGTGCAGCGATTTAAAGATTGGAGTAATGACCTCAGGTCTCTTAGTTCTCAAAAGCTTTCCAGCAGCTACATTTGGATCTTGGGAATGCTCATAAAAAGACTGTTGCAGTCATCCAGACTGTTGGAGAAACATGCATGAGTCCATTCTTCTAGGTCTTGTGAGATGCCATTTTTAACTTTCATATGATTGTAGAGAAGATAGCTTTTACATGACTATTCAAATTCAGAATCTGATTTCTGCCTTGAAATTTAGTCCTTGAGATCACTGGTATCAAGATTAAGCACTGACCTCAAGTCTTTGCTCCTTACTACCAAATACAATTACTAAAAACAAATGCATTGAATTTGCTCTTCTTTAAGAAAGCCTTTAATTACAATTTTCAATGACCCAGGGAAGATGCCTTAAAGGAGAAGAAAACTTAAATCCATTCATCCAACACATTCATCTAAATCCATTCACCACAGAGAGAGAGAGAGAGAGAGAGAGAGAGATGGGGATTTATGTTTTGCTCTTTTCCTTTCAGAAAATCTCATTTATGTAATATTTGATTGTTTGCTCCTCAAGAGTAATACAAGCATGAGCACCAGAGATGTTCTCATTAAAAGTGACCAGCTCAAAAGTTCACTGTGGTGCTATGACAAGGAATCTTGGTACAGCTGTCCCTGAATGATATTATCCCTCTGCAATTTCAAAAATGGTTCGCATAGTACCAGTAAAAAAGCACAGGAAGAGCCATTACTTGTTCCCTGTGGGCAAAGTGGGAGGAAGTTTATGTGAGAGGGTCAGCAAGAGCAAATGGTTAGAAGGTCAGTTCAATTACACAGCGTGTGATTGTCTTCGCTGTCACAGTGAAAAAGAAGTCTTCGCTGCAACTCCCACATCATTCTGTTCCTCTTCAGCAATGCAGCACATCAGCACCATCAGAATCTGCTGGTCTTTGTGCACACACAGGGGTAGTGGTCTGAATGAAAATCCAGGCAGTGACACAGATCAGTGTGTAACTGCTTCTTAACAGAGCACCATGACAGTGCTTTTAATAAAGAGTTTACATCAGTCAGTTGAGGATGTGAAAATATGTAAGTAGAAAGAAGAAGTGTGAAGAAAGAAAGTTTACACAGTGAGCTTCATGTCTTCTCTTTGGTTAGGATCCTCAGATGTGCAGTATTTGCACAGGCTTATCTTAAAGCTACAAACACATTTTGGCTCCCTTGGGAATTATGGAGTTTCTCGTCCTGAATATCATTACAAGCTCGCCTGTAACAAAAGCCTTCCTTACTTATTTAGAGAATAAAAAAGAGGCTTTGCAGAAATTAATCAACGATTAATTTTATGAATTCATTTCTTGTATACTATAACAGTATACAATTTTCTTTATGTGGGAGAATCAAAGTGAACATGACAGGAGATGGGGCATTAGAAATTTTATGTGTGATTTTCTCCCTCCAATCTGTCTGCATTATCCACATCCTATTAAAGAGCCACCGAGAGTATAATTGCTCTTTTGGTTTAACAAGGAATGTCAGAAACACAATTGGATTTTATCTGCCCTTGCTATTGTGTGAAATAGTAAGGTCATAGTAATTTTGGCCGTTCTTCTTTTTGTGTTGGACGTGTCAATCAATGTTGCAAACTCAAAACTGGCCCTGGGTATTCAATAATTCAACTCTACATTCTTGGAAGGCTTTGCTTTTTTATAGCAATGTGGAGTTTGAGGAATATGAGGAGAGGGGAGGTGGGTGTTGATTATTTTTTGGAAAAGGTGGAATGAGGTGGTTTAGCAGTGAGGGACAGGGGCGGGCATTGTGCTCAGTCTGATTGAGAGCGCTGTCCATCCGTGATAACTTATCAAAGCGAGAGACTGTGGCTGACTGACCACTCAGGAGAACAAGTTTCCTCCCTGGAGAGCTGATACTGAACAGGCTGAATTTCAAGCACTTAGCCTAGCTATCCTGCTCCCTAATCTTGGCAAGGAGGAGTGAGAAAAGGGGTGTAATAGTCACTGAGAGTGATGAGGGAGAGTCAGCACCTCCCTCTCACCCCAGATTGGATTTGGAGAGCCTGATAAAGCTATTGGCTAAACTGGAGACTTATTTCAGTGAAAAATACTAAAGAATGTTCAGCAGAGAGATCTCTGTGAGAAGTCAAATGTTAATCAGTAGAACAAGCTGGCAAATAAGCTTGTCCAGCATGCAACACAAATTTAACACAATGGTGCAGTTTTTATGTTGTTAATTTGGAACCTTCATAAAAATATTAGTCAGCTCACAAATGTCTGGTGAGGTAGCTATACAAAATAAATAGCCTATTGCAGGATATATCAATAATTTAAATAGTTAAATAGTTAGCTCTAGCAGTTATCAAATAGATTAAAAAAATAGCTAAAAGGGATGGAAACGATGTGTAAATTTCAGTATTATGAGGGGATGAGAACTGAGCACTCTTGAGTCCATCAGTGGTTGTCCTCAGCAAAATTCAATCGACCATTAATTTCATACTTTCCACTCTGCTTTGTGTCAGAAGAGGCAACAACACAAAATGTTACACTGAAATACTAGAAAAACTGGTATAGCAGTTAATACTTAGTAGGTCCTCCATGGGATCTTGGAGGGGATCTTGCACAGTCCTCACGCTAATGTTTGTTGAGGCCCCAGCACTGAATAACAACGTTACTTGAGGCAGTGTTGCACGCATATCACGTGAAAACGATTTTTGCCAGCCGACGCTGGACACGTTCACCCAGAGTCTTTTTATGGCCACACTGCTGTTGTAAGTTTGATGTTTTGCTGGAATTCTTGTAGTCAAAGTACACACTTGAAATACCTTGAAAACCATTTCAGGTGACTACCTGTTGAAGCTCATTGAGAGAAATCCAAGAGTGTGCAAAGCAGTAATCAGAGCAATGGGTGGCTATTTTGAAGAAACTAGAATATAAAACATGTTTTCAGTTATTTCACCTTTTTTTAAGTACATAACTCCACATGTTCACTCATAGTTTTGATGCCTTCAGTGAGAATCTACAATGTAAATAGTCATGAAAAAATGCATTGAATGAGAAGATGTGTCCAAACTTTTGGCCTGTACTGTATGTGACAAGCCAAACTTTGCTTCTACCTCCAGTATGCTATGACCATCTCATGAGCTCCAACTATTAAATCAATTGTAATAACTTGCCATTCTCATGGCAGAAAAAACTCTAGAAGCTTCCATAGATGTCTACTGCTTTATATACACACTGACACAACCGTACTGTTTTTTTCTGTAACCCTAGCCAAACCTGGTTATCTCAAGGAGAGTAGTGGAAGACATTTCTATTAATTTCAGTGCTGCCAAGTTAGTTATATTCTGTTTATCAGTGTTACACTATTGTTAATATTTAGGCTGTGTACGTAGCTGAATGACAAAATTGTACTTTTACTAGCTATATACTTCCTTTCCTAGTCACAAAGTCATAGCTGGATATGTACAGGCTAAATTCTTTTTCACATTTTCTTGATGAAGCCTTTGTGTTGGACTGAATCAGGCAATGCACTTCACTGATGTTGAGTTGAGGCAGATCTTGCTGGCACTGAGTATAGAATGACATGTTTGACAGTTCACCGGAAATGCCAGAGTTGGCTTGTGTAAAACCACGATTTAACTGTGCGTATAACGAATTTCTAGATCTGATTCTGTGTCAACCTGAGTGTGGTTATATCCAGCCACATGCTAGCTCTGGTCCTAACATGCATGCCAGTAATGTGTTAGACTCAGGCATGATGTTCTTGACAGTTTTTTAGCATTTAACTGAAGGAACAGCGAGGCTTTTCATAAGAAATACAGAGAAATGTGTCTTGCCTACCATTAGTATGCTGAAAATAGAAGCAGAAGGGAAGAAAATCTCTTGGTATTTGCTAAACTTCATTGAGGGCCACTTTTATAATATTCAAGGATATTTTTTTCCATCAAGATACCATTTATTTGAGGAGGCAGGTACAGCCCCTTGGCTGGCAGCACCATTGGGATAGAAGGATTTGCAGCCTTGTAGTTAATTGTTTTAAAGGCCTGAAGATTTTTCTTTTTTTGTTTTAAATATTTCTATATGCAGCCTTTGTCTTTGCAATAGATTATGCATCTTGTGTGACTGACACCTTGTTTATGTGAACAACAAATATGCATTCTGCAGTGGTGTTATATTGGCATATTGGGTTTGAAGAAAGAAAGAAGGTGCTGTTCTTTTTGCCTGAGGAAAATACCTCCTACCTAAACACACATCATGTTCAGTTTGATTCTACTGCCAAATGACTTGCTAAATTATGCATCAGTTTTTAATTGGCTGCACTTACAGGGCATGGTGGGATTTCTGTGGGGGAGTGTGTGATGTGAAAGCTGAAGCTAGAGATAGACTTGCATCTCTCAACCTGACCCAGCACTAGGGATCAAACCTCCCACCAGCAGGGGGCTGCAGTTACATTAAGCTCTCTATCTCACTGACCTTTAATATGTCACTACTAAGCATGGCTCCCTTGCCAGTCAAGGACTGCCTTGTAAATGGGAAAACCTTCAGAAGTCACTAAACTGCCTTCATTGTATTACAGTTTAAGTCACCCTGATACTCTTTTGCTTAGTTTCACATTATTTCATAAAAGTGCAAAAGGGAAATAAAACATCATGTATGTGGATCGTAGCCGATTTTTATCTTGTGGTCTTCAATTGAAAGCTTTTTCATTTCCTCACTTTGTAAAGTGTGAGTTATAATTCCCCATCAAGGACTCTCTAAAGCTCCTTATACAAGATTTATTCAAAAGTCTTAATTGTTTACCATAGTGCGGACAGACCTGTATGCCTTTTCCACCTGTTTTATTAAATGTTTCCATAGAATAATGAAAGGTGATTACTGTTGTTCAGTGCATCAGAGTTAGACTAGTTATTCCTATTGGTCTTTGCAAGTTATTACCAAAGCATTTTTCATTTATATGCTTGACATCACTAGCATCACTGTTCATTAGGTTATGGGTTTGTGTTTCAAATCCAGAATGTATGCCTAGTCTGGGAATATGATATGTAAAACAGAGCTGGGTGTAAGGCTGCTTTTATATTGTCACATGTAATTATATAAAACACTGTGCTTTAAATCTCACAGCACTTTCAGATGCCAATGGAAGACATTGAAGAGTGCTTCTGTATTCACATGTAGTATCACTCACAACAAAGTAAGTTCACCACCATGCTTTAAAATTACGCTGTCACCAAGTAGCACTGTGACTGTTGTGTTAATATTTGCATTTGCATGTAAGATACATTTCTTCACCTGGTCATGTAAACATCTGTCAGTCAAACTCTGTTTTTTTTTACATATAAGTTTCTGCTATGAGGATTAAAATACCCTGTTGTGTCTGGACTGCTTTGAACTTTACCTGTCTCTCCTTGTTCTATCAAACCAGGGGTGGCCTCATTTGTCAATGGTCCCTGTTTGACCCTCACTGTGGGTGACAGATGTGATTATAAACTCATAATGCTGGGAGACTGTGCAGGCTGTCTATGCACTGAAAGCTCTTTGTGTGGACAACTCTTCTCAAGCTGAACAGAGTGCTTCGCTAACGTGAGCTGCATCACATACTGGTTATGAGTATGAAAATAGGCCTTGCCCCGCCTAATGTCCCATTAGCTCCACTGCTTAAGGCCGCAGATGAATTGCAGGTCATTGATCTGTATTAAAGATGCAAAATGCAGATGAAACTTGGACTAATACGAAATCTTGTCATTTGCATTTAGTATAAGGAACATTTGAACAGACAGTGCAGATTTTGATACTAACATGATTATCATTATGCTTCATGTGATGTCACACTCTATGCCATTTTGCAGACAGAATTAGAGGCTGACCGCAATGGTATTGACTCTGTGCTTTATTAAGAAGATTCATTTTTATTTATATGGATAATCAACTGCTTTAATTTACTTGAATACATACAATACATCTTCAACAAGCAGTGCAGCAGATCATCACATTATGCGCCAAGTAGAAAGTTTTTCTTGGCAGCAAGTATTGCCAACATTGGCTAAAGTCAGTTAGCTGATCAACTTACAGTATTGTTCTCATAATGACAAAAGGTTTTTTCTCCTTATGATGAAACAGCTTACCCGGATGGGAAGTGCCAATAAGCTACTGTGCTCTTAAATGCATTGAGGCACTCTACAGAACAAGAAGGGGGGGGCAGTTTGGGGGAGCTGTATACATAAATATACATATCAGAAACCACGCATTTGGTAAGCTTTCTTAAGTGGAATCAGTAGTTCAGGGGGACGGACATACATATCACAAGCTATATGGTGGACTTGTCAAGGTACCATTTACTATGCCTTAAATGCCATTTAAAATGAACGACAAATACATCGTAAAGCTGGTTTTGTCAAGTACATTGAGCACACTGAAAATACATAACAATAAAAATAAGTGCCGGCTGCAACTTGCAGTTAAACCACAAAACTGCCAATTAAAAAATGTTAAGGATTGACCTTAAAGTGAGTAACAAACTGAGACAAGGAGAAACCAATATAAAAGTCATATTCTTTTTTTTTCATGTAGTTATTTAATCAAATGATGTCCCCAGGTGATCACTGCATGCTTCTTGCCTACTTCTTCCAACAGTGTCTGACCTTGACATACATACTGAAGCATCTTTAAAAGTCAGCACACAGCCTGACTTCGACACCATGTTTGAACAGAAAACATGCTTGTAGAGGAGGTGCCAGCAGGCTGGCAAAGTAGCCAACCCACCTGCCAGTTCTTCTCATTCTCTCAGGCAAGACATGATGAGCTGCCTTCTGACGAGCCAGGGGCTGGCCCCTGGCCTTTTCATATACAGTCAAGTCCTTCAGTTTGGCTGTGTCACCGAAGCACTGTTCTCATAACAAGCAGCCATCTGGGCCTGTACAAACATCTTTGGGATGTCAATTTAAGCACTGTATCTCAGAATGCTGACAATCTCCAGACAGCTCACACGCCTACTCACCTCTCAGACTGCAGGTGATAATGCAAAGCATCCATCTTTACATGGCAGCTGGCAATGCCAAAGAGATCGCTTGAATACACAACCTGTTAGTCCCTCATGAAATAGAATAAGAATTTATATGTTCAATGACTACATTATGTTTGACGATATTATGACATATGAATAAAATGTTGCTAAAAGGGTATGTTGGTTTATAGAGTTATAATAAGGTTTTCAGTCAACATTATAAAACGTCTAATGGATATAACTCAGGCGAGCCAGACTTGTGGTGTAAACCTGAAGAAATTGTATTACTTGCAGATCAATTAAAAGCACATGAATATGGACATGAATACTCACTCTGGTTGCTAAATGAATTTGATCTTATATGTATGTATACTAGTCCAGTATATGAATGTGAACCTTCAACTCAAGTTCACTGGCCTTCAACTGGAACACTCTCAGAACAAAGAGTAAGGTCATCTGTAAAAAGATGCCTTTCAGAATTACTCCTTTAAACCTCTCCTTTCTGGGCAGAAAATAGTTGGAATGAGTAATTGACTTCTTCGTGAACACACTATCCGAGACAAATCAAGATGCGTTTGATATAAATGCTAACCAGGCTTGAGAAAAGAGATTAGGACTTTGTGCTAATCAGCTATGCATTATTCATAATGCCCATGCAAGAGAGGGAATGAGGGTTATTTAAAAACCTTTATTGAGAAACAATTGGTTGACATCTACACTAAGAAGACCATTTAATAGTCTGATGTGCATTAAGAATTAATGGGTAATTACGCTCAATGTCAGTCACAGAGTTCTCCCAAGATTAGTATCACTGTTAGTAAGGATGGATAGATGAGAGAAAGCAACAAAACCCTGCTGCTATATCTGTATCCTGAGCTGTTGTTTACATACAGATGCATATTATATACATACAAATATCAGTCAATACAAATCTAAATATGCTGCCTGTACCAAATCTAGATAGCCGTAATACATTCCCATACAGCTCATTCAGTTCTGTATAGAATCATACAGAGAATATTAGAAGTACATTGGAAGGCCATATTTGTTGGCAGAATATGTGAATAATGGCTTTTAGTGGAGCTGTAACGGCTTTTGGCTTTCTATACAGCATAAAACTGTGATGGTGCAGTTGATCACAGAAGCGTCTGCTACTTGTTTTTCCGGGATGTGCAAATATTTTATACTGCAGTCTGTATTTTAAAGAGTCGAAAGAGAGCAGCATTCAATTATTGAAGATTGCGATTACAAAGGCATCAACTGGTTCACATACAAGGAAGCAATTTGTACACAGTAGGACGTCCAAGCTGATATGAAAATCAATTACACATGATTGTGTTGTCTAAGTAAGCTAATATGAGATTTATGTAATTTAGGTGTAAGTCTGGGTTCTTTGATGTAGCCGCCAAAGCTTAAATCTAGAAATCTTTATTTAAAACAATCAGGAAACTGTTCGAAGACAATATGCAGGTGTCGCTTACGTAAGGAATAAAACACGGCAGGCATGCTTTTATAGAAAAACTATCTGATGATGCAATAGTGTGATGCGCCTGAAGGTGATTATTTCCAATAACGGCACATGCTGAAGGGATTTATTCATAGATCAGAGCAGTGCAGTCAGCACTAGGAGACAGCAGGCACAATGATAACGCTGTGCAATTGTAAGACTGTTGTTATCTCTAAGTGTTGTTATCTCTAAGTGCACACATGCAACTGTGCCTTCATTGCATACAAATCTGATTTCTGCCATATATGTAGCTTAAAAAGAGAAAAATATTTTTAAATATAATTTTTCCTAACAACCTAACAATTCCCTAATCTATCTGTAATTACTATGCTCTTACAAAAAAAACTAAAAACAAATGTAAAAAATGACAACTGCTTCAAAAATTATATAATTGTAGTTATAGTAGTAACCATAGTAACCATAACCCTAATTAATCCTAACTATTGTACTGAACAATGACAATAAATTTGAAACTATCTATCTATCTATCTATCTATCTATCTATCTATCTATCTATCTATCTATCTATCTATCTGTAATTACTATGCTGTAACAAAAAAACTAAAAACAAATGTAAAAAAGGTCAGCTGCTTCAAATGGGTGACTGTTCTGTGTGTATTCTCCACATGTGCATGACATATGATTAACTTTTTTTAATTACTTAGTATTGTCCAAGCCACCTTCAAAGTTATATCAGCTTTAGTAATGAATGCATGATGGCTTAACTTTCCTGATATACGTGCAAGTTTACACATTGTATTGTTCTGGATGGTGTTATACCTGGCCCTAACCACGGAAGGGTGGACTACAAGGGCTACTCAGAGCTATATCACTATAACAGCACATGTGATTACTGGCGAGTGGGAAATGGTGAGCTTCGTACTCCAAACTCATCCCCTTTTTGAGGCACACACCGGGCTAAACATAGCCGAGGAAATCGGCAGTTTCGGAGTGGGAGCTTGTAAAAGCTAATCACAACATTGCTGTCGTTACGGACAACGCTCGAAATAGCGGTGAAGGAGCCTGGACTAGCACCACACATAAAGTGTTTTGCCTACACTTAAAAGCTTGCTTCCCAAGCAGGACTAATCCACGTAAACTGCATCACTCGGTTGTTGGGTCGAGTGAGGCACATAGCCACCTTCTTCTACCTGTGTGCTCACGCTACCACTGTGCTCATGACTAAAGATTATTATAGATCCCCCTGCATAAACTCATCATCTTCCTTTTAATTTGAAGGAGACTAAAAATTCTTTGTTAAAATTTCTTTTGTTTCTTCAAAAATAAAAAGGAATGTTTTCACTCAGTTATTTAAGATATGGTGAAGCTGCAAAAAACATATACAAGAAAATGTGTGTTATTTTACACTTCAGAAATAAAAAAAATAACTGACTTTCGTAATTGCTCTTTGTCTAAATTTTGTTTAATATTAGAAAATCGAATCATGAACTCGTGTATCGTGAATCGAATAGGATCATGAGCAGACTACATCGTTACACCCCTACCATGCATTGTTATCATGCCATTTTGCTCATACAGTTCTAACATGGGGCTCCTCTTAGTATGGTAATGTGCATTATTCTTTGACAATATGGGGAAAGTTGATGAAATAAGTAAACGTATATAATTTTATGTGGGAAGACATTTATCTCAACCCCAAAAAATTACAATAGTGCCTGCTTTCTCCAGTTGACAAAGCCGAGCAGTTATAGAAAATTAACCAGCACCATTCTAACCAATTAAAATTTTGAATTCAACAGTGCCATGATGTGTAAATAACTAATACACTCTAATGAATACATGCTTTAAAATGTAACATATTCTTGTAGGTTGATCAGCACGCTGCTTACACACACACACACATTCTCTTTCACCTGATTACTAATTACAGACACCTGGACTCAGTCACGCTCTATAGTATATAAGGACTCACAGTCCCAGAACTCACTGTGAAGTAATATATGCTCTTTGTTTCTGTATCAGTCATTACCAAGCATTGTATTCTTGCTGTAGTGCCTAGTCCTGGTTTTCTCGTTTCCAATTTTTTTGCACTATTCATGTTGTTTGCACCTCACCTGACTGTTTCCTGTTTAATGACTTTGACTCTGCCACATGTTTTGGATCTTGTTGGAAGCTTTCTGAATAATGCTGTGGTGTACCTGCATTTGTGTCCGTATCTGCTGCCTGACAAGCCAACACTATGAATTAATCATTTCCATAATTGGGCAGATATTGGCTTTATTTCATTAGATAATATTGTTTGTCTCATACCACATAGTTGTTATTATAGGCTCGGAGATTCCATTAGCAACTGAACTAGTTAATTGCTATGTGGAACTTAATAAAAAGGGAGCATAGGAAACAGCAATTCAGCATCACGATGCAGCTGGTCATTGATTACTGAAACACCATGCTTACTATATACTCCTTGTATCGGTACATATTTTATGGCTTTAAAATTAACTCAGATGAACTCAATGGACTGTAATAGTTACAGGAATGTGTTGGGGAATTATTTTGCTATTCTCCAGTTTTAGTTTTTAACAAGATATTACTGTTTGGCACAAAGAAAACAGCAGACCAGATGTTTAGGTAGAAGTTTATACAAAAACTTACAGCTTAAAATTTGTTCATTAGTTTTAATGCATAGTGCACATAATATTAGGGTTTTCACCATGATAAAACTTTTCATATCAGTCAGCATCCATAATTATCATGATACATTTAAAACCCTTTAAGATCATAACACAGTGAACGCTGGTGAAATCGAGGAACATTTCACATGTCTGAGGGAGAACATTCATAACAATTAAAATGAATGATATTGAACGATAAAATTAAATCTTTTTTCCAATATCAAAATAAGCATAAGTAAACTTAATAAAATCCTTTTCAGTCCTGCTTCCTCAACAAAATAAATATCTTAATAGAAACATTAAGTGCTGTAGTGTGATACAGCATACATGTACGATGGCTGTTTAAAGGATAATAAAACAATATACAGACATCGTATTTCTAGTCAGCATGCCAAACCCTTTGTACAGATGGTTTGACACATTTTCCTGCAACATGACTGGTAGTTTGTGATTCATTTCATTTAGATGCATGCTATGTAAACATGGAAATAGGATTTATGTTGACGGTCACATGGCCATATGAGAGATCCTTCACTTTATTTCCATTTTATTTCAAAGTCATTTTTAAATTTATCACAATATTAAAGTGATTGTCTTGCGAGCAGACTTTACTGGCCAGCCGATTTAGCATACACCTTAATCATTCCAGCATATGAGTAAATCCGATAAATAAATAAATTGCTAATGAATTGAATTGGCTTCTGTAGTGTCATGTGGATGGTTAGTGTAATACCTTATTTAACTAGCTTCACCACAGAATTGGTTAGTCATTTGATAAATAGCAACGTCAGATTTCTGAAGAAATCTAGCCTAAATAGTTATCGATCTGAGCAAAGGGCTGAGCTTAAAGCCTCTGAAATTGAGGACCGGGTGGACAGTAGCCTGAGCCAAGCACAGTTCATTAGTTCCGGTCATTAGTTTTTTATTATTAATCTTTAAAGAGCTTTGCGGTGCTGTGATGGACCTCAATGCTGTAACTATAGCCTGCTCCTAGTAACACTTCAGCTGAGCTGTGATCTGTCTGTAGAATAGTTTTTACTCAGTAGAGTTATTACCATGCAAGGTATTTTCTTAATCAAGAACATCACTGGGCACTAAAAAATCATTAACATTTTCTTGTAGGAGTAAAATGCCACAAAGGATCCAATTAAATTGCAGCTCGTACAGAGGACCTAAACTGGAAGGGATATGACCTGTTTTACAGAAGATGGAAGTTTGTTTACTCCCCCAGTTTTGCCTTATGGGTACTTAATCATGCATGGATTTGGAGTTTAACATTGTCTTTATGGGAATCATCAGTACTGGTAAAATGTCAACATTTTTTAGATAAAAAAGACCCTTTAGCAAAACATGGCTTGGTCTTTATGGCTTGTAATTAACAAGATACTTGTGTACACCTCATTGATTCATTCTGTTATAGAATTCTGACCTTTTTTGCCTGAAAAATATATGTGTGCATTACCTTCCCCTGAGTCATATTTCCAGGGCAATTGGTCTGTCAGCTCACCTGTCAAGGCTGTGAGTCACCTCACTGTGAGTCAGTTTTCATACCCTGCTTGTCACTGCTGTTGAGTTTAAGAGTTCAGTCTGGACAATGGGTAATGACTGTATGGATAACATGCATGGCCAGTACTCTGAGCAAGACCTGGTACTGTGACTCAGACAGTAGAAGACACACAGTGTTTTTCTCCCCTGTGCATCTACACTGGACTAACTCCTGACACCTGATCAGCACTGGCATTTGCTTTATTGATCAGTGAAGGACTTTGCACAAGGCTGTGCAGGTCTGCATGATTCTGCAATGATAAGAGAAAGATTCTTGGAAAGGTCTGGGTTTTAGACAATAGTGGTGGTCTCAATGATTAGACTATCAAAGAGAAAAGAAAAAAAAATAGGGTTTAGCCAGTTATGTGCAAATATGTATTGTATTGCATGTGGTCACGACCATAAAGGCTATAAAGGGCTCTCATCAGCATTTAATACATCAGCATGACTAGCATTAAATTCAACACATTCAGCATAATAAAGTAGGCTATTTGTCATAAAATACCATTTATATTACAATATGTAAATTTAATCTTAATCAAGGACACTACCCTCTCTGAAAAAAGTAACTTCTTATTTATCTTGAATTGAGAGAGACTCCAGGATACAAACATGTTACTCCTAAGCACAATGCTTTTATTAGACACTACATTCAGCAGGAGTTGATAGATTTCCCCAAGTCTTTAAGGTTTTGTAGACATTAGGACTTTGGCATCCTGATAACTTACAACGCTGCCAGCCAGTGGGTGGTAGACAAAAACATTACCTTACATTATGTGCCGAATCCACCAAATATGTGTACAGTACACCAGTGTTAATTCAGTGCACACACAGAGATGCAGAAATACGCACCAAACTTTGTCCTATGCTTAGACAGCTTTTCCTTTCTGATTAAGTCCTGACTTAAAAAGCGAAGTTCATACTTGAGAATGCAGGATTTCGAAACAAAGCTAGGTTTAAAATGTAACTGACAGGGCAGCTGTCAGCGAACATCAGAATAAGAAAAGCTCTGTCTTCCCTTGTGTGTCACCTCAGTGAATGCTAAATATTTATATTAATGTATAATTTTAGTTAATTCTAATGAACACCTTTTGCTTTGCTGCTAATGGTCTTAATGGATCACAGTGTCCTATTTAATATTCACTTATTGTACTTTTATAATGCTGTTTTATAAATGTTTAAATGAACTGAAAATGTAAATATCCAGGCAAATATTCAGGCAATGTTTATTATTCATTAGTTAATAAAACATTAATATTTGCTATATTGAATCTTTATCAGATTGAGGCAGCATCACCGAAATCTTATCAAATTAGATTTTACATTGTGTGTGTGTGTGTGCGTGTGTCATTACCCCTATATACAATGAGAAGCTACTGAAAAGCTTGTAATGCATGTACAGTGCATGTACAGTCTGTTATAGGGTGATGGATCAGATATTATAAGAAACGTATCACCTTGTTTAGCAAATATGTACCCAGTTCAGTATTTTTTCACATTTATTTACTTCAACAGCTTTTGTCACCTTTATGAAAATGGTCTTCAGTGGTTATTTATGCTTATTTTTGATTATCTCAATCTGATCAAACAGTGTCTCACTGAATAAATGTTGGTGTTTACATAACTACATAACTACAATAGGACCGAGAGTACAAAACAGAATGTGGCATCATAGAAGCAAGTTCAGTTCTTCTCCCAAGCTTCTATCATAACATTAATGTATATCAGCCAGCCATTACATTAATACCACCTGTCTATATTGTGTACGTCCTCTTTGTGCCACCAGAACAGCTCTGACCCATCAAAACATGGACTCCACAAGACCTCTGAAAGTGTGCTGATGTATCTGGCATCAAGACCAAGGCACAAAGGCAGCAGATTCCTGAGAGTTGTGAGGTGGAGACTCCGAGAGCACATCCCACAGATGGTTGATCAGATTGAGAGTTGGAGAATTTGAAGGCCATTTCAACATTTTGAATTCTTGAATTCTTGGTTATGTTCCCCAAACCATTCCTGAACAATGTTTGCAGTATGGCAGGGCAAATTATCCTGCTGAAAGAGGCCACTGGCATTTGGGCATACCATTGCCATGAAGGTGTGTACTTGGTCTGTTTAGCTGGTACATGTCAAAGTAACAGGACACAAGGATTTTAGCAGAAACTTGCCAAGAACATCACACTGCCTTCGCTGGCTTGCCTTCTTCCGATAGTGCATCCTGGTACCTGGTCATCTATATGATGTAAAGAAAAATGTGATTCATAAAACCAGGCCACCTCCTTCCATTGCTCCATGCCCCCGTTCTGATGCTTACAGACATATTGTAGGTGCTTTTGGTGGTCTGCAGGGGTCAGCAGGGGCACTCAGACTTGTCAGTAGCTATGCAGGCCCAAACAACTCGGGCTGTGATGAATTGTATGGTCTGACACCTTTCTGTCATAACCAGCATTAACTTTTTCAGCACTTTGTGCTACAGTAGATCTTCTGTCAGATCAGACCAGATGGGCTATCCTTCATTCCATGTGCACATCAGAGAGGTTTGAGTGCCCATGACCAGTTCACTGGTTGTCCTTTGTTGGACCAATTTTGGTAGGTACTAACCACTGCATACCATGAACACTTCAAAAGACCTGCTGTTGTGGAGATACTCTGCCAATGTCATATCTTCAGTGTCAAGAAGAACAAGAAGTCCTGGTATGGCCCCTACAGAGCCCTGATCACATCGAGTCTATCTGGGATTCCACAGAAGAACTGTGGTTAATTGTCCAAGAAGTTTGGAACAACCTACCAGCTGTATATATATGACTGTTAGTCTAAATCTAAGAGGAGTGCAAGCGATACTGAAAGCGATTTAAATGTATAAGTGCATTCACTATTTGTTGTTTTTAGATGAGCAATTTTTCCTTTCACTTGTTTTGTGTGATAAACATGGCAGTTATGGTTTCATTAGAAAATTAAATAAATAAATAAACACTTCAGTCCCCACCAGCTGTAGTTAGAGGAGCATAAAATTCTAGCCTGTGAGTCAGGCTGCCCTTGTTTAACTCTCCATCTGTTTTATTCATTTGCATGCATAAGTGAAATGTAAATATACAATCCTTTATAAAAGTATTATTAATTCCTTCATAAAAAAATACTTTTTTTTTTCTTTTTAAAAAAAATTTATGCAGAAATGCTTTATAGTGTGCTTACGTTTTTGGAGAAAATGTTGGAAATGGTTAATGCTATAAGTCCAAGTCAAGCCTGAAATGTGCATGTGCTGAGGCTGAAATGTTGTCCTCTTCATGATGGCAGCATTGTGTCTGGTGTAGCCAGTTGAGACATCTTGCTTTTCATATTTATGGATAATGGATAATTGAAATGAGCTATAACTCGATTAGGTTTTTTGGCAGATATTTGTAGTAATTGGTGCCTACTGTCCAATATTTTTTAAAATACATTATCAAAAGAGTTCAAATTCAGTTTTGTCATTGTGGATATCCCAAGTTAGTGTGTGTGTGCTCCTCAGATGACATTCCCAGGCTGAAAATCTGGCTGTAGTTGTCAATAATGTAATTTTTAATAGAAATTGTTGTAATAAAATGGAAGCCTCTTTTCTAGTGGCTGGAGCCTACAGACTGCATATCAGTATGATCGCTAACAGTCATAAATGTGTCATCTTTAAGATATACTGTAAGTTAATGAAATATGTGATTATGTGATGCTCATGTTTAATGGGCTGTTAATAAATAAATATAATAAATAAATATGTTAATGAATATTTTGCTGTGTAATATATTGCAAGACCCAAAGAGATGGGTAACAAATTAACCCAGTGGCTCTGTTTTACTGTGGGGATGTTTTTACAGGAATGGTTGTTATCTACATGTCCCCTTACAGAGAAGCATCACTGAAAATCAATACAAAGTTACCCGAACTGATCACCTTTATCTTGAGATGAAACATTTGTATCCTGATGGGACTGGTCACTTCCAGGATGACAGTATGCACAGGGCACAAGGACTCACTGAATGATTTGATGAGATGAAAATATTGTAAATCGTCTGAACATCAATTGAACTTTAACAGTTTACTGGAAATCAACTGAACTTATGAGACATATTAGACACTGTTCTCCACACTCATCATTAAAATGTCAATTGACAGAATATTTTTTGGAAGAATGATCCCCCCCAAACCACACACCCCTCCCCCAAGACTCTAGGGCATTCTGATGGCTTGCAGTGTCTTACTGAAACACTTCATCCTGGTGTTACTATAATTTGCCACCTGAGCATATGTGCTAATAGCACTCGTCATTGTGTTGAGAATGTTAATTACCACAATTCTACAGTGCAATGTGAGATGGAGTCACCTTTTGGAATGCCCTTCTGGGTGATATCTTGACAAAGACAAGACCCCTGATATTAACTGTCAGAGTTTTTGATATTCTTTAATTATAGAGCACAGACTAGAACCACTTTACACCAGCAGTTCTCAGTTCACCATCACATAACTGTGTAGTGTGAAAGAGAATGCACTGATATTTGTCATGTACCCAGCAATAGTGGGTGGAGAGGCAGCCGGGCATGTGAAACGGGAAATGCACCAGACGGAAGTTTCATTTGTCCAGATGGAGAGAGTGAGGGGCGGGTCCAGCAGATGGTGGATTTAAGCGGTGGAGAATGGATGGGCCAGCATTTTAATATGGAGGGTGAAGGAGACAATTTCACTTCTTAAATCCCTTTAGTTGGGTTAAAACATGTACTAGAGAATGCAGCAGTGTTTTTTTGTTGTAATACAGATGGAGAGAAGAATCAAGTCCATCATGATCAAGTCGCTTCTTGTTGTTTCTTTCCAGGCATAATGGCTCAATAAATAAGCCTTTTGTTAGATGCCACTGTGCTGGCTGTTAAGCTGTAAAAAGTGGCCATGTGAATTAGATTGTGGACAACACTGAAATGAGTGGAGCATAGAAACTGCTGTAATATGTTTGATAGAATCATACCACTCTGCATGACAGTATAAATGTGATCAGAAACATATTTAATGTATCTTCTTATAATTAAAGCATTACAAAATGCTCCTCAGTATAGTCCACATTTCAGCTCTCTTCCAGCACACTTGTGCATGGCCATTAAGTGCACCTAATACCTGGGTCAGAGAATAAAACAGCAACAACAACCACTTCCCATCTGGGGGTGCTTGAGAATTAGTTCAGGAAGCGATGATGCAATCTAAAGAATACTGATGATAATTGCAAAATTAGCATATTATTAAGGTTTATTCCAAAGATTGATTAATAGACTGCAATTTAAATGTGTGCCCTTCCATCACTGAACTCAGTAATTAGTTTCCTAGTTGAAGTATGAGGGAGCTACATGAAGCATGAAGTATAAATGAACACCAGTCAAATTCTCAAAGTGAGTAAAGTGACCAGACCATTGCATCTTAAGGAGAACTTCAATCTTAAACCTCAGATATTACTCGGAAATGGCCCAGGAAAATTGAGTGGTTTTGTCCCCTCATCACTGGATGTAGAAAAGGAGCAGTTATGGTTGATAAATGGCATGCAGAGATATGTCTACATCTAAAAGGATTGATTATAATATTTGAGAGCTTTTCCTGTTCACATTAGTCCTATGCCCATGTGCTTCCACATAAAATTATGTTAAATATGAATTTTATATCTGCACATATTCAACAAACTAAGCACATTACCACATATTTAATGTAGGCCTCTTAAATTAAGAAGTTAAAGAAGTCTATTCATTCTCCAGCAAATCAATTTGAACATGCCTACCATAATCAAGGTCCCAACCTTTTCAGTTTTCTGAAACACAGGATTGCAAAGTTTGATTTAGTTGAAACATTGATTGAATTTTAATAATGTAGATCCAAAGCATACTTATTGCAAGTTATTATTTACTACTAACTTTATAGATTTGTGATGTATTCAGAAAAAGGAAATATATATAAAAAAAGGGTATATGTACTGTATCTAGTGAGCAAAATGTGTATGTGTTTGCCAGGATTATGAAAATTAGTATGCAGAACACTTAGCATGTATAGTTGAAAAAAATAAAATGTGCATGGACTAATTATGGTAGAACTCAGTTCAACATCTGGTCATTCATTTCTGGGCATTCAAATTGAATGACCTTTCCATTAAAAATACTTAAATAAATAAATCAACTCCAATTCAGTGTGTGCTGTGTGTATGTATATGTATCTTTTTTTTAAAGGGCAAATGCTATCCAATCATGGGCAGATCACTAAAATGCATTAATGCAAAGTGTAAATGGTGACTAAATTATGGCTAGGGGCAATAGCGAGTGCCCATGAAGAACTTAAAACCACTTTGTACTGCTCATGAAGCTATATACTCATATATTGACCTGCTGTTAATTGGGGAACTCCAGTTTGTTTAGTTTGTTCAGTAAGAAGCTATTTAATTACGTTAGCCTGAAACTATAGTTTTAAAGTCTGTGCAAACATGGATTGATTTAAAAAAATACTTCTTTGCGATATTTAAAGTCTGTCACATAATAAGCTTTTAATTTATGCCTGTTCAGAACATGTTGGCATGTCAGATTGCATAATGACTGACAGTAGTGTCTCCATGGCAGTGTAAGCAATTTGTTGACCGTGCCACTGCTTCTGCTAGAAAAGTGTGTGGGAAAGACAGACTGAAGCTTCTACGCTGTTTTCACAAGTTGCGAGTCCAAAAAGTTCGGTGCGCTGTGTTTGTGTTTCTTGTACATATTTCTAGCTCTAGCATGGCCATAATTTCTCAACCCTGAGGACATCACCCCTCTTTCTTGCCAACAATTAGAGGGCTATCAGCCAACTTTTATTATGTAAACTAATGAGAGAGGATCATTGAGTTGCTGCTAGTAACATCTCTTTCTTTCTCCCTGCCTCTATCTCTCAGTGTATATACAGTATATATAGCGTTGTGCATAAACACGTTCAATTATCATATTCATATTTTTGGGGGAGAGTGAACGCCGCTCACATTTTATGACAGTTTTATGCAGGTGTGACGTGCCCATAAACACACAAACACGCTTATGTGGGAGAGAGTGCGGGAGACACGCACACACCACTAATATAATGTTTAATTGCTTACAAAATGAGTAATAAATGTTCTTAAACACATTAAGAAGAAGCATCGATTTTTAATGGAACGTAGTGTTTTAAATGTAACTCCTTTATTGCATGTACTATGTCTACAATTGCTTTTTTTTAATGTTATAATTACTAATTTGTGGTGTGTGTGTGTGTGTGTGTGTGTGTGTGTGTGTAAAATATTACAACAGCATTTGTATTATCTGTGTCATTATTAGTATAAATCATGCATAGGCAAATTCTTACAAAGCACTTGAAACATCTTCTACAGAACATGTAGTGTAAGAGTCTTACACAGTGTATATTGTTCTACAATATATTTTACACTAAGAACGTTTGCTAGGAGTGGAAACTGTAGATGTTTTACTCTTTTGAGGGATATAGTGAAATTACTGTTGTTACTTACAATACAGATGAATTTGCTTTGCCTAGTCATGCATTTGCTTTTGCCTATACTTTGACTTCACTATTGTCCACGCTTTCCATAAATGTAGGGGTCGGTGCTTCAAACGTACTGAGAGTCATTACCAAGAAAATAGCCACTAATCACTTCACAGCAGGGCAGTGGGCTACGGAGCAGCCAAGCTGCCTTACAAAGATTTTCTTAGCTTTGGCCATGCTAGTGCTAGGAGTGTGACCCACAGAAAGCAATGAAAATAAGGTAAAACTGTTTACTTCTTTGTAACTTCCATCTAGTCATTAGTTGATTATTAGCAGAGCATTGCCCTGCAGCTGTGCAGCAGAATTGGCACACATTGCATCTGCTTTAAAAATGTGCCTGCATTTAACTTGTCTTTGCATTTAAGTACTGCTGCATTGACAAAAAAGCAAACAAGCAAATAAAAACAAGGCAATGATAAATACAGAAATCCTGGAACTGAGCCTCCCCACAGTAAAAATATACACAGAATATAATAATGTAGTTCAACTTTGCAATATGCATAAATTGCATTTGTGTGTTAAAGACTGTGTTATAATAATTCAGTAACCTTCTTTATTTGTTCTTATATTGCAACAATCCAATAAACACATCTCTAATTTTTTTAGCTTTTGATATTCTTATTCCAAACAGACTCATCAGCCCCTGTAGAAAACATCTAAATACTTCATGATTGCTAAGCAAACTGGTTAAAAACAAGTGGCTTTTGGCCTTTCAGTGAAGCTGGAGATCCATAGAAAATAACAGTTAAATAATTACTAATGCCTTACTTAGAAACAATTATGTTTAGAGTATGTAAATAAATACTGAATGATAATACATGGTCATACTATATACACTGACTGGTCACTAAAATAGGAACACCTGTATCTCTCCTCACTCAATGATGTACCAGCAGCATGATGCATAAAAGCATGCAGGTACAGGTCACAGATTCACAGAAACTAAACAGTTAAAGACCAGAAAAACAGCATCTTGTCTTTGCAATCATCAACTTCCCAGTTTCAGTGAGTCCACTGTGCCCAATGTAGCCTCAGGTTCCTATGCTTGGCTGACACAAGTGGAATGATGTGGTCTTCTGCTGCTGTAACCCATCTGCCTTGGGGTTTAATGTGTTGTGCATTCTGAGATGATTTTTCTGCTAACCGGAGTTGTAAAGTGTGGTTATTTGCTTTACTGTACACTTGGCCATTCTCCTCTCACCTTTATCATCAAAAAAGTATTTCTGCCAACCAGAATGCTGCTCACTGGTTATTTTTCACACCGTTCTTTGTAAAATCTATAGACTGTTGTATTAAAAGCCCAGGATATCAGCACTTTCTGAAATGCTTAGACCCGCATGTCTGGCACCATGCCAGAGTAATTTATTTCACATTCTTATAATTCACCTGAGCTCTTCACTTGTATCTGCATGATAATATGCCTTGCACAGCACCCACATGATTGGCTAATTCGGTAACTGCATTAAGGAGTACAGCTGTTCCAATTAAAATATCTGGCAAGTGTATGTTAAGAAAGTCAAATTAACTCCCTGCTTCTTCCCACCATTAGTATCTATTGGGTCTTTTAGCCTCTGATAAGATTGATAGAATCGTCCCACGTGAGCCACTTATGTTGTCTGTCATGAACATTTCACATAGAGGCTTATGCTGTGACTGCACTGCTGTTTCCACCTTATCCACATTCCTTATATGTTTGAATCAATCTCAATCAATCTCAATCAATATACGTCATTCCCAAGACGAAATGACACTGTATTGGCTGCATACTAATAAATTATTGTGGTCTAAAATGACAGGTGTTTCAGTTTCATTTTCTAACCACTCCTGATCGAAATCTTAAGACCAGCTAAAAAATTGGAAGAATTTGCATTTTGCACCACTGGATCTTAGGAAGGTTCTACGCAGAGCTTCACAATGCTAAAAGAAGAAACGGGACCAAGAGACAAAAGATTTTGAGGAGCCAATTTATTGAAAACAACAATATAACTGAAATAGGCTGTTCAGCAGC
>JAOVYV010000048.1:10956825-10967508 GCA_025674545.1 Hassar affinis | reverse complement strand
ATACATACATACATACATACATACATACATAGATACATACATAGATAGATAGATCTTTTTACATTACATGAGTCAGCTTCATTTAACTGGAACACATGGAGTAACTGGTAGCTTCCCTCACTACACTTTCCAGCCCAACACTGGTACAATGTGGAGTCTATTGTGAGTAAGAAAGCAGTCATTCTTTTAGACAAAATATACTTTTATCTCTTTTAAAGCCTTTTATCTCTTAAAAACATTTCTCATATAATTTAGTGGTAACTTAAATCTAACCTTACTTCATAGGATAAAATTTAACTTTTTCAAAGACGATACAGATATTGAATTTATTTGTACATTATTGTATTATTGGAGATACAAAGTTTTCACACAATATCAGATTTATACTTGTTATATGTTATATTTATACAAGTTACATGTCATACTTATGCTCTGTTATTGTGTGAAAACTTAGGAAACTAAGTTTTAAGTTGCTTTGTTGTACTATATGAATCTGACATATTAGATATATTATCTAAACTATCTGCTCTTTTGGCACTAAAATGAGATATCACCTCATAAACAAAATTATTTTATTTCAAAGATATTTTGACATTTCTATCAAACAAGGCTTGTCTGTAACTCTAAGAGTCATTTCTTGTACTACATTTTCCAAGCATCAATTTTGATGATATTTTCAATAGCATTCTTGGACTAAAAGATTTGACAGACCAATTTTGCAGCCAAAGCCTTTACGTTATTTTAAGACAAAGCAGACCATTTTTATTAGTGTATAATTACTTGAAATCTCTAAAGAAACATGCACATCTTGTAGGGCAATAAGTCATGGTTACCAGCGGTGATATGTTTATGTGACTAGTATCTCCTCTATATACACTATCAGTAAATGAAGATTGACAGGCTGCTCTATTAATTAAAATGGCAATAACAGTGCCAGCATTTGAGGCCCCAAGAGCTGTTGATAATGCTTATGGAAATATTTTTATGTGTCATCAATTAGTGACAGGAATCTGAACAACAGTATAAAAATGGAAAGAGGTTTAATTCTGTATTAGTTGATTCAAGAAGAATGGGCAAAGTTAAGGGTCCAATTGTGATATCTATATGACTTGATTAACACATCTCCAAACCGGCAGGTGATGTGTGTGGGGAGCAAAGGCTAGCCCCAGTGCCACTGAACAGCTACTATAGCTGAAATAGTTTCTGAATAAATAGCTGAAATGAATTTATTCCAATTGCTGAAAAAGTTAATGAAGGCTAGAAAGTCATCAGAACACAGAGCATCACAGCTTGCATTGTATGGGGCTGTGTAGCTGCAGACTGGTCAGATTGTCCATGCTGACCCCTGTACACCGTGAAAGTGCCTACAATGGACACATGAGCATCAGAACAGGACCATAGTGCAATGGAAGAAGCTGGCCTGGTCTGATGAATCACTCTTTCTTTTGTACAGCTGGGTGTGTATGTGTCGCTTACATAGGGAATGCACTATGGCAAGCTGGAGGAGGAAATGTGATGCTCTGGGCAGTGTTCTGCTGAGAAACATTGGGTCCTGGGCATTCTTCCATATATAAATGTGGACATAGTACTCCCAAATTGTGGGTACTAGAAGTAGTGTTATACTTTAAAAGATACTTTTTCTTGCTGTTATTCTTTCTGCAAGGTAATATACTTTGTTACAGTGGCAGCTTGTAATATAGTGGCATTGTACTACTCACCTCTTTTGAGTATGTATAAGCAAATGTTCTGTGAGTTGCCTTTTAGACGCTGCTTAATTGTGGGGCAATGAATGAGCTGCAATAAAAGCTTGTCGTCCACAACCACTAAGACTTTTTTTATAGCAAATAAGCAGAATTAATCTAATAAAGCACAGAACGTCTGTTTATGATGTACTTGTTTCACATGCAAAGACATTGAAAAAAAGCTGAACAAAGGTATATCTAAAACTTGTTAAAAACAAGCAGCTAGACTGTATACTGGAAGGCTTTATGTTGTCATATCTCATACCTTTTATATGCTTACCCTAAAATTCCCTTGTCTTTCTTCCCTTGAGCCAGTAGCAGTTTTGTCTGTAGATATGAAAAATCTAAAGTTACAAGTCGTTGCTACTTTGTAATTAGTTTGCAGTGTAATTACGGTTATCCTGCATAAAAGCTTAAGCATTGGTTAGAAAAACATGCAGATAATGTTCTTGGGTGCCTTATTTGGCATAAGCTCATACTGTATGCATGTGTGTGTGCATAGAATAGCTTGTGTCAATGTTTGTATATAGACGTGTGATCTGTGGAACACAGTTTGTATATGAACATGTGCTTTCCCCAGAAGCACCTGATATGGCTTATGGCATATGTGTGCCCTTGTCATTTTTGTATGCTTTAGAACAGTTAAAGAAGAGTAATATTCACGAAGGTTTTTGAATTACAATAATCTCTTGGTATGTTTTGGTACGACTATCTATGATCATCTAGCCTATATACAGTATAGTCTTCAAATAGTGCCCTAAACCTTGCTTATGTTAAGAAATAATTTAACATATGCAGTTTACTTCAGAAACTTTACTTCATGTTTCTAAGGTTTTTTTTAAATACACATTACAGCTGCTTTACAATTATGCACATGATAATTAATGATAAATTACTATATGCGCAGTACACTACATGTCATCAGTTGTAACACTTGCATTGCAATATTATCAAGAAATGTATATTGCTTGTATTATATTGCATTACATTCTAATATTCTATTAGCCCATTATTAGAGAAGTATTACAGTTTATAAGATCCTTAAAAGAAATGAATACAAATTGATATACTAAAAATCGTTCTCAGTAGACTTCACATTATGTGATTCTGATCATTTTATCATCACATTTACAGTCCTCTGGTCTTCTTGCACATGAGCCATGAAGAGTGAGTGTGTTAATAGGTAAAGGCACTTTTATTGTCTTTAATTGCAGCGTTTGACAGTGAACGCCATAGGTCACAGCTAAGGATATGTTAAATACCTGGATTCTGAAGGGTATAACAGGCTGGACCTACTCTAAACTCTGTTGACTGGCAGTTTACCTTCTAGAAGGACAAAAGGCCCCCCTACCCTATCTGCTGTGATTCATATCATGTTACAGATTGATAATCATAGCACAGGGGACAGTGTCCCTCACAAGGCATGTGCAGTGTAGGGAACTATTTTAATGATCTTGAATAAAGGACATTATTACCATATACTTTGCAGTAGCATAGACTTTGCATGTCACAGACATAGTACAATGAAGCTTTTCATAAAATATAAAGCCATTGGTGAATTTTAAATTACACATACATATTACATATATTCTAGACTTGTTAGCCTAAAATTACTCTGTGAAAAATGGCATATTATACCACCCAGTAAGGTTATTAAATGCAGAGACAGTCCAATTCGACACTGTCTGGTCGGAAATCATAAAATGCAGAAGAGCTTTGAGGACCCAAGATATAAATTCAGTCCAATGAATAATTCATTGTTTACAAGGTAGATTAAGCCAAGGAGTAGGAGGCTATTCTTGCAATGGCTGTTAAAACCTGCCTTTGTTCTCTTTGATAATTTGTTGACATGCCCCTGCTGTTGTTTAGAAAATATAAGTGACCTCCCTGGAAACTGAAGGTCAGGCCATACCTAATGAAGCCACTCTTTTTCCTTTCTCATTGATGTCCTCCGCTGCAATGCTAGGATGCAGGCAGGCCAACTCAAAGTTGCCATGGTAAAGCCTTCTGGCACAGGATTCGTTTCCTGCGTGGGGTGCTGTGTGGAATTTCTAAATGTGTGGCACCTTCAAGCATCATTATCCACACCTCTCAAACCCCCTCTTTATACAGTCGAGTTAACTCAAGTCTTTACTGCCATTTGTGTGGAATATTTCTTGTACTCTTTTGGGGGAAAGTAAAACATGGATGAGAGGAAACAATTTGGTTTGATTGTTGATATTCAGTGGACTTATTTGGGCATTAGCTTGTTTGGTATGACATTCTCTGATACTTTGAGAGCATTCATATGATCGCTGTCGATATTATCACAATGCTATAGGAGAAGATAGAATGACATATTGCTAACATCATTAACATAGACTTCTCTCTTCAAATAACAGTACAGGTTTTAATTGTAGTTCAATCTACTAATCTATTGCAATAATCATTGCAATGCACTATGTACATGTTGTGCTCCTGCATGCATTTCTATGATGTAATGAAAACCTGTGGTCTGATTCAAGTGTTTCTTTGGGGTTATTACATTATTAGAAGGACATTTATAAACAGAATTCAATCTTGACAAGAGCTCCTTGACTGCTAATTGCCAACTAGCCCCAAACTATCAATGATCCACCATTTAACGGAGGGCATTTCTTTGTATGTAACTCACTTGCTTACTTACTTACTTACAAAAATTCAAACAAAAGAAATTTAACAGTTTGAGATTCTTATTTCAATGGATAGAGCTCCAAAAAAAATAAATAAATAAATTAGTAAATAAATAAATAAACAAACAGACAAATCGATAGCTAGAAAGAAAGGAAAAAAAGTTTTGCTCTTATGCAACCATGAGCGATGGCATGGTGGCCCTGTGGGTAGTGTCTCACAACAAGAAGATCCCAGATTCAGTTAGGATGGCCTCTCTGTGTGGAGTTTGCATGCTTTCATAATATGTGCATTAGGTAAATTGGAGAGACCAAAATTCACCCATTGACAAGTGTGGAACCTAATCTAGTGTGAAAGCTTAGTCTAGTATGACATCTACAAACCTCTCCTGTCATGAGTGCAACTACTGTGTAAAGCATGACATTTAACTATAAATAAATAAATATCCGACCATGACATATGATTAAAACTTTCAGTAGCTGTAGTCTCTGGGTTGCATTCAGGAAGAGCATCTTGAAACATGCCAGTTCCAAGAATTAATTAAACTGTGTAACTCTGAAACAGTTGTCGTTGGGTTCGTCTGTGCCTCCATAAAGTCCTCCTCACTCATGTGCTTATGAGCCAACTCCTAGGAAATATTACATATTTTCCTGTTAATTTGTGACATGTTGGCCATATTTTAACAAGATACACTATATTGGCAAAAGTATTCGCCTGCCTGCCTTCACACGCATATGCACTTGAGTGACATCCCATTCTTAATCCATAGGATTTAATATGATCTCGGCCCACCCTTTGCATATATATCCTATAACAGCTTCAACTTTTCTGGGAAGGATTTCCACAAGGTTTAGGAGTATGCTTATTCTTCCAGAAGCGCATTTGTGAGGTCAGACACCGAAGTGGGAAGAGAAGGCCTGGCTCACAGTCTCCACTCTAATTCATCCCAAATGTCTTCTATCTGGTTGAGGTCAGGACTCAAGCCAGTCAAGTTCTTTCACACCAGACTCTCTCATCCATGTCTTTATGGACCTTGCTTTGTGCACTGGTGGCAGTCATGTTGGAACAGGGGCCATCCCCAAACTGTTCCTACAAAGTTGGGAGCATTAAATTGTCCAAAATCTCTTGGTATGCTGAAGCATTAAGAGTTCCTTTCACTGGAACTAAGGGGCTGGTCCCAACTCCTAAAAATCAACCCTACACCATAATCCCTCCTCCACCAAACTTTACACCTGGCACAATGCAGTCAGACAAGTACATGCATCCACTGCTCTAGAGTCCAGTGGCTGGGTGCTTTACACCACTGCCTCTGAGACTGCCTCTGGATGCAGCTGTTCATGACCATGGAAACCCATTCCTTGAAGCTCTCTACACACTGATCTTGAGCTAATCTGAAGGCCACATGAAGTTTGGAGGTCTGTAGCAATTGACTCTGCAGAAAGTTGGTGACTTCTGCTCACTATGCACCTCAGCATCTGTTGACCCCGTTCTGTCATTCTACGTGGCCTACCACTTTGTGGCTGTTGTTCCCAATCACTTCCACTTTGTTATAATACCACTGACAGTTGAGTGAGGAATATTTAATAGTGAGGAAATTTCGCGACTGGATTTTGTTGCACAGGTGGCATCCTATCACGGTAGCACGCTGAAATTCACTGAGCTCCTGAGAGCGACTCATTCTTTCACACATGTTTGTAAAAGCAGTCTGCATGCCTACATGCTTGATTTTATACACCTGTGGCCATGGAACTGATAGGAAGACCTGAATTCAATGATTTGGATTAGTGAGTGAATACTTTTGGCAATATAATGTACAAATTCAATCTTCAATATTTAATGGAGATAAAAGGTTTTTACACAACATTGTGCTGAATCAATTTGACTGATTCACACCCAATTCATCATGCCTGCATTGGTCAATTTTACAAGCCAGGATGAAAGGAAGGGGTTCGTTTATACCAGTTTAAAACATCTGCAGTTTTAAGATGTGACCACAAAAATACGCCAACCCAGCCCTTGTTATCACTGCTACTGCGGCAGAGTTTATATATTTTTTTGCCTCCTGATGGGAGTCAGCATGGCACATATCTCTTTTACTGATAATGGCATTGCTGGTTTAAAAAATACCCTAATTAGATAGTTGTAATTAGAGTGTAATGTTGTCAATGTTGAAAGCTCATCTGGACATCCAGAAACTCTACACTGTCTGTGAAATCCAATAAAGGGAGAAGGTCTAGTTACCTTGGACATTAGTTCCCCATGCTACTTCTGATGCAAAAGCAATATTTGTTCATAGGGCAGCTTTAAGAACCTATAACTCTAGAGTTTTGGGAAATAAGCAATTATCTATTTTATTTACATTTTCACTTGTTCTTTCATATAATCTAATTATAATCCAGAATTGTTGTCAGATGTATAAAAATGTTTGATGGACAGATTTTAAAGCCAGTGCATTTACAAGATTCCAAGTAATTACCAGGTAATTAATACGAGAATGTAAAGGACAGCTGGAAATTTATGTCAGAGTGAACACAAAATGTAGCTGGGAATGTTTTTATGACAGCGACAATATAATTGATGGTCTTGTTTTGTCGCTCAGCCTTGAAGAAGTTGATGATTAAATCAAAATATATATTTTTATGTCAGGATGAAATTTGTATGTTTCAACCGTTGAGCTTATTAAGAACTTTGAAATTATAGTTCTCATCTGAGAGAGTGAATTTGCACCAGCTGAGCACAAACCCAAACATGCTTGTGTTAATATAACACTAATCTAAGGCTCTTGAATGAGACATTTTGTTACAGCAGGCTTTGAGATCTACAAAAAGCCTGTCTGGACTATACAGTATGTGCCAAAGATTCACACATATTATATTTCTTTTCTAGGTCTCTAACAGTAGTTTCAGTTTTAATTGGCTATAATCACTGCATTGCCTCAGCTACCCATAAGGACGCAGATAGGATTTGAAGAGGTTTCTCTTTATTGTGGCTCAGATGAGATATGCATAAAAACCCACAGAGACACATTGTTGCTCATTTTCAAGGTAAAGCAAAGATCCAGGGAATGTTGACAGAGAACAGTTGGAGAGATAATGAGACTCAATACAAAAGGAGACTTAGGAAGAGAGGCTTAACAGCTGTTGGGCACCCATTCGAAACTCTATATTATTTGTGTAGCTGCTAAATGATTCCGTTTTTGGGGTTACACTGGTGCACATTTGATTTGGCTTCATTGATAGAGCCTACAATTTCAGGTATTGACATTCATGCCTTACAATTTGTTTCCATTTGTATATAAATCATAAATCCTATCAGAAGAGGTTTCATGTAATATTCTCTTAATGAATGCTGTAATGCAATTCATGTAGAACTGAGTTGTAAAGAGGACTAGCAAGAGATGCCTATATGTTCTGACAGGCTCACCAGAAATGAAACACTCTTCCTTCTTTTGTGGAAATGAATGCTTCTGAGTATCCACATGGAGTTTAAAAATCAGTGTCATCTGTCCACTGTCTCTAAGTGACAGGTCTATGTACTGGAAGCTTGTGACATTACAAAGGCTGAGAGACTTTAATGAGCCACAGTGTTTAGCCCACCAAGGCAGTTGGGTGTCAGAATTAAGCTCATAATAAGATGCTGGTCCAGGCTCTGCTGAACAGTTCCAACTGTTATGGTAATGGGTTTACTTTTGCCTGACAAAAGACTAGTGCTATTTTGCCGCTTGGTTATTCTTTATCTCCTTTCCCTAAATTCTGTTTGAAATTATCTTCAAATGACCGAAACATTTAGTGGTGCATCACATCATTTGGTCCTTTCTTATGTAAATTATTTGTTTGTGTATAAAAATGAATGTCACAACATTTAACTCTGTGAGTACAGGCTTTTAACCTTTTTTTCTTTCTAGATGGTAAGAGTGCTGTAGGGAAACAACTGAGGTAGTGCCATGGGAGCATCAAACACTTGAGTGGCCCTCTAGATGTGTGAGGCAGGTTGAAGTAGCATGAAGGGTCAGGCTGATAATTCAAATTGGACTCCTCACTTTTAAATCACCTCAACATGAAAGATGGAGCACATCAGTGGCAAGCTGCACCTCCAGGGTCCAGAGGTTGTCCCCTCTACAGTTTCAACCAGCAGCAAGAGGAATGGCTCTGAACCCAAGAGTAGATTGTTTCAAATGCTAATCAATTCAGCTGCAAAGGCAGAAATACCTCCAGGGTAGATTCAGTAAGCCAGACACGTTATGTCCACTTCAGAGACCTCCTTGTCTGTATCAGCCAAGCACTAACTGTTTCTTGCTGTTTGTGCTGAATTTAGGCAACTTGTGCTGTAGGGAAAGCATATAATAATGCAGTCAAGTGAAAATGTTAAGTGAATGAAGCAGTTGTCAATAAGGGAAGAGTCAGCTCACAATTATTTCAATTATTGCCAACTGGATGATGTAAACATGCTTTCTTTATGCCCACCCCTGTAATCAATTTGACATTGCAATTCATTCTGAACAGAAGCTGTTGTTCTTTGGGGTATGGGATGAGGGACAAGGGCCAGTCATCATCATATTCTCTGTAATTGATTTTTGCCTGATGTAAAACTTGCTATTGAATTGAATCAACACAGGCGACTGGCTGAACTCGCAGAACTAATCTGACTGCACAGAAAAGCCATCAATTCTGGAACAGCTCCATCTTTCAGCAATTTTCTAGGATTGTTTTCTTTTGCAATTACTAGTTGAAAATCCACAAGACATCTTCACCAGGAATTACATTTGATGATTTTTGTCTTTTCCAGTAATTTATGGTTGCTGCTTTTTATTTGTTGGATGTTCTTAAAAGCTATGTTATTTTCAGACCATGCTCTCAGCTAAACAGAATGGTAAATAATTGTGCATCAAAATTTTGGGCTAGAGTTTTCGGGCAGCTTCAGCTCTGCTTCAGACAGTCAGCCCCCTTACTGAAGAGCCTTGCTAGAGAGAAAAACAGGGAGGTGGTGTATTCTGCAAATTTGTTAAGAGTAGAGAATTGGGAAAATATGTATTTATAGTTATTTATAGATAGATTCATAGGTAGATTCAGCTTTATTGTCATTACTCAGTACAAGTGCAAGGCAATGCAATGCAGTTAGCATCTACCAGAAGTCCAAATAGTAGCATTGTGCAAGTGGGGGGAAAAGAAAAGGGAAGTAAAGGGTATTGACTTTTTGGTTTAATGTGTAGTTAATTAGAAATAAGTTGGTGTGCCTGGTAAACAGGTTGAGGAAAACTGGTTACGTCCTTGTTATTTTTTTATGTATTTTTCTCACATGTTTGACTCTTGGTGTAAATACATGTATAAGTAAAACTTAAAAAAAAGTACATACAGTAGTTTCCATATGATTCACATATGCAAATATAACCACTTTTTTGACTAATATGAACTATACAACAGAAAACTAAGTCTAAAGTCTACACTCTTAGTGTTGTGGCCAAATCAATACCACTATCGCCCATCATAAGTAGATTTTGTGTTGAAGCTATTTGTTTTTCATTTGTATTTGTGTAGTGGACTAGTAAATTCAAAAAACAATTTAGTGTGCATGTCTGAATATAATGCACTTCATGGAGGTATCACCTCCAAACTGTAACTACAGCACAAATCCCATCTGAATCCTGCCACCTGCTGCACTACACACATCAGCTGAACTGTGAGCTGACTTTTTGTAGATTTTTTTTCCTTTGATGACTACTTTGCATAAAGAGATGACAGAAGTCTTTTCTTTTTCAGAATCAGGAACATGGTTTACAGTTACATACAGAGAGAACATAAATAGTCTTACAAGATTCAAATAATATTTTTATGTGCAATGAGAGAATCCTTGCAACTGGTGGTAAGTTATCCTGAGCAGGTGACCTGAGGGTACTCTCTAATTGCTTGCTACAGATTTTCAGAAGGATGCAGCCGTGTATTAGTATTGCTTTTATTGTTTTTGACTTCACATGATTGGATGGTTCTCAAAGAATCATTAGGCAGCTTGTAGATAACCAGTATTGAGCATTTCTTCTAAATGGAGAATTTATCTTTACAAAAATTTCCCTTCACAAAAATTCATTGGATCAGACTGACCCAATTTAAGTGATTCAAGTGATTTATATACGAACATACAGGGGTTAGACAATGAAACTGAAACACCTGTCATTTTAGACCACAATAATTTACTAGTATGGTGTAGGGCCTCCTTTTGCAGCCAATACAGTGTCAATTCCTCTTGGGAATGACATCTACAAGTCCTGCACAGTGGTCAGAGGGATTTTAAGCCATTC
>JAOVYV010000048.1:10916828-10927670 GCA_025674545.1 Hassar affinis | reverse complement strand
AGATTCTCTGAATCTTTTGATATTATGTACTGTAGATGGTGGGATATTTAAAGTCTTCACACTTTTATGTTGAGGAATTTTCTTACACAGTTTTGGGCAGATTGATGGATGAGACTCTGTAGTATAGGTATAGTCATATGGTACATGCACTTGCATTGTGTGAATGTAAAAATTACACACCAAGCCTAAACGCTTAATTTATCATTTGCATTAGCCATCATAAAGGAACATTTTTACAAACAGCCCCCATCTTCAGACAATGGCTATGGACTCAAAATGTGTTTGAGTGCACTTTCCAGAATTAGAGTTTGCCTACAGCAAAGTAAGATGAGCTATTCTGCAATACGTGGGGAATTAAATGCCATGCAAAATGAAGATGTATCACAATGATAAAGAGAAAAGACACTGCTGTAAATAATAAAGCACAAATCCTCAAAAAGAATGAAACAGTATAAAGACAAAATGCTATGTTTCATTTTAAATAGGAGACTATATTTGAATAATATTCTTAGTGATATTTGTTGCTTTGTTAATTATTACATGCCATTTTGTGTTTACAGAATGAATTATTAGTTGCCATTTTGCCTTCTTTTTTGCAATGGAAATTTAAAAGAAGACTGCTACAGTAGCTGTGTGTGAATGTTTATGCTGTAGTATGAAAATCTTCACAGCTGTATCTGAAATATTAAAAGCACATGGGTGCACATGATATTTGATGCATAACAAGCAGTAAGTCTCATGTTAACCTCTTATATCATCTCTTCTGTAGGTTCTGCAGAAGTAATAGTCAGATGTCACCTCAATCACATACAATGTCCGGGAACAAGAAAGTGCATACACTTCAACAAGCTCTGTAATGGGGCCAAAGACTGTGCAGATGGATTTGATGAAGGAGTTCACTGCAGAGGTAAGACACAGCATCCATATTCATTTGGATCATGCAGATTTCTGATCATCCTAACTATCACTGTGGCTGTAGTGACACTTTTGATAGCATAGTAGATATATCATTCTCTACATATGTATATTTCTGTATGGCAGAGTCCAAGCCAAATTTTAGTGATAATCATAGGCATTTCCATCATAGCTACAGTTTGATTTATCTTTCACACACTAGAGAAGTAAGTTCCTTTCCATTTTTTCCTGTTTTCTTTTTTTCTTTTGTCACTTTAATGAATAGCTTCCCTCTGATTGGGGCAGTACTTATCTTGAGAATGCGCAAATGCTGGTCAAAATGTCATCTAAATTGGGATGCACTAATGGTCTTGTGCACATTCTTAAAATGCTCAGACACTAACTTATATGAGAAGTTTAGACAGGTGATGGTTTTGTATGTGATTGGCAACTGCAATAGTTGCTTTCTTTCCTTATTGACTTGTGCAATACTTTTATCTTTCACAAACTTTTTTTTTGTTTTGTTACACTTCATGGTGGGACAACACTGTAACTACAGTTTGTGCTACAGATTCCAAATCCCATCACCTGCTGCATTACACACACTGACTGAGGCATGATTGGGCTGATATTTCTGAATGGTTTCTGCTAAGCAAATAAAATTGGCGAATGTATACCAGACAAATTAGGACCATACAGGCATACAGAAACACACTGTGTTATCTCCTATGTGTTACAGGTTATTTCCCTTAGTTTGCATTAATGCAATGATCTAGTTGGCTCTAGATTGTCTCTGAGGGTAGGCTGCAAAACTATGCATGGCTCACAACTTGCCAGACTTAAACTGTCGGCTGCAAACCAGGTGAAAAGTGAAGCATGCCCCGAGCTGCAACTGTATTGTTGGACACAGCCTAGTGTTGATCATGATCATCTAAAGCACAATAACAAGCAAGTGCAGCCACCTGGACTCTGTGATATAATAACACACACTTGGCAGGCCGCACTGGGTGGATGCCCATTAGCTGCCCAAAGCCGTGACCTTTAGTGAACAGAAAGTGCACAGCACCCACACGAGCTGGGCTCCAACCTGCTGATCCTGCCCTTTGATCTAATGCCTGTCTGAAGAAAAGCCACTCACCCATACGAAACAGAAAAGATTACTGTGTCAGGTTGAATTTGGCCGAGTTCTTATGTGCTCTGAGCAGCGCATTCTTGTTTATTATTGGCTCAAAAGCTGATGCTTCCTCACTTAAAAGAGCATTCTCCTCCAAAATCCTTAATTCACTGATATGCCTAATAGTAAAGACAGAGGGATTCTAGCTAGCATTTGCTGAACACCTTGATATATTGGAAAGAAAATCACCTAACCATTGTGTCATATTTTGCAGTGTTTTGTCTCTCATCTCATAAGCTCAGTGCCTTTTCACCTGCCCTGAAGGCAGGTCCTGCCTTGAAACATAACATCTCTTACTGCAAAAAAGCTGCAATAACCTCCCAGCTCACAGAGCAATTGATGCAGTAGATGAGTGTGGTGGGGGGGGAGAGGGAGGGGATTGGTGTTGGTGAGATGAGGCTTGGGCTTTTTTAGGTTGTGAGTGGTGTCTAGAGGCTGCCGTGATGTATCACAGAAAGTTATCCTAAGGTCTTAGGAGACATTAAGCTACATTACATTCATTGTTCTCCTCCTCCATTTGTTTGTTTTTAGATACAGCTAATTAAGCAATGAAGGCAGGGGCGATAAATCCTCCCTCTGCTCTTCTCTTCCTCCAGTGTTTACCCTGCTGTAGACAGAATATCCTGAATATTCGAACACACCTCTGTTTTGCAAGCCAAGTTACCATTTGAACCTCGTGTACTAAACCCTACGTCATATTACATAAGAAATAGAGCTGTCACGTGATTAAAATTTTTAATTGCCGTTAATTGTGCAATCCAATTTTTTTTATCGCAAAAAAAAATTATTTGTCATTTAACATTTCACATGGAAAATCAGAGTGACAAGACGACAGTTTTTGCACCGTAAAATTTAAGCAACTCTTATTTTGTTAACAAGTTTGTTGAGATTTTGGGGCAAGAGAGCAGCCCACTTGTTGCTCACAATGTCACCAGCCACAGCAAAGAGTCTCTCACATGGGACTGTAGTAGCTGGAGTGCCAAGGTACTTTGTAGTGATTAATGACAGCTGTGGGAAGATAGCGGAAGGCCCATTCCACCACTCAAGTGGGCCTGCGGTGACAACTTGTGGTTCTCCCATATATCCCAGAACTTCATCATCCGCTGCACCTCTATGAGGTGTACTTCCATTGTCATCGTTGACTTCCAGCAGGCTTTTCTTCATGACTTGCTGGTCACTATGCATGGCAGCATTTCCTTTTCCATGGACATTTGTATCAGTTGCAGTCATCAGCAGAACTGCAGTGTGAAGCAGTTTACATAGTGACATCCACAGTTCATCTCGCTCTGTTCAAGGAAGAAAGTTTGTGCAAAGAGTGTTTCGTCGGCAAAAAAACCGAACATGTCACATAAAACTGCCGGCCAACTATCAGTAGTATCCTTCAGCGTCTGCAACAAACTTGCAAGTTTCGCCAGTTTCTCAAACTCAGATTCTGTGAATGTGTGGCTGTGACAGCTTCTCTAAGATCCAGCAGACGGTTAACCATTTTGAGCATAGAGTTTCAGTGTGTGGAGACATCCTGATTGAGACCAGCTTCTTTGCAATTGTCTGCTTCTGCTTCAGTTGATGTGAATTCATTGAGCTATGCTTAAAATGACCCACAATTTTGCAGCACTTACTCAGCAAGTCATCAACAGCACAGCATGCAATTATTAATTCACATCCTGCCTTATTAATGGACAGTTGCAGACTATGGGCACTACATGGCAAATAATGAATTGCAGTGCACTCAACAGCTAAAACCATGTTACAGGCATTGTCAGTGCCAAACGTGGATCAGCAATTCCCCACTCTCCCGCAACTTGCTCAAACTGCTCAGCACAAGCCTGTGCAAAATGTCTGACAGTTGTATGTCTGATTTCCGAATACCACAGAGCGCAGCATCCACCCATCATCAACAAAATGCGCTATAATTCCCAGGTAGCTGCCATTAGGACCAATACGCACAGCTGCTTTGGAAGAACTGGAACTCTCCCATAGGCTCACAAATAGATGC
This sequence comes from Hassar affinis, assembly GCA_025674545.1. Classification (NCBI taxonomy): domain Eukaryota; kingdom Metazoa; phylum Chordata; class Actinopteri; order Siluriformes; family Doradidae; genus Hassar; species Hassar affinis. The sequence continues at coordinate 10,923,606 of JAOVYV010000048.1, read as the reverse complement.
TTATTTCTCAAATGGTATTTCAGACTATTGAATGATCTGTGGTACTTGAACATCGTATCGCAGTAGCAGCAAATCACCGCTGATCTATCAACCCATCATCCCATCCAGGACTGTTTCCGACATTTCACAATACACCAGTGTAAACTTGCCTGACTAGAGTAGTGGTTAGTTTGTTTGGGACAATAATAACTTCACCAATATCTTACTTCAGACGGACAACAAAATGAAGTCCGGAATTGCTTAGAACTTTAATTATAGCCATCGATTCGCCAATTTAAACTAGCCTAGCCTGGCACATTGCAACCAAAGAGTAACACACCCACACGCGAGCATGTGTGTACCATTCCATGTGTGACCTCTCTCTAGATATAACTCTTGCATATAACACTTGAACTGCATATAAGTTTAATTAAAGCTAGCAATTCGCCAATTTAAATTAGAGTAGCGTGGCACATTGCAAAGAGTAACTCTTCATTCTTTGAACGAGTAACGAGTAGCAATTTCGGAATGTTTGTGTTCACTGATGGCACTATTTGCATGAGTTAAAATTTTTAGTGCCTTATTTTTTTTTATCGCAGTCAGTTCTTTAATGCATTAGCGCATTCATTAACACGTTAATTTGACAGCATTAGTAAGAAAGCAATCAATGCTGGGGTGGTATGATACTAATATCACTCCAAAGGTTATTATCTTCAGTGAAAGCACTTCTCAAAGGGGTTTATTCCTTTTATCCCACAAAAATTGGCCAATAATTACAATTTATTAATGAATGACACATACTTATAAACGGTTATAGCTCCATTTATTGCAAGACAAGTCAGTTCCTGTTGTCACTTTTCATTGTTATAGCAGCTATAAATAGTCATTCAGCCTCACTCAGCCTCTTTCTTTTCCTCTCTTTTGGAGTTGTTAAAGGAAAAAAATTGCTTAAATGATTAAAATAGTTTATTTATTAATGAACAACACATTATGTGTTTAACTGTTTATAGTTATATTTAATGTTGTGGATGTAAACATCAACCTTGTTCCCCCCTTTGACATTAATAAGACTCCTACCATAAATGTTCACTAAATGTCTCCTTATAAACCTTTCACCATATCAAGAATTATACTTTTATCTTTGTTAAGTAAATATCCAAATGTTTTTCAATAATATGAAACATTATGTCACACTACTATTTTGATGGGAGTTTGTCAATAATGCTATATATCATGATGCATATAATGTATCATAGAGGTATGTATCATTATATCATCATCTTTGTCATGCCACCCATTCTTACTAAACACATTCTAAACATATTCAGCATGTGTCTCCTGGGAAGCAGAACTGAAAATACTTGATTATTATGTAGTAACCTGTTGTAAATGTTATTACAGAGTGTGGATGCAGTCAGTCTCAGTAGGAATGCAAGTGGCTAGAAGCAGTTTGGTGCTTTTAACATCTTCTGACATAAGTGTCAGGGTAGACTAATGAAGTGGGATAATCGAATGAGTAACTCTAACTGGTTCAGGCAGGAACATATGGCGAGTGTTCCTCACCACACACACATGGACACACACCTGCAGAACACACACTTGGGGAGAAGGGAAGAATTGGGGTCACCAAGTTGGAGCACAGATGTTGAGTCTTTGTTGCAACTTTCTCTCCACCTCTCATAATGAATATGCATAAGCAGTCCCAGAGGACTTCCCACAAAACTGTGCCCATATGGAAAATATTCTGTTTCACCTTTACTGAAATGCAGTATGTTATATTTTGGTCATGAGCACAACAGAACAGAAGGTTTTATAAAGAGTAATGATAAAGTCTTTTCTATTATGCCGCCTTTCACATTAAGTGTCTGAATTAGTGTCTAACACTGCACAGGTAGAGAGGGCTCAAGAGAAAATATATATCAGGGACTGCAGAAAAGCTCTTTGTTAAGAGAAACCATGCACACTGTGACAAATGACAGAGTTGTCCTTCACAAATATCCTTTCAGTTAAAATGTTCTTTGGGTATTGTAAGTATTGTGTACGTGTTTCGCATACAAATTCTTAAGTGTATTGAATTGAACTTGAATTATTATGAATACTGTCATCATATAGTTTTTGCCAAGAAGTTTTTTTCTACTTCCTTTCCCTTTTCCACCCAGAAAAATATTTGGCTGATGATTAGAATTCACAAATCCACATGAAACTTGGTATGTGTGTAGCCACACATAACTGATACTGTAATGATCCCACAGCAAGGACCCAACAAAATACCAACAGATCCTAAACTAAACTGCACGTGAAACAGTGACTATATACAAACAGCTAGTGAAGAATGAGTGCATAAATTGTGAGAATAAACAAAGAAACAAACACTAAATCTAAACAGACAAAACATGTGGAGCAAGAATTCAATGCAATGAAAATCACAAGAAACTTAGAGCACAAGAGTCTTTTGAGCAGATGCAAAGCATCCATGGCAAACACAAATGTCGATCCACACTGGGGAAAGCCCAAACAGTTTCATTTATGCTTCCCCAGCGCAGGCTTTGGAACAATCAAAGATGGCCGCCACCAGGTGTGCCTTTTTGGGAGTGCCTGGGAGTTGTAGTCCTAGTCTGTAGTTCCCTCCCTCTTAGCGCACTCTGGTGGCCATGGACATGAAAGAGCCCCCCTCCAAGGGGCTAACTCGAGGAGCCCTTACTCTCCTTTTCGATCTCCCTGGTTTGTGTGGGGCAGGCTTGTGAGGATACCTGGCATGGAATTCCCAAACCAGGAGAGGTTGAGGATTTCCTTGTCAGTCAGCCAAGAGTTCTCCTCTGGGTCGTACCCCTCCCAGGCCACCAGATACTGCATGGAGCCCTGCCGCTTTCTTGAATCCATGATCTCCTTGATGTCCTCTCTCCTGAGCAGGCCCTCAGTGCTGGGACTGGTTTCACCCTCCTGGTCCAAGGGTCTGGTCTGTGCTGGCAAGATAACATGTCCACTCTTTGGGCTGATGCTGGCAGTAGAGAGGTGAGATCATGGTCTCTCTGGTGTGGGCAGAGGCTGCAGCTTACCTGCTGGTAGGGTGCTTGGGACCTTGGCTTGGGTGCAGACAGAGCATGAAGGGACAAACCTCTGAATATCATGTTTCATAGGGGGCCACCAGTACTTAGCCTGCAGGAGCTCGCCAGTGCATCATGTGCCAGGATGTCTTGTTCCCAGGGAGGTGTGTGCCCAGGTGATGAGTGGGCTGTGATGGGAAGTGGGGAGTAACAGCCTGCTGGGAGGACACGGCACACTACCTCTGGTGGGTTGCTGTCGCTGGATCTTTTGGTCGAGCTCCCACACGATAGCTTTAGTGCATTTCCCAGCAGATCCCTTAATACCTCATCGAGGCCAGTTTGTACAGCATAACCAGGTACTCGTATTGGCCCAACATTGTACTAAATGCTGTCTTCTATTAATCTCCCTCCCTGATATGGATGAGGTTAAACATACTGTGCAGATCCAGCTTTGTGAACACTCTGGCCCCCCAAGGCTGATGGAACGAGGGGTAAAGGGTACGGATACCTCAACGAGACCTTGTTTAGGCCTCTATAGTCGATGTGGGGACAGAGGCCACTCCCATTTTTCTCCATGAAGAAAAAGCCAGGTGATGGGCGACAGATATGGCCCTGAGTCAGGGATTCATGAATGTACTCCTCCATCGCACGGCTTTCAGGCAGTGAGAGGGGATAGAGCAAACCGGCTCAGAACTTGACTGGTAGGATTGGAGGTTAACGGTGCCACTGCAGCCTTGATCCTGAAGAGGACATTTACTTCTCAAACGGGGATGCTGTGTGCTTCAGCAGTAGCCAGACCCATGAAGCAGGCGGCAGCTCCTGACTCAAGGAGAGCTGTGAATGAAAGAACATTCTGAGGGATAATCTGCACTGGTACCAAGAATTCCCATGGCTTATGGGGGATATTGCTACTCACCATGCGCACCAGGGTGTGGTTATGGAGACCACCCCTGGCGCTTGGAGTAGCTGAGGGCCTTAGTGGACTGTGTGTCTTACAGCATGACTGCTCCCTTCCCAGTAGTAGCACAGGTGGAGGGTGGCTTGCCAATCTCTCTCCTGGGTCAGCACACACAGGGGCCCCAGGACCATAGGCTCTGGGTCCTCTGGTTGATCCGGGGTGGGAACACTGGCTGCGGGAATGAGGCTGTCTAGGGACTTGGTGGAGTTGCGGCACGTCAGCTCCCGCTGAACCTTGGCGCTGAGCCCTCAACAAAATGTGGCCATCAGGGCTGGCTCATTCCAGCCTCTCTCAGCGGCCAGGGTTTGAAACTCCAGGGTGTAGTCTGCAGCCCTCCAGTTTCTCTGGAAGAGAAATGGCACTCCGGCCGTCAATGCTATGTTCAAAGACCTGGTGAAACAGTTCAAGAAATCGTGAGTACAATGAAATGCCCGCACGTGCATGGTGCCACTGGGTGGTGGCCCACTGGAGGGCCTTGCAACTGAGCAACCTAATGATGTGGGCGATCTTCTGCTTATCGTTGAGCCCTTCATAAAATGTGAAAAACAGGACACACTGGAGGAGGAACCCTTTGCACCCTTAGGGGTTGCCACCATACCGCTCCGGTAAGGCGCTGACAATGTGAGGGGCTGGTGTGGGACACCACATGCCTCCACATGCTGCCGGGTAGCCTCCCTGTACCCTATAGTAGTACGCACCTCCCTCCTCCAGTTGCTGCATGCTATGTACAAGGGCTTGTAGATCTAACAGATAAAGCATGGAGCAAGAAGTCAATGCAATGAAAATCACAAGAAACTTAGATTAGAGCAAAGCATCCCTGTCAAACACAAATGTTGATCTGCGCTGGGGAAAGCTCAAACAGTTTATTTTATGCTTCCCCAGCTTTGGAACAATCAAAGATGGCCACCACCTGGGAGCATGGCACTAACACTAGCCAATACTGCTACAGGACTGACGTGTTTGATTTAACCTCAATAAAATGACAGAATAACATTTTTTGAGAGTAGTATTAATATTTGTAGTTTATTTTAAGGAAACAAGTTTATCACTTCAAAATCAAGCACGCGTTTAAGAACACACATAGCTATTTAAGTACAAAAATCTAACAACCAAGAACAGAACTCAAGCTGAAAGTAATGGAGGCAATGTGAAATGTGAAAATTATAATGAATGTCAACTTTGATTGGTGCAAACAAAGTTGCATAAAATCTAATTTTCCTGTTCAGACTGAGGTCACATTTCAGATCTATATTGTATTTCAGTACCACATTCTACAAATGGGCTGTATAATGATATCAATTTTGTGATTCAATTATATCTAATAGACTTCTGCATATTGTCTGCATCATCAGGTGTCAGTGCTTTTAAGTTATTCATTGCTCAAAATAACAAGTAAATGTTTGGACATTAAAAACTATTTTCATTGTTCTCCTTTACTGTGTAAATAACTTACATGTATTTTACAAAACTCTATACCATTGTGGCCCTTGGTGTTTTGTCAGCAAAACTTTATGATATGACACATAGCATAGGAAAAAGATGCTGTTGAGTATTGTGATATGATGATTTTTCCACATTGCCTAACCCTTTCACATATGGTACTTTGCAAAAGTTTTAGGGAGGTGTGCAAAATGCTGAGAAAAACTAAGAATGCACAGTCGTTAACTGAAACATAAACAGCTGTGTAGGAGTTTTAAATCTGCCAAACAGCCAAACTCTCGTACCAATGTGAGGCTTTGGAAGACAGTTTCATGTCACAGGGCATACACCATGGCAAGACTGAGCACAGCAACAAGACACAAGGTAATTATACTGCATCATCAAGGGCTCTCCCAGACAAAGATTTCAAAGCAGACTGGGGTTTCAAGATGTTCAAGAAGCACAAAAAAACAGGCATCATTGAGGATTGTAGACACAGTGGTCAGCCAAGGAAACTTAATGGAGCAGATGAGAAACACATCAAGCTTTTCACAGAAGCTGTCCAGCAGCACCATTGGCTCAGAACTGGCAGAAAGGTACACCCAACCACCCAACTACTGTCCGAAGAAGTCTGGCCAGAAGTGGTCTTCACGAACTGCCAGTCAAGGAGGGCGAAGCCATCGCGTGCTTCCTCCGATACATGTGACGCAAGCCGCCGCCTTTTTTAGAACTGCTGCCCATGAACTTTCGGGAGTGGTGTAGCACGCTTTGGAGGAGAGTGCTCCTACCCACCTCTTGTATGCATGAGCTCACAGACGCCCGTGATTGGACAGTATCGTGCTGATTGACATGGGGGGAGAACGTATGCTGCCCCTCCCTCCCTGAGAGCATGGCCAATCTTGATCTCTGAGCTCCCGGCTACGGGCAGCTATAGCATCACCTGGATTCGAACTAGCAATCTCCGGATGATAGGGTGAACGCTTTGTCGTTGCGCCTCTCGGGAGCGGTTTCTTGCAAAACTGTGTTCAAGTGTGCATAGAAGAATTGATTCTATTTTGATGGCAAAGGATGGTATATTGATTTGATTTAGATTTCTCTTCTGTTTATTCACTGCATTTTGTAACACTTCCATTTTTGAAAACATTCTTAGTTTACAGCATTTTTTCACAGCTGCCTAAAACTTTTGCACAGTACTGTATATGTAAAATGGCCAAATGTGAGACTGATGCAGTCAGATACATGATGCATGCATGAGTATGATGCATGCTGTTGTTTTCCTTATGACAAGAAGATCAGTGTCATATATGAGGCAGAAATATTGGATTTTAGTTACTTCTGCCTATAGTGTGAATGTTACTTTATATTCTAACTATGTTAG
>JAOVYV010000048.1:10886118-10903702 GCA_025674545.1 Hassar affinis | reverse complement strand
TTGTTATAAAACTTTTAAAGTCAGTGGGGGATCAAATACTTATTTCCTCCACTGTATATATATATATATATATATATATATATGATTTATATCTTCAGTTATGCTTGTGCACAGAGACACAAACACAACTGAAAATGCATGTTCAAATGATCATTTTCTAATTATCATTTGAATATACTGAATATGCTGCCAGAATAGTGCATTAGTGCATGGCAAACTTTAGGAAAATGTTTCAATTAACATTAACTACTATTCGGAGTGCAGAGATAATATATGTGAAAACATGGTACAGAAAGAGTAGTAGCTGAAATTGATTTAAAATGGAGGATTAGGTCACATTAGTACTGTTCAGTGTGTTTAAAGTTGTTTTTAAACCTTATTATTTTTTACATTTTGTCACACATTTTGCAAACTAAAACCCAATTCCAGATAGCAGTCATATTTCTGTGTGTTATTGTGTGTTGGAAGTATGCAGAGGGATTGTGAATGTGAGTCTAGTGAATGTGTTTTCTTGTTCCAACAATAAAAGAAGCACAAGAGAATAAACTGCATAGCACAGAGTGTTTTAAAAGATGCCTCTTGGGATTAATTTCTCATCTACTTTCTGATGTAGAAATGGCCTTACCTTTTTGCTGAGGTATTTGGAGTTGCTCCCAAATGACTTTTAGTTTTCAGCTGATGTCTGAGACTCAAAGGACAGCCTTCAGAAGTTTATGACAAGAACACACTGTACCTTTGAGGAAAAGTCACTTCATATTTATTGCCATCTTTCACTAAATTGTGATGCTGTGCTTTATTTGCACATCTTAACTGGAGGTGAAGTGTCTCAAAGATAAGAGGGCCTCGGTGTTATTTGCAGTGTGTGCTCTGGGGGATTACTCAAAGTGTAAAAGGCATCCATTATAAACTTGCTTCTCAGCTTGCTTAGCTATGTGCTATACATTTTTTGCAAAAATATTTCAGTTTATGTTATTTTCTCTAAAGGTTCTGTTCAAAGCTTAAAAAAAATCTGTGCTTCTGTGGGCCACTGTGGGTTTATTGTCACTTGTGGCACATAAAGCACAAAAGTAACTGCTGACATATCAGCCAGCTGAGGATCGTTTTTTCAAGTGTAAAATGTTCGTAGTTTGGCAATGCATTTTGCTCTCTGTGGCTAAGAGTCCATGAGGGCATTATTGAGCACATGCAGAGATTAGCACTTAAGCCTCCCAGGTTTCTGGCTATCGTTTGACAAGGAGAACCACAATAGAGGCAATAGTGGAAATGTCCAGATTAGCACAGGCTACGTAATTAAAGTAATTAAAGTAATTAAAGCTGGAGGAATATTAGTTGTAGATGGCTTTGTTTGATGTGGCTTTAACATTATCAAATGCAATAGGGCATATTTGTAGAATGGAAAGACATAATATGTACATTTAACATTCTTCTTACACTGCTCACACTGATGAAAGCTTTCATAGCAGTTATGTGCAGTTCATAAAACCTCAAGATCTTGCCAAACAGAGTTTTTTGAGCCTTTGAGTAAAAGCCTGACGGGGTTTGTTATAGCTACGGGGCTGTACTAGGTTATTTGATAAAGGGAAATTGGAGGAGACAGCAGTGTCTTCTCTACTATCTTTTATATAAACAATACTAGTAATTAAGATAAATGACAATAAGTTATTTTCTGTGTATTACTATTGGAAGTTAACAATATTTATCAGTATTCTTTAATAGCCTTTGTCAGATCATATAGTGGGATCCATTTAGATCACATTGAAAATCTTTTTTTTTTTTTCATTTAAGTTTTAGAATTTAAAAATAAATGTAGTGAATGTACAATATTTATGCACTCTTTATTTCTAGGTCACTATCTAAAATGAAAGCAAATTTGCAATATTGATAGTGTTAACTTGTTTGTACAAGTGCTACGATTTCCTTAAGTCTTATCACTTCCATTGAAGCACATGTTTAAATGACACTCTTATGGATTTCAAAGTTCTAAGAAATTCTGATATTCATGTAAATATTTTTACAATCAGGGGTACACATATATTTTTTGTGTGGTTCTCAAAGGAGCAGTTGAAAACGTTGCTTGGTGCTCGCCTTTTACAATGCACAAATATCCTACAAGCTTTGGTTGTTCTCACACTCTTCCTCTCTGTTAAACAAGGTGGTTGATGATGTAGGCTGACTTCTTTCTCCCTGATTGAGCGTCTGATGAGCTGTTTGCATTCGTAGGTCAGCAGCTGGCTTTGACAAGTAGATCTTAGACAAGTGAATGTACATCAGCAATCAGAGGTGAGACTTTGACAGGCGGGATCTGTGCTTGTGTGTTATTATATTGAGATGTGAAAATCTCCTCTCATGTGCTACATTGATCAAGGGCAGTGAAAGAGACAACAGAATGTGACTTTGTGAATGTTGGAGTAACTATCTGGATTGCTTGTCTTTGCTGTGTTTAACAAATCTTGCACAGAGGAGGCTGCTGAACACATCCCTGTTTGCTTTAAACACATCCAAGAAGTGTGACTGGATTTCTGATCAAGGCTGCTCCTAGTATCTATAGTTTGCACTATGCGCTCTATTGTTCTCTACTACTTCTTTTCCCTGTATAAAAGGTGCCGCTTTTATCCGTGAGATTGGGATTTTCACGGTATATTTTGCGCCACTTTTGTGTGGCCACTATTTGTTTGGAGCCATGCTACTTCTAACCAGATTCCTGCAAACACTTTTTTCACAAATAAACTTTTTTACTTTCAGGTTCAGTCTGGTGTTTCTTTGAAAGCATTGGAATTGCAAAATACATTTACTTTCATGGCATTTGGCAGACAACCTTATCCAGAGTGACTTACAGTTATCTCATTTATACAACTGAGCAGTTAAGTGTCAGGGGCCCAACAGCTTGGTGGTGCTAGGATTTAAACTCATGACCTTCTGATCAGTAGTCCAATGTCTTAAGCACTGAGTTACTACTGTACCACTTAATGTATCATTTGCTGGAGCTAACCTTGGTTGGTGACCATGGCTCAAAAATGCCAATAGATGCTAGTATACAAAAGTGCTTCTTATTGTAATGCATGAAGCGCATTGTTTATTTTGACCACACATTAGTTCCTGGGCACCAATTAGGTGCATCCCAGTTTACCATTCTGTTTTCACTAGGCTTGATATGATTGACAGAAGCGTCAGGAATCGCAGATAGATTTCTACCTAACAGGTAGTCAGAAAGCGTGGTACCTTCAGCTTTAAGAATGACAAAAATAAATGATCTTGAATCTCCTAATAGGTGTTTCTGCTGCTGTTGAACACAGAGCATGTGTAGCTTATATAATTTTATTTAAATTGATTATATGCTTAGTTACAGCACAGCTTAGTTATAACTCATTAGATTCATTTATCATTCCAGCTTTAGTTTTGCAGCAATCCTGACCTTGTTATTGGATAATTCATCCAAAAAATTGGACTGAATGCAAATGCGACTGACCAGTAGCTACACCTGATGCATAACCAGCTTCCTCTATAATGATGTAATATACACAACATGCATTATGTATGCCTAGCCTTCTTTTTTCCCTCTTTTTTATCCAAAGGTGATACTGTCATCAATCAGTTAGCATGAATGCTATTGTTTATAATATAATTTTACATAATTTTATTTTAAATTAGAAAAGAATGCAAAAAGAAGAAAATAATGCAAAGCATTTTCAGTCAGACTTTTAGACAGCAGGTTGTGCATGTTCTTATTGTAGTTGGGACAGAGTCAGTAAAACATCCTGTGCCAAACAATCCAGTGTGTGTGTTTATCTGTATCTCTCTGTGTCTGCTGAGGGGAATGTGTGCCTGTTGTTTGGCAGCAGATATGAAGATTAGTCCTGAATATCCTTCTACTGAGTATCTCCTCTAAGCATAATGGGATACAAAACAATTAAAAAGATAGCATGTGTGATGGCCTGTAGTCTTATGGTATGTGGACAGCAGGACTTGGAGAAAATGCCGATATATTTCCTGAAGCGAGCAATGCACAAATGTCTTTTAAATTAAAGCTGATTTATTTATTTTGTGAGCACACATAAGGAGCATGTAAATTAGAAATGGCTTTGTGGAAAATTTCAAGGAAGTGTTATATTACAGGGATCACTGAAAAGGGCATATGTTGAAATCATTGTTTTCTTAGATTAAGAAATAGAGCAATTAGTTTGGAAAATGTTTGTCTCTGACAAGGATTAATTGTACTATAACTAATTGTACATGCTCTTTAGAAGAATCTGTGGTGTGCGTTGGAAACTGAATGTATTCAGCCTCTTGAGTTTGCATTCTTTTATCAGAGAAATACAGAGCTGGCTACAAATGATTTTATATGATATGATTTGCTATGATACAATAGCAACAATGCTAATGCTATATATCCTACAAATGCTATGATATTCAAATTTTTTTTCTCTGTTTTATTCATTCATACATACATTCATTGATTTATTCATTTGTTTGTATGGAAACCAGATTTTTTTATAAACTTTCTGTTCTGGGCTGTCCTGGTGTGTTACAGATTTTGGGTTTTTTGTTTATTACTTTTGAGAGAGTGCTGCATTTGTTTGGCAGGATAGTCAGTTGTACTTCATGTCCTGAATTCTTTTGTGAAACATTGTGCTTGTATTTTCTCTATGATAAAATAATTATATATAACAGTTGTGGCTGTGTCATGTCTTCACGTTGCCCTCTCAGTCCTCAGTAAATGAAGATGGAGATGATCACAATATCCAGTCTGAGCTGTTAAATTATTACTGAGCCCTGCATTATTCATTTTCCTTAACCCCAGACGATTATTACCTTCAGCATAACTGCACCAGTGCAGACTGGATAACAACAAGTATCACTCATAATTTGTGTGAAGAATTGTGAGAAGCAGGATTAAGGTGGATAGTGCTAGACCTAGCTGTCAGATCATTTATGTATGGTAACCTGGGACATCTTACTATATGAAGGTCTGAATTTATATGTTTCTCTTTAGATTTTACTTCAATCACAAGCAAATCTGTACACTTAAGCCTCACAGTGCATGATCAAGTGAAGTTATACACTATATAGGTCTTCTGCAAACTGTTACCACAAAGTTGGAAGCACACAGTTGTCTAAAATGTCTTTATAGGCAGTAACATTAAAATTTCCCTCCACTGGAACGAAGAGCCCAAACCTGTTCCAGCATGATGATGCCTTTGTGCACGAAACAACCTCTATGAAGACATGGTTCACAGAGTCTGATAGACTGGCAGTAGGGGAACAACTCGATATTAATGCCCATGGTTTCATAAAAGGATGTTCAACAAGCACAAAACAGTATTAAGGTCATGTATCCAGATATTATGGCCATACTGTGTAGCATTTTAACATGTTTTTTTCCATGACAGACATTTTGACAACCGCTATATGATTAAAATGCAAATTCATTAAGCCAATTTTCCGTTTAACTATTTCTTTGTTCACATTTACATTTATTTAGCAGATGCTCTTATCCAGAGCGACTTACAAGAGTGCTTAGTCATTAACTTGGAATATCCAAAGCTAGAGTTAGGGTACTGCTAGAAGTAGGCCAGACAATACATAATACAAATAATTACAAGCAAAACAAATCCTACAACTTGAAGGTACTTGAAGTTAATACAATAAGTGCTATAAATGTTTTAATAGATGCAAGTGTGTTAGTATTCAGATGTGTTAGTGTTCATTTAAAAGAGGTGAGTCTTCAGTCTGCATGCAAGTGATACCACTGTTCAGGCAATCAGGGGAGTTCATTCTACCACCTTGGTGCCAGGACAGAGAAAAGTCTTAATACTTGCCACCCATGTGTCCTGGATCTATGAGTCATGGACATATAAATATGATGATTCAGGACATTTGGAAACAATGTGCCTAATATCTGAATAGTGGATTTTTTTGTTAAATAAATCAGCCACACCTGGCCTGTGAATTTCTTTTCACTAAAGGTGTTACCTGGTTAAGAGAAAAAGCTAAGAAAACCCAAGATTCAGATAAAAAGTACTCTAAGCACAGTGTGTGTCATGCACAGTATGTTATTATTTGAAAATTGTTTATTGGTGGCCTTGAGTTATACAGTAATTGCAAGTACAAAGTTTTAAATCTACAGACACAAAAATTCATAACTGAACAATAGCTACTGCATTAGACTGAAAGACTGCTTTGCTCAAGACCTGCCACACATTTCAGTGCATGAAAGTCATTTAGAGAAATGTCTTGATGTGTTCTTTTGTTGCCATCTCTGCATGAAAATAATTGTGGGTTGCTAGTGTTACTGGTATTTCACAGACCCATGTCAGGAGTACCATAGTGACAGCTGCCACATGAAGGAAAAAATAATTAACAACCAGAAAGCACTGTTTGATAGAAAATTGCCATGTTTATTGAATCCACTGTGCTGCATATGAAGTGGATTGAAATGTGCAGTTGACGGTCTTCATTTTTATTTAATGTGTAAAATAAAGTCTATCTATCTATCTATCTATCTATCTATCTATCTATCTATCTATCTATCTATCTATCTATCTATCTAACCCCATTTTGAAAGTTGGACACGTTAAAAATGCAACAAAAGCTAAAAACTGTAATTTGTTAAATCACTTGAAGTTTTATTTAACTGATAAACTACAAAGATAACATTTCAACACATCATGTTTTCACTGACAAACCTAGACTGTTTTCACTGACTACCTACAATTGAGGACATTTACCATAAACACTGTCTAAACAGGGTGAGAAACATCATCAAGGACATTTCTCACCCTAACCTTGGACTTTTCAGCCTCCTCCCATCTGGTAGGCATTACAGAAGCCTCCGCTCCCGCACTAGCAGACTCAGGAAGAGCTTTTTTCCTGAGGCTGTCACTCTGCTGATCTCCACACTAACTCACTTTAACTTCACCCTGGCACTGACTAACATTGTTTTGCACACTTTCTGCACTATTTATTCTGGACATTCAGGACTGCACATTGCACTCTTACACTGATATACTGTTCTGCACATGGGCATATTCATATTGCATATTTGCACTACTTATTACGACTTGTTGCACCTTATGTAAATAATTACTGTATCTTGCACTTCTAGTTAGATGCTAACTGCATTTCATTGGCTGTGTACCTGTACTCTGCACAATGACAATAAAGTTGAATCTAATCTAATCTAAGGGCAGAAACAACTGTTGAATGTGCGTGACCATCGGCAGTATTGCTTGAGAGACCATCATGCTACGGTAATGGAGATAGCCTCTTGGGCTCAGGAGTACTTTGGAAAATCATTGTCACTTAACACACTGCTGGTCCACTGCTGCATTATGAAATTCAACCTGAAACTGTATTATGCAAATAGGAAGCCATATATTAATTTTGCACAGAAACTGTCAAAAGTCATCCGAGATAGACCAAAAGACAATGGAAAGTGATCTGTGGACAGTTGTGTCCATGTTCCAGTTTATTTTTGGAAAATGGATGTTGGATTCTACATGCCAGTGATGTAAAAGATTGTCAAGACTGTTACCAATGAGAAGTGCAAAAAACAGCATATGTGATGGCATGGGGCTGCATCAGTGCCCACAGCATGGGTGATCTGCATATATGTGAAGCTACCATTGATGGTAGCTTATGGTGGCTTATATTAGTTTTTTTTTCAGAAACATATGCTGCTATCTGAAGTCTTTTCCCAGGACAATGTCAGGCCTCGTTCTGCATGAGTTACAACAGCGTGGCTTTGTTGCTATAGAGTGCATGTGCTTGACAGGCCTACCTGCAGTCCAGATCTGTCTCCTACTGAAAATGTATGGTGCGTCATGAACAGGAGAATCAACACCAGTGGCAACGGGCTATTTTGTATAAAGCAAGAATGGGCAAAAATTCTACTTGAAAAACTATAACTATTAGCATGTTCAATTCAAAAATATAATAAAAATAAAAGGTGATGTGTCCCAAAGGTAAACATGCCTCTGTCCCAACTTTTTTTCATTGAGTGTGTTACTGGCATCGATTTCTAAATTTGTTTATATTTAACAAATATAATTATATATAAATCATTGAAAACACTGACACTCTTTTCTTTGTCCTTTTGTTTGTTAAATAAAGCTTCAAGTGAAATAATGAATTAGAGATTTCAGTATTTATTACATTTTAAGAAAGTCCCAACTTTTCTCGAAATGGGGCTTGTGTATATCTGAGATGAGAATGCAACTCAAGCATGCTTGAGTCTTGAACTTCAGTCACACATAAGTTGCACACACCTGAGATTTTATTTGAGGTTTATAGCAAAAAAATATATCTAGCATTTTTGGCAGGGGCGTTTAATGCAATGCATTTACAGTCAGTGAATAGACCATATCATATATGCTTATGTGAACTGTTCTTTCTGAGTTTTCAAATGAGCAGTTACAAGTGTTCTTATAATTTCATAGTCATGTTTCTGTCTGCAGCACATCTCTGATTCTGTATGCAGCTCTGCTAATTCCCGCCTCAGGCTCATGGCTGTCAGCACACAGTCGCACATCTCTTTGCTGATGGCTGAGGAAGTAGGGCGAAGAGAACAGTATCAGAAAGCAATTTACATCTCTGTCTCTCATGTGTTTCTCTTTTATTCTGTATCACCCGCAGAACTCTTGTCTGCCTGCCATGAGCTCCGATGCCGTTATGGCTGCATCATGACCAGGAATGGCACGTTCTGCTTCTGCGCAGATGGCTTTGAGGTGGGCGAGGATGGCCGTAGCTGCAGAGGTAGGCCTCTTACCTTAACTGAAGGAAAGGTTACATGTTATATACAAATGACTAATGATATACTAATGACAAACCTAAGGAAAAATAAGTGGCTCTGTTATGCTGTGGGGGGCATTTTTCTGGCATGGTTTGTGTTCACTTGTGTTTCCTTTAAAGGGTAATGTCACTGCAAATCAAGTTATGCTGACTGATTACCTTTTTTCTGTGATAAAAGTTTTTTTATCCTGTTAAGCATTGTCTTTCCAGTATGGCTTCCACAGAGTGTCCATCCACAGGATATGGATACTTGGTGAATGAGTTGAAGAGTATGAAAATGATGTAAATCATGTGCAATGGCCTTCAGAGTCACCAGATTGTAACTGAAGTGAAACCCTATGGGAGATGTTGGACAGATGGGTTAGACAGCACTCTCCACCATCATCATCAAAAGGGAAATATCTTTTGGAAAATGGTGTTCATTCCCTCAAGTACTATTCCAGAGAGTTGTAGATTTTTTTTCTCAAGGCACATTGAGATGGTTATGATGGCTCATGGTGACCTAATATCTTACCAGCACGATTTATGTTGTTTTCCCACTTAATCTGTCACCCATCTGTATATGATGGCAGGAGATATATGTCCCTGGGGGGATCTTTTAAGACTTTCTGTCTGGCTTTATATGACACATTGGCATATGGCATTGACTTCTGAAAAATAGTAAAAGTTGTTTGACCTGGTTTGGTATAAATGATGTCTCCTGAGTAAGGCTGTGATGATTATTGATTCTAGGGCAGACTGTTGGTGGTCATGTTTTTGTTTGTATTCTGCAGACACCAAAAGATTTTCTATTAAAAATGAAATAAGCTGTGGTTATTGTCTTATTACACCAGAACAACCATTCCAATAACACGCTTCGTAAATCATGGAGGAATAATCAGTGAATTCCTGTGCTATTGTACCATGCTCTTTTCTGATTACTCTGGAGACTGGTGTGCAGAAGGACAGGTGCACTGATGTGAGATGGGCCTTACAAAAGACAAAGCATGGCCACATTAACCAAGTTTTATGTATTTGGGTCATGTTTGAGCATACCTAATTTGTCATAAGTGACTCTTCCTCTGTGCGCAGATCATGATGAATGTGCAGTATATGGGATTTGCAGCCAAACCTGCACAAACACCTATGGGTCATATCGTTGTAGCTGCACAGATGGCTACAGACTGCAGCCTAACAGACGCTCCTGCAAAGCCGAACAGGGTAAGGATATGATGAATTAATGTAAAGTACTCCTATTGTTGCTCTGAGCTCAAACAACAGAGTGTCACAGTATGTGTCAGTATTACTGAGGTATAATGAATCGCTGCAGTTATTCTGGAAACAAACATGTCACTGATATATGTCAACTGTAATTCACTGATCTATCACTGATTTGGCAGAGCATGCTCTTACAGGGAAATAGTCAATTGTGAGGTAGGTTGATGAGGTGAAGAGGAAAGGTTTTTTTTTATTCATCATACCACTGTAATTTCACAGCTCTGACATTTTTTTTATTTATCAACCAATGAAAACTTTTTTTTTCTATTCATGCATGTAATGCTGTGGAATGTCTGCAAAACAAGAACCTGTTATCAGTTGTTGTAGCAGTTATAAACAGCTATTCTCTCTCCAGCTTTTCTTGTTTATAGCTGAAGGAGTTTTTAAGACAAGGAAAAATCAAGGTTACCATGGTGCTGAGAGCACAAAGTCTTTTGTACTAAAGATACTCACAAGGTGGAAAACATAAAGTTACAGCTTTACTTTTAACTCTTCCAAAGTCCTGACACTGAAAAGCCTTCTGTAAATGTTAAATAATCATCTCCTAGAATGAAAACAAATAACGGAAACAGCTACTATAATGGGCACCATAATTTGAACCTGTTAGTTGAATTGTTAGAAATTTAAATTTTGTAGGAAAACAGAACAGAATTCAACAGTGCTATAGTTAAAAAAACAACAACAACCTGAACCTTAATCAGCAAACACACTTATAGAAAATATGCTACAAAACATTTTAGTTAAAGAAGAAATTAAATCTAGAAATCAGTTAATTAATCCCACATACCCAGAAGTAGCTGTCTGGCAACGGGCCTCATTTTTCAAGCTGGATAGGTATAAACAACAGATTTATTCATATTGTAATTGTGCTCCTGAGTGTGTATACTCATACATAAGAGTTACTCATGTAAACATTGACTTCATTGTCTTCAAATCATAAAAGGTGTGCAAATTACTGCACGTTTTATCATTTGACAGCATTTAGCAGATGCCCTTATCCAGTCTCCACTTCAGTAGGCCAGGGACTCAGAATACCATTAAGAAAATGTTGTAAAAACAAGTCATTTTATATTATTGGCATTCATTAAAAATAAGAAGAAGAAGAAGAAAGTGAGTCAACTGAAACCCAAACCAATTACTGAATTAGCCGTTAGTCATAAACAAATGCCTCACTGATTTAGTGCTCACGTATTATTTTAATATGTAAAATATATATTTTAATCACTATATAGTCAACATACCTTTCATAATTAATGATACATTTTATCATTGATGGTTTTTGTTCATCAATTTTTAATTTATGTTTGGATTTGGCTAAAACCATTTAAACATAGCTTTACTAAAATACTGATAAACGAGGCCCAGTGTGTGGGCTCTTCTGAACGTCACTGCTTCCATTACTTTAACTGTGCTGAGAGACATGTATCTTTACCTGCAGATAAACCTTCCCTGAAGTGGAAAGGCATTTTAGTAATAGAAAAACCTGAAAGAGAGCTATTCTTGATCTGCATCAGGGCTGCCCATAGATTACATGCCTAATGGCACCTGGGTGGGAGTATAGCTGCTCATGAGTCTGAAATCCAATCACTTTTATCATTCAATCTGCAGCACTGTAATGAGGATTTCCAAGGGAAACTGAGAAGTAAGATTCCAGACAGATGCGTTCACAGGTCAAATCAGCTAAAAACTCGGTAGTGTTTAATCAGGAGAGCAAACGTATTTCAGGGCAGTGATGGATTGTTAGATCGTAGCTGCTGGTAGAATTTCTGTCTGCTTAGGTGAATGGAGTTGAGTGGCTTATTTTGTCTCTCCCAACCTAACATCATTAGTGCTAGGCTTTTGTAAAGGTTAGGGAGAGTAAGTTAATTACTGTGATTATGAAGCTGCCTGTTGTCATTTCCAAGTTTCAGATTCATTTTTCATTGGTCCCACAAAGAATGTGTCTCAGTTTTAGAGCCCATTTGGCAAAGTCTAATGTAAATCCTTTAATAAATGCATAATGGTAATCACAACACAAATCAAGGATTATAGGTCATGATGTAGTATATGCCAGGATATGGAAAACCACAAAGCCTGGGTTCATTATAGGAGATTGTGACCTGGAAAGATGAAGTGCCCTTGTGTATTTATTGGTCTGAAACCAGTTTGCAGAAGTGTTGAAAGCCAAGAAATTGAATGGGGATTAAGGTACAGTACACTCAGTGGAAAATAGCTGCAAGGCATAGCACACCTTGCAGTAGTTGCAGCATCAGGCTGCTTTTAATCAATGTGACTGCTTTCCTAGGAGGAATAAACTGAATATCATTACCCATAAACTTAACTGAACTTACAGCTCACCTGCATTAATATTCATTTAGCAGAAAGAGGGTGTAGCATAAGGATAACTATGGAGTTTTTTTAGTTATAAAAGCTCATGCATATAAATTTTCCGTGCATTCCCACTTCTTGGCCATCAAATGGGTACTGGCAGAGTGTGAAAAATCCATTTTTCAAGTGAATGTTTAATAACGATTTAAAATCTGCATAAAAAAATTTACAAAAAAGAAGCTTCATCAGTTTGCCATGGCTGCCACAAGATACTGCTGGCATACTGAGTACTGTTGATTTATTCGTGCAGGTATTACATAGTTTAATCAATACCCATTGCATTTTCTGTCTTTTTTTCAATTTCATGGTATGTGTTTTAGTTGCAACTATAACCATTACTCATACTTTTTACAGCAAATCCTAGTCGTTTTTTTTTTCTTCTCTACAAAATAAAAGTTTCTTTTGCTTCCTGTGTAGACACATTAATTAGAGCCAAAGTGGAAATGTTTTGGCAGCCACTTATTGTACTCCCAGAAAAAAACCTACACAAGTAATTGCTAGACTCTTCTTTCTGATGTGGGAGGCAACATTCAGTTTTTGTAGCTGCACAAAGACAAGTTGATTTATAGAGTTTATTAGAGTAGTGGCCATGAATTTATAGTTATTTTTGTTTAACTAAAAAATACTTTATTGATCTTTTGGCTGGGTCAATAAAAAAATAAAACTTTGCCCATGAGTCCATAAAAAAAGCTTTGTGAGAACTTTAAAGCAGTGTAGATGAATTTAGGAAGTAATTGCAGTGTACTTCAGTTTCTTCCCACAGTCCCACACATTTAAGTTAGGAGAATTGGAGATACACAATTGGCCAGGAATGTGTTTGAATTGTACAGATGAAAAGTGAATATCACTGTAACCTTGTTCCTATCATGAATAGCCATAGATACTGATGTGATGTTGAATAAACCAATAGTCAAACAAACATCAACATGCTGTGGAGGAATTCTGGTCCACTCTTCTTTCCAGTATTATTTTAATTTGGCTACACTGGTGGGTTCTCAAGCATGAAATGTCTATTTAAGATCTTGCCACAGCATCACAATGAGATTCAAGTCAGGACTTTGACTCGGCCACTTCATAATCTTCATTTTGTTTCTTTTGAGCTGTTTAGAGATGTACTTCATTGTATGCTTCAGGTGGACATTCTCCTTCAGGATTTAGTGATGAGAGTAGAATTCATGGTTCCATCAATTACGACAAGTCGTCCAGGTCCTGCAGAAGCAAAGCAGCCCCAGACCATCACACTCCCACCACCATGTTTGACTATTGGTATGATGTTCTTATGGTGGAATGTGATGTTAGCTTTACACCAGATGTAACAGAACCCAGGTCTTCAAAATAGTTCCACCTTTGACTTGTCATTCCACAGAATATTATCTCAAAAAGTCTTTTTTTTGGCAAATGCGTGATGAGTGCTTGTGTTCTTTTTGGTCAGCAGTGCTTTGCAATAAGCTAGTCTCCCATGGAACACATTTTTGCCCAGTGTCTTTCATGTACACTGAAAGTAACTGAGGCAATTGAGGCCTGCAGGTCTTTAGATGTTTGTCTGTTTTTTTTCTGACCTCCTGGATGAGTTGTTTATGTGCTCTTGGTGTTTTTTTGGTAGGCTGGCCACTGCTGGGAATGATCAACACTGTTTCAAGTTTTATCCAATTGTGGATAATGGCTCTCACTGGGTCTCTCAGACCCAGAGACCCAGAGCCTTAGCAATGGTTTTGTAACCCTTTCTAGACTGGTGGATTTCAGTGACTTTCATATCTGTATTCGAATGGTTATATAAGAGATGTTAGCTTCAAGAGGTCTGGCAATAATCATGTCTGGGTAAATTGAATTTGGTTAAATGATGGATATAATAAGTAAGTAATTGCCAATTAAAAAGAATTTTGTGTTTGCTTGGGTTATCTTTGTGTAATATTAAAAATATTTTGATGATATGAAACATTCAAGTGATCTGAAACATTAAAATTTGAAAAAAATAGAAGAAATTGAGAAATTTTTTCAAGCACTATAAGCTATGTAGAAGCTAAGACTGTGTCAGCTAAACTAATGTTTTTTTAGTAGTGGTCACAATTATAATAAATTTGTCATTCTAATTCTCTGAATGATTTGAATATGTCTTGATGGCAAAATTCAAGACCAACGAGGTCATCAATGAGTGCCAATCAGTTAGCATATAATGGCAAATAATAACTTCATTAATCCCAGCATGTGTTATTCCTACCCTCTTTTTCTAATTCACAAACCTGAATTATCTCATCATGTTGAATGCTTCAAATGGCTAGGAAATATTCATGCTGACTTGTCATCGTTTTCCCTTCCTTTTATTTTAGGGCTCAGCGAGAGTCCCGCTGCTCTGATGATTGTGAGCTTGGATAGTATTGTGATCACTGCTCTTAATGGATCTGGTGTGCAGATCTTGAAATTCCTGGACTCAAATGGGACCCATGCTTTGGACTTTAACCACAACGAGGAATCAGTGTGCTGGGTTACATCTTCTGGGTCAGCTGGACAGCTCTGGTGTGCCAAGATGAGGAAACTGAGTGGTTTTTCCAAAGAGCGAGAAATAAAATTAGTCCAGAATTTTCACAGTAAGAAATTATTTCAGTTTGTATTTTAAACTAATCATGCTGCCTTGTGCTCCATCGCAATGACTGATGATGCACAAATGTAATTAAGAAAAACAGCAGGAATAGAAATAGATGTTGGAAGTTAAGAGACTTAGTAATGTGCATTTAATCTTGTATTATAGATAGTTCAAGTTAGTAAATTAGCAATGTGTAATCTAATTGCCACACATCACATTTTATTCAATTGATGCTTTCTTTACTTTTTAATTATTTTCTCATGTTGTAGTGTGACTTAGAGACTGTACATTCAGCTAGTCCATAAGCAATGCTTTATACCTTTGTAAGAAAAAAAACATTTTAAAGTAATTATTCTGTAATTGGTCTATCAGAGGTTGACAAATCAAACAGAAATCCATTAGTTACCCCATTGTGTTAACTCCAGTCTTCTGCCTGGTCCTATGTTTTAGTTGCATTGATTGAATAAAATGTGATAGCTAATGGTAACAATATTCAGTTAACTAATTAACTGCTTAAGTTCATGATACAGACACTGTGTTTACAAAAAGTTAGCAAGTCATTGGCAAACATTTCAGCTGAGATTTGGTGTTCTGTCCTTGCATTGATTTTAAAAACATATTTTTCAAGTGTGGCTAGCATCTTTGTTTTCTCTTGATATGTTAGCTGTGAGGTGATCATTTGTAGTAATAGTGATATGTAGTAAGCAGGAGAGTTACAGCACCAAGGTTCATCAAAACGCTGTGAAAGACATTGTTTAAACATAGCTACTAAATGTGATTTGTGAAAGCCCATAAGGAGCCCTTTTTCTGTATGATGAACCAAACCCCTTCATACAAGTTGCCATTCCTGTGCAATCATTTATTTCCTGTTAAAAGAACTGGTGAATCTAAATGAAATATTAATGTCTTGGAATTTTGGACAGTGAGCTCTGGTTGAATCTGTGCCTCATTGTTGTATTTCTGTGCCAGGTTGCTGCCTGAGTCCTTCTTCCAGGCCAGTTAATTTTAACCAAGACAGAGTTGCAGGCTATGCATTGGAAGTTACAGTTTTTGTCTATTCATGATTGAATTTGATACAAAGTGAGAGATTCTGACAAGCTGCCATTGTGTCTAATAACTGTTGAAACTATGTGCCTTTCTTAGTAATTGATTCATTCTGAAAACTTGTAAAAATAGCCTTAGAGTTGTCCCCTTGAGATTCACCATTGTTAATTCTAATTATGCCTCTCACTATGAGGTAAGTCCTAAATGCTGTCCTCATTTAACTGCATTTTATCACTCTTCTTTTTTTTAAACTTAGGTGTCGAACAAATGGTAATCGATTGGCTCACAGGAAACTTCTACTTTGTGGACAGAGTGAACAGCAGGATATTTGTTTGTAGCTGGAATGGAGAGACGTGCGTTACTGTAATAGAATTGGACCTGTTGAATCCAAAAGGAATAGCTGTAGATCCTCTCATGGGGTAAGTGAAATATGCATGAGGTGTGTCATATAAAACAAGGGCACATAATTTTCAGCTTATACTCTGCTAACTATTTGCTGTTTAAATATTAAAATTCCCACACAACCCCTTGTTCTGAGGTTTTAAATATTTATACAATTGTGCTTGAATGCTGCACTCTCAGTGTGAAATATTTCCTTTTCCCTGTGAATGTGCATGCTTGTATAATTTCATAACCGCTCCTCCTGTCAGGAGTTTCATTAGTATTCCATGATATAAGTAACATCTCTTGGTATAAAACACTCCAGCAGAATGTTACATTGCAGATTTTTTTTTCTTCTTTTTGTTTTGTTCTGACACCACAAGTGACTGCACAAGCACTGGAGTGAGCCTTCGTCAGGTTGAGTGGTAATTGTGGGAATATTTGTGGAGACAGAACTGAAGGAGCACAAAGGCTCCTTGGAGGAAGAAATGGCAGTGTGATTATTCCAGTTATCACCGGCTGAAAGGGAGCTCAACTGTAATATGCTGAGCGGGATGAAACTTGGAGCTAAACAGAATTGGGTTACCACCATATTCATGAGAGGACAAAGTCGGAAAGAGCTTTAAATCTCAGTGCAGGTTTTTAATGATACTCCCGTAAGTAATACAGAGTCTTAGCACCAGTGTTTGAGGGTGTAGTGAAGATCACAGTGTGGGAATGAAATTAAAAGTGTGCAGCTCTCATTGTTTGTTGTCATTGACAGTTTGGCTTTTTCTGTGGCCTTCAACAAGGAAAATGTGTCAGTGATTGGAAAATAATTGGAAAAAAAAAACACAGACTGGGTGTTTATGAATAGGAACATCAACGTGTCAAAGTAAATTTTTGTTATTCGACATTGACACTTTTGTTAAGCAAAATCATTCTGCTGTTTGTTCAGTTGTATTAGCAGCAATGTGTCGTAAAAACACAGGCTAAAGATTTGATGCAACACAATAATTTATTAGTATGGTGTAGGTCCTCCTTTTGTGGCCAATACAGCGTTAATTCGTCACAGATGCGCCAGCAAGACGTGCACCAACAATTTGTCCTATTTTTAACTCTGGTATGTCACCCATAATGTTGTGTGCATTGCAATATTTTGAGCAAAACTGTGCTCTTACCCTGCTG
>JAOVYV010000048.1:10863248-10876132 GCA_025674545.1 Hassar affinis | reverse complement strand
CAGCTGCTCGGCCATGGAAACCCATTCCATGAAGCTCTCTATGCACTGTTCTTGAGCTAATCTGAAGGCCACATGAAATTTGGAGGTCTGTAGTGATTGACTCTGCAGAAAGTTTGTGATCTCTGCGCATTATGCACCTCAGCATCCACTGACCCGCTCTGTCATTTTAAGTGGCCCATCATATTTTATTCCTTACATGGCCATACAGGAAAACTGTGTGATTTGCTCTGCTATCTTTCATTAGCAGGATGTGATACAGAGCTGCAAGTGAATGAGAGGAGGAGAGGTCTGCAAACTTAAAATGGTGCTTTCCTTTAGATACTGGGGTTTTGGTAAAGTTGTTTGATTTATTTTCTTTTTGAATTTCTCCTCAACATTGCTGCCAGGGAGTGTTGATGGAGTTGTTTTGAGTTGAAAATGAAAATTCTTGTCCCAGGAATAAGAGTTGGGAAACACATTGTATAACCCCAGTTATACAGTTCAGGTTGATTTCCTTAAAACAAATTCAGCACATGATGATAAATTTCAGTCACATATAGCACAGTATATGTGAGTGAAATTTAATTTGGACTGAAATGAAAGCACAGCTGTGTGCTGAATTTATATCTAGTTTTTCACTGTTTGTTGAGTTGGTACTCTGTCTTGCTGGTGAAATGAGAGGTATTTTCGCCATGTTTCTTAGGCAATAATGAATATTTACACAGGCAAATATTTGTACATCTCTAGTGCAAATATTTGATTTATCAGAGTGTCTGTTAAATTGATTGCCAAGGAAGAGGCTTTAGATGAGATGCATGGCTACAGTCAAACTGCTGATTCAGAGATCAAAACTATCTTTCAAGAGCATTTTTATATATACAAATGATGTCTTTTGAATATGCAAATCTCATTTCCAAATGTTCAAGTTGAGACACAATAAATTTGTAAATCTCTAATTTGTTTTGTCTAATTTGTCTCTAATTCTATTAACGTAATTCTAATTCTTAATTCTGTAAGCAAATGTAGAAATTAATGCCTGCAACACAATAAAAAAAATGTTGTTTATCACTGGGACACATCACCTTTTCTTTTAATTATAGTTTTTAATCATTTGAAAATTGAAGATACTAATTGTTGCAGTTTTGCAAGTGGACATTTGGATCATTCTTGCTGTGTACAAGACTTGACATGCTCAACAGTCCGTGGTCACTGTTTTCTGATCTTCTGAAAATGTGCCATACATTTTCAATTGGGGACAGATCTGGACTGCAGGCAGGCCAGTCAAGCATATACACTCTATGCATACGAAGCCACACTGCTCATGCACAATGAGGCCTGGCATTGAAAAGGATGTTGTGTTGACAGCAGCATATGTCTCTTCAGAATACCAGTACAAGCTACCACATCAATGGCATATATGCCATGCTGTGGGCACTGATGCACCCCCATGCCATCACAGATGCTGGATTTTGCACTTGTTGTTGATAACAGTCTGGATGGTCTTTTTCGTCTTTGGCACTTGGAATCAAAAGTCCTTTTTTTCACAAAAACAAGATGAAACATGGACTCTCGTTCCATCTCAGATGACTTCAGGCAAAGAGAACTCAACATTTCTGCACAAAATTAATATATGGCTTCCTCTGTGCATAATAATGTTTCTGGTTGCATTTCTTCCAGGAGTGCACTAGTGTTCTGAAAAGAAAGAAAGAAAAAAAAAACACAGTTAAATTGCACTTTTTAATTTATATAATTAATTATAAATTATAATTATAAATATATAATTAATAATAAATTAATTTAATAGCACCAATATCAAAATCAGTTAAATCAGTACAACTTAAATAAGGAAATTTGTTGCACTCATAACAAGTATAAAAAAGTATATTGTGACATATTTTACAATACACAAGTGTATTGTGACATATCACAATATTAATTTTATTTTATATTTCCCAGTCCTATTTGTTAGACCTTAATTTAATAACAGTAACATGGACTATATGGTCAAAAGTATGTGGATTCCTGACTCCCAGAATCATATATGCTTTTTAAACATTTCATGTGGGATATAGTCCCCAATACTGTAATAATAACCTCTATTGTTCTGGGAAAGCTTTCCACTAGATTTTGGAGCATGGCTGTGAGGATTTGCCCATTTGCCTACAAGAACATTAGTGAGTTCAGGCACTGATGTCATGTTAAGAGGTCTGGGGTGCTGTCAGCATTTCAATTCATCTCAAAGGTGTTCAGTTGGTTAGAGGTCAGGTCTCTGTGTGGGCCACTCAAGTTCTTCCTCTCCAGTCTTGGCAGACCATGTCTTCCTGGAGCTCACTTTGTGCACAGGGCCATTATCATGCTGGAACAGGTTAATTATTTATTCCATAATTATAATTCCAGTGAAGGGAAGTGTTATACTCTTGTCCATATAGTTTAAAGGGTAACAGCTCAGTTTCCATTTACTTAGTATTATAGCATTATTTGATCATTTAGTAGCTATTTTGGTAGATTTTAGCAGATTTGTGTAGCGATATCCACAGACGGTGGACTACAAGGGCTACCCAGAGCTATGTCCCTGAAACAGCACATGTGATCACCGGAGATTGGGAAATGGCAAGCTTCATACTCCAAACTCATTTTGGGTCACACAGCGTCTAAACATAGCCGAGGAAATCGGCTGTTTCGGAGTCAGTACTTGGAAAAAGGTAATCACAACATTGCTGTCATTATGGACAATGCTCGAAATATGGAAGTAACGGTGAAGGAAGCTGGACTAGCACCACACATAAAGTGTTTTGCCCACACTTTAAAGCTTGCTTCCCAAGCAGGACTAAACCGCGTAAGTTACAGATCCCCCTGCATAAACTCATCATCTTTCTTTTAATTTGAAGGAGACTAAACATTTTTTGTTACATTTTTTTCTCAAGAAATCTACACATTATTTTAAATTGTTATTCTTCAAAAATAAAAAAGGAATGTTTTCACTCAGTTATTTAAGGTATGGCTAAGCTGCAAAAAGTATGTACAAGAAATTCTACTGTCCACCTGATGCCCTTGGGGATTTCTTAGATGAAATGGACACTTCCATTTCATCTTCTCAGCCACTTCCCCACCGAAAACACTCCTCTCACAATTCTTGGTGACTTCAAACTTCCCTCAGACAGACTGCAGGCATCGTGCCTCCCTTCCCTTCTAAAGTCCTTCTCCCTGATGCTGAACACCTCTCCTTCTACACACAAGGGAGGAAATATCCTAGACCTGGTCTTCAGTCACCCAAATCCAACTACAAACATTGTTGTCACACCGCTCCATGTCTCTGACCATCATCTGATATCCTTCACACTTACCCTTCCGACTCAGCCTTCAACATGTAATTACCTACATCATTCTCACAGGAACATCCAGAACATCTCACCTTCCTCTATAACCTCCCACACACTCTCACTTCTCCCAGACCTAGACACCTTTTCCACACTACTAGACCTCGGCACAGACTCTTTACTTACTTCACTCTCCTCCTCCATCGATGACATCTGTCCCAAAACATCTAGACCCAAGAAGCCCTGTCATCCTGCTCCATGGCTATCGGATGTATTGCGCAGCAGAGCAGCAGAAAGGAAGTGGAGAAAGTCTTTAACTTGCTAAAGATCTGACCTCCTACCGTGATCTTCTCTCCAAATTCTCAACTGATGTGACCTCAGCAAAAACAGTTTTTTACAAGAATAAGATTGAGAACTCACACTCCACATCCGACACCCTCTGCCACCACACTGGCACAGTTTACCACCATGACATCAGAAGATATTCTGCAATTAACACAGTCATCCAACCCTACAACCTGTCAGTTAGACCCAGTCCCATCTACACTGTTCCAGACTATGTCACCTGACCTCCTGCCATACATAACTACCATCATCAATGGCTTCCTAAGTTCTGGACATGTCCCTTCAGCGATTAAACAAGCAAGGACCACTACAATCTTGAAAAAACCCATGCTAGACTCCTCCATCATGAATAACTACAGACCGGTATCACTTCTCTCTTTTCTCTCTAAAATCTCCCTCCACTGGCTTCCAATAGCTGCCCACATCCAGTTCAAAACCCTAACCCTCGCCTACAAGGCAAAACCTGGACCTGCACGCTCATACCTCAAAGCACTAATCACCCCTCGCACTGCACCTTGCTCCCTTCGGTCCTCCAGCTCTGCCCGACTGGTTCCACCATCTACCAAAGGCAAACACTCATCACGACGCTTCTCCGTTCTGGCACCAAGGCGTCAGAACAGCCGAATTTCTGTCCATCTTTGAACGACGTCTTAAAACTTTTCTTTTCCAAAGATTCCTAAACTAGGTATACTTTAAAAAAAAACAACCTTTTCTCATACCTGATTGTATTCTTAATAGACATCTGAGCTAGTATCAGAATATATTTGTTGATGGTAACTTTTTGTAAGTCGCTCTGGGTAAGAGCATCTGCTAAATGCCTAAATGTAAATGTAAATGTAAGAAAATGTGCATTGTTTACACTTCAGAAATAAAAAAGAACAGACTTTCATAACTGTTTTTTAAATTGTTTAAATTGTGTTTAAAATATTGTGAGAAAATGGAATTGTGAACTCAGTATTGTGAATCAAATAGTGTTGTGAGCAGACTGCTTCATTTCACCCTTCACCCTTCATAGTACACATGGTGTCCTTCAATGAACTGATGTCCCATTCTGGGTGTGTAACAGCTTTGTACCTGTGTTCCTGATGCCGCTGGTCAGGTCATGACTCTGACCAGGATTAAGCACTTACTGAAGATGAATGAATGTATTTGAAGTTAATGATATGATGCTTGAGTCTTTATATACTGATTCAGCAGCAGCAGCTGCATGTCAAAATGCAATATTCACATTCCAGGTGTATTTTACACCTGCTTAGAGACAGAGCTGTGCTTAGAAAGGTGGAAGAAAACTGTCAGTATGGGCTTAAAAGAGTCTCAAGTGACCCTGTTTCTTTTTATAGATTAAGTGATTCCTGCTACCTTGATGTCACCTGTCATCAGTTAAGCATTTGCAGACTTTATTTGTTTTTGTCTTGAATGTCTTTGTATGCTGCAGAATTTCCCTTCACTGGACCTACCTAGCCTAGTCCAGACATAAGTAAAACAATGCCCCTGTGCACCAAGTGAGCTGAGAGTTGGAAGAACTCAAGTGGCCCACACAGAGCCCTGACCTCAACCCAAATAAACATGTTTGGAAGGAACTGGAATCCTTGTATTCCACCCCTGGTGTCCTCCCCTGACATCAGTGTCTGACATCAGTAATGCTCTTGTTGCTAAATGACCAAATCCCCAAATCCACACACTCCAAAATCTAGTGGAAAGCTTTCCCAGAAGAGTGCAGGTTAGCAACAGCAATGGAGGACTAAATCTAGAATGGGATGTTCAACAATCTTATATGGATGTGATAGTCATGTGACCACAAACTTTTGGCCATACTATATAATGTATAGTGCAAAGATTGAAAGAAGTAAATGGGGGTTGTGGAGTGGATAATGTCCATAGATAGGAAATATGTGTGAACAATTTGTGTCCCCACATGGAGGCTGGGAAGGATGAATATGAAAAGTGAAAAATGTGTTTCAATTTTCCAAAAACATATTTTGGGCTGGATTTTGTGTGGTTAGTGAGATGTAGCTGGGCTGGAAAATTGTGCTGAGACCTGTCTATGCCGGTTAAAGCTATTACCTTGAACACAGCTGAACATGTCTAAAACCTCAAAACAAACTGCTAGGCTGT
Organism: Hassar affinis; assembly: GCA_025674545.1. Taxonomy (NCBI): domain Eukaryota; kingdom Metazoa; phylum Chordata; class Actinopteri; order Siluriformes; family Doradidae; genus Hassar; species Hassar affinis. Next base: position 10,870,376 of record JAOVYV010000048.1, on the reverse strand, counting down.
ATGCTGGATGACTGCATGTTGTTCATTCTCAACTGCCTACTCCAGGATTACTCTAAAAATTCACAATGTAGTAACATATAGCACAAGTCAAGTGTGATAACCTATTGACTTAAATTGTTTGAGGATATGTCATTATTATTGCTGTCCTGCTGCATGTGGGGCAGTCGTAGCCCAGTAGGTTAGGACTCCAGGTTGAAGGTTTGAGCCACACCCGGGGCTGCCACTGTTGGTCACCTGAGCAAGGTGCTTAACTCTGTCCTAACACCCCACTTAAGGGGAGAGGTTGTGTCAGGAAGGGCATCCGGTGTAAAAACTGTGCCAGACGAAGATGCAGACTTGATCCACTGTGGTGACCCCAATGAATGGGAGCAGCTGAAGGAAATATATACATTGTTGTCCTGCTCCACCAATATTTATATATTGATGAACCCCTACTGACTTAAGCATTAATGGGGCAGTGTTACAATTCATACCTGTCATGCAAAGACCGTAGTCTAATGGTTTTTCAGTGGTTAAGATTCTGAACTAGTAAATGCAGAGAACTGCAGCTGAACATAGTACTGCTGAAGGTGGGGCCTTCATGGATCTGACTTGTTTATCCAGCACAGCCCACTGATGCTCAATCGAATTGAGACACCTTGAACTGTTTGTAATTTTCCTCAAACCATTCATGAACCATTTGTGCAGTGTAGCAGGGTGCATCATGCTGCTGAAAGAAGCCACTGCCATTAAAGAATACCACTGGGGTGTACTTGGCCTTCACCAATGTTTAGGTAGGTGGTACATGTAAAAATAACATCCACATAAATGCCAGGATCCAAGGTTTCACATCAGAACATAGCCAAGGTCACCACAATGCTTCTGTTGCCTTACCTTCTTCCCATAGTGCATCCTGGTGCCCTTTTTTTCCTCAGGTAAATGACGCACACACACCCAGCTGCTCGCATGATGTGAAAGAAAACCATGGTCCAGTTCTGATGCTGTGTCGTCAGCATGGGCACTCTGACTGGTCTGCAGCTGTGCAGATACATGCACAGCAGGCTGTGATGCACTGACACCTTTCTGTCCTAACCAGCATTAACTTTTTGAACAATCTGTGCTACAGTATCAGACAATTTTTCTTGCAACCATTGACAGGTGCCAGTGTAATGAGATAATCAATGTTACTTACTTCAGCTGTCAGTGGTTTTAATGTTATGGCTGATCAGTGTGCATTTACATTTACATTTATGGAATTTGGCAGACATCCATATTCAGGGTGACTTACATTTATCTCATTTATACAACTGAGCAGTTGAGCTGCTAAGGGCCTTGCTCAGGGGCTCAACAGTGACAGCGTGGTGGTGCTGCGATTTGAACTCATGACCTTTTGATCAGTATGCCAAAGTCTTAATCACTGAGCTTCCACCGCCACTTATATATTGACACTTTCTAAAAATGCAGTAAAAACGAAATCTGAAATATTTTCATTTGTTATTTGTTAATGAACCGTTATTTAACAGACAAAGGGACAAAGAAAAGATTTTCAGTGTTTTCAATGACAAACTTTTTTTGAGTGTGTTACAAGCATTGATTTCTACATTTATTTATATATAACATCTAACATTAAAAACCTGTCTTTGTCCTTTTGTCTGGTAAATGATTTATTTTTTATTTATTTTTTTTAACTTAGTTATGTGTGTTTATTTCCTGGGAGAAGTAAATGGTGTGTGCATGTTGTGGATCTCCCCAGCTAATTAAATAATTATTTAGAGTATAGAAATTTTGCAGATAGAAGTAAACTAAGCTTTCTTTTTTAGACATGGATTTTTGCCAGAGATTGAGAACCCTAATGCAGCATTGTATTGTTCTAAATCACTTTAAATTAAATGCATAATAATAATAATAAAAACATGCTGCAGCTAACCAGTGTTTGAGTATATCACCACAAATGTAAATTCTCAGATATTCTTCTTTAACTGAAATGCTAAGAAATAATCTGTGTTATCACACTGGAACAGAGAAGTGCTACTAACTGGAAAATCTTACACATTAAAGAAGTATGGCTGAACTCCCTCCTCCAAATTTCCGAAATGTCTTAGCATAGAGCCAGGGCATCGTAAGAGAGAATCCTTTTCTTTTCAACAGTCTATGAGTCAGATAGCTTGCAGAGACACATGGCGTCTAGCTAACTCAACTGCAGACCTGCATGTCTGCTTTTGTCCCTCAATTTATGTTTTAGGTAGCATGCTAGCTTTATTGACTAGCATGCTGCTATCAGCTCTGTGCAGTGATATCTGGCAAAATGAGTTACAGCAGGCACTGGGTTAATGCAGCTATCACTATAAAGCCCAACATGTAAAAGTTCACTAGCTAATGATGAGAAAGGAGAGAGATTTTACTCACTAACTGAGACAGTCACATATATAAAGTCTGTCCATTATGTACTGAGAATGAAATTTCCATGCTCTACAGGGCTTATGCATGGGGATGGTGCTTCAATATCAGTTAGACTGGGATCTCAGATAAACAGTAGGGTCCATTTCAGTTGCATTCTAGCCTTTGCAGTGCCCAGGTGTTTGTTTTTGTGAAACCCTGCTGAAGTGCCTCGTCATTGGAACAATGCAAGTGAGTTTGGTGCAACGGTACACGATCAAATTCTGTGTGAAAATTGGCAAAAGTGCATCAGAAACTCTTGAAATGAACGTCTGTTCACTGTTTTTATTTAAATGTCTTTAATATTTGGAACATTGACAATATTGCCAACACCTTTCAGTTTTAGAACAAAGCCTCAGCTTGTTTACAAACCTGTATACAAAAGTATTTTAGTAAGTAGTATATCAGTATACCAGTAGTTTTTGTGTTATTTAGGTATCCTCTTTAATGTTGCAAATGCAGTCTGGAACACACTGCTGTGTTCCTTTTCAATGTGTATGACTTTCATTTTCCTACTGGAGAGGGGAAAATTCTAAAATCTTACAATCATGTAGCTTTAAAGTTAACATACACTTGCTATACTCTTTCTTTAGATTCCCATACTGTTTAATGTTCAATGTTTAATGTAATTGTGATTCCTGTGTTTCAGGATGCTGTTCTTTACAGATTATGGGAAAGTGGGCAAACTGGAGCGCTGCCACATGGATGGCACTAACAGGACCCGGCTTGTGGATTACAAAGTTGAGCAGCCAACTGCAGTGACACTCGACGTGATAAAGAAGCTGGTCTACTGGGCAGATGCATATCTGGATTACATTGAAGTTGTTGATTACAATGGCAAGAACAGACACATCATCATCCAGGGAAGCCAAGTAAGTCCCAGATGTCGTGCTGAGCTGCACTGAGTGTTGCGAAGCCAATTTGTTCAAGTGCCTGTTTCAAAATGTGTAGGTGGTTTAAAAGCACTAGATAACATGGAGATGAATTTACTTAGGTTTGTGTCTTCTCTAAAGTCATGCTATCTGGGTATTGCATCCATTGAAACCTTTTAAAGTTTTTATATTTGTATAAGATGTTCTCTTGGTTCAGTGTGGAGAGGAATGGTATGCTGATGCCATTTTTCTGACTATTTAGAGTTAATGAAGAACCACCTATTGCAATCTATTGTGTATTATTTAAAAACAGTAATTTAAGGCTGCAAATAGGGAGCCTTGTTTTAATAATCAATTAATATATTGAACATCGATTCTTCAGATTGTTTTTTTTTTTAACTGCCTAAAATTTTTATTTAGTCAACAGTTACAACTAGAGAGGTGCATTTCCTGAAGAAAATGTGAGTGTAATTGCAGCAAAGCAGTGACATTACCATCAGCACCATTCGCACTTGTGTGTGTGTGTGTAAGCACAAAGCTTGGGGTGGAAGATGCCAAAACATTTGCTTAGACTCATGATTGTGTGTGTGTGTTAGTGTTAGCACATAGTTTAGGGGTGCCAATACTTTTAATCAAACACATGATTGTGTATACAGTTCCTGGGGGTGTAAATACATTTGATCAAACTGGTTATAGTGTGTATGCAACGTGTTATTCAAACAGAAGTAGAAATGACAAAAAAGTAGAAACTGAAATGAGAATCAATGGTAGTGGATGGGAAAAAAGGGAAATAAAAACGAGTGTGGAGGTTAGCCTTGTGAATGTGAAGTCTATTTTGTTTAAGTTATCGACTGGACATTGAGGGAGATTTGACTGATTTACTGAAAAGCTGTTCATGGCAATTACAGTCCTAGCCTTCAGGTAGGAAGCCTGTTTATATGAGTTGTATTGTAAAAGCCGAATTCATTGTTTTAAGTGTATCTTTAAGCTGTCCATCATGGTGATAGTTAGGCTATCCATGTGAGGTCATCCTCAGATTGTTAGGTATGGTCTTTTCATGTAATGGTGTGTAAAATGCAGAGACTATTGCAAGACTATCCATGACTGCATAGCTAAAAAGGAGAGCCAGAAGGTATCACAGACAAGATGCTGCTCTGGGACATTGCAACCAGCCACTCCAAACACCAGCACATGCTATGCCCATGAACCCTCCAGCTCTGTGCCTTTAGCTAACAATAAAAACTAGTGACAAAAGGCTTGACAAAACATTTCAGCCTAGACTTAAACTCTGAGACTAAGTCCCAAAGTCTTCATTATTCAAGGAACCAACAAAGAGCCTGCACCTTTTGATTTGATTGATAGGCTGGTAGATAGTTGAATAATAACAGACTAATGGTTCACTCAGGTAGTGCAGCATGAGACTATTTAATTCATTCAGTGCTTTATATGTTAATAGCAGTATTTTATAATCAATGTGAAATTTGACTGGGAGCCAATGCAGTGTGGAAAAATAGCGGAGGTGTCACCATATGTTCTGATTCTACTAAGGACAAGACTGACTGCTGCATTCTAAACTACATAACTGGGGCTTGTTTATGCACGTACTGGAACATTCAGACAGCAAGGCATTACAATAATCCAACCTAGAAGTAATAGTAGTCTTATTTTTTTAACAATATTTCTTAGATGAAAGAAGACTATCCTAATAATATTATTTACATGAGCTTTAAATGAGAGACTGGAATAAATGACCACACCAAGGTCTTTTAAAGCTGCTCAGTCATAACTGTGAAAGGCCATCCAGAGCAACTATGTAATCAGAAACCTTACTTCTAGCTATCTGTAACAAGTACTTCTGCCTAGTCTGATTTAAGTAGGAGGAAGTTGCTCAGCATCCTCAAGCTGGTGGCTCACATCAGGCTTTGCTGAGACTTACAACATCAACAACAACAACTGTCATCTGCATAACAGTGGAAACTGATACCATTTTATGAATCATTTTACCCAGAGGTAGCTTATATTGCAAAAAAAAGCAATGAGCCTAAAACAGAAGCTTGTGGAACACTAAATTTTATCTTACTATGCATGGAGAAATCATCATTTACATCTACAAACTGATAATGATCAGTAAAATAAGATGTTACCCTTACTTCCAACAACAATAATAACTGTCCCCTTCACTCCAACAACATTGTATAGTCTACGAAGGTGAATAGTATGATTGAGATAAAGGGAAGGTTTGATTTGATGGGGGTCAGGGGTAGGTCAGGGGTTTAATAACTGCTAGTTTAAATTATTTAGGTACATGGCCAGTGCTGAGGGAAGATTTGAGCATTTTTAGAAGAGGTTCGATTGTTTCTGGTTTGGAGAAACATGTAGGTAAGGGATCTAGTAAAAGTTGATGCTTTTGGCAATGTATAATAATAAATGTGTTTATTCTATCATCTGCATGGTTAAATTGATAGTATGGATTTTATATTTTGATATTTTAGTTGGCACTTTTGGCAAGTCATCACTTCTATAGATGCATGCTTCTGTGGTGGTCTTATTCCTAATTAATTTTGCTAGAGTACTAAATAAGAATCTAGGATTATTTTTATTGTCTTCTATTAGAGTGGAGAGATATGTTGATCTAGCAGCACTAAGAGTTTTATGTAGCACAGGAGGCTTTCCTTCCTTGCTGTTTGAAATACTGGTCATTTATTTTGATGCCATTACATTCTAATTTGCAAGTGGTCTGGTTTAAGGTGCGTGTGATCGGCATACCAGGGTGCAAGTTATTGCTCTCTAATTAATTTTCTTTTAAGAGGAGCTACATTACAATAAAACTATGTGCAGTAGCTGATGTGAATGCACATTTGAGGTGGTAGCATGGTAAAGAACATATATTTTGACATATTATTAAGACAAATAAAATAACTAATTAAATAGGATGAGATAATGATGTGAGACAGCTTCAGACTCTGGAAGTGTAACTATATTTTCTATATTTAATTTTATTTATTATAAATAAATATTTATTTATTATATAATTTATAAAATGTATAATATTTATAATACAATAAATAAAAATAAACATTTATTTTATTTTATATTTTTTATTTTATTAATAGTGTATCAGGTATATGATTACTATTGTGATTGGGTCCTGTTACATAATGCTTTACTCCTACTGAGACTAGAATGGACACAAATGCTGTTTTCAGAGGGTCTTATGGATTATCAAAATGAATATTAAAGTCTACAACAATTAATATCTAAAGAAATGGCCAGGTTTGACATAAATTCAGCAAATTCACAAAGAAATTCAGAAGATGCCCCATGGGATCTGTTAATAATAAATAGTGGAATCGAATGGGAGAACTTATTTATTGAGGTTACATATATTCTGACAGTATAAAAAACTTTAAGTGCATTGAATTTATGTCCTTGCTTTTGTGTGACATCTGATATTTTTAGTTTAATCCATGTTTCTGTTAAACACAGTACATTAAACTCCAGATCAGAAATAGTTTCATTAAGAATAAGCACTGTGAGCGAACTAATATTTAACAGCCCTTCAGATGAAAGCTGCTGGCTGTGCATTCAATATAAGTCTAATTTTATGTTAATTACATTGCTAAAACAAACTTTCTTGGAATTTCTACATTTTTGTTTAGTTTAGGGAATTAGAGTTGCACACTATACTGATACCAGAAAGGTATCACAACACCCTGCCATTGAAAAATTCATTCATTCATTCATTTTCTTGACCGCTTATTCCATTTCAGGGTCACGGGAGAGCCGGTGCCTAGCTGGCAGCATAGGGCACAAGGCAGGAACAACCCTAGACAGGGCGCCA
>JAOVYV010000048.1:10839949-10851751 GCA_025674545.1 Hassar affinis | reverse complement strand
AGAGTTGCCGGCTGGGCACCGGCTCCCCCGTGACCCCGTAACTGGGAATAAGCGGTACAGAAAATGACTGACTGAGTGTGTACATGTGGGAGTGCAAATAAGAGGTGTGGGTAATATTACACTCACCCAACAATTTATTAGGAACACCTGTACACCTACTCATTCATGCAATTATCTAATCAGGTGATAGTGTGGCAGCAGTGTAGTGCATAAAATCATGCAGTTTTCTAAAGTTTTCTCAGAATGGTGCAATAAAGAAAACACTTCTAGTGAGCAGCAGTTCTGTGGACAGAAACAGCTTGTTGATGAGAGAGATCAATGGAGAATGGCCAGACTGGTTCAAGCTGACAGAAGAACTATAGTATCTCATATAACTACTCTGTGCAATTGTAGTGGGCAGAAAAGCATTTTGGAATGCAGAGCATGTCAAACTTTGAGGTGTTTGGGCTACAACAGCAGAAGAGGATGTGAGGTTTCACTTTTGTCAGCCAAGTACCGAAAACTGGGGCTACAGTGGGTAGAGTACAGCTAAAGACTGGAAAATTATAGCCTGATCTGATGAATCTTTTTATATGCTAGGGTAGGGTCAGAATTTGTCACCAACAGCATGAATCCATGGAACCAACCTGCTTTGTGTCATCATTCCAGGTTGGTGGAGGTTGTGCAATGATGTGGGTAATGTATTCTTGGCATACTTTTGGCCTGTTAATACCAATCATTCATTGTTTGAAAGCCACAACCTATTTAAGTATTGTTACTGATCATGTAGATCCATTCATGGCCACAGTTTGCCATCTTCTAATGCCTACTTCCAGCATGATAATGTACCATGCCACAAAGCAAAAGTCATCTCAAACTGGTGTCATGAACATGCCAATGAGTTCCGTGTTCTTCAGTGGCCGTCCCCATCACCGCATCTGAATCCAGCAGAAAACATTTGGGATGTTGTAGAACGAGAGATTCACAGCAATCAAGTGCACCTAAAAGATCTGCAGGAATTGCATGATACAGTCAACATGTCAACATGGACCAGAATCTTAAAGGAATTTTTTCAACATCCTGTGGAATCCATGCCATGAAGAATTGAGGCTATTTGAGCCCAAAGAGAGGTCTTACAAATTATTAATATAGTGTTCCTAATAAAGTGTTCGGTGAGTGTATATGGGCAGTATAAAAAGCATCATGGTATGACAACAATATAACTCATTACTGTGTGTGAAATATCATGGTGCACTCTTTGATTCTATAAAGCATACTGACATACTGTCACACCTTAGTATGGAAAAATAAATCACCTTTTCTTCACACCAGTCAGATTCTATATTTTAAAATGGCAACATGGCCTGATAGTACAATCATGTCTGTAGAATAAATGGGATTTCAATTTTATTTTTCTTGGTTGTATAGACTTGATATGCCAAAAAGTCAGGAACCAGTGGGAGTAAAAAATAAAACCTTTATTTTGTTTATTATTCTTTATTTTTGTTATTCTTTACAGAATGTGCACTGCAAATTCATTCTAACACTTTATGCATTTTCCCAGCTGCTGTAACATGTTTTTCAGATTTTGCCCAACATATTTCTGGTGATTTCTGACTTTTTGGACACCTTGTATATGAATATTAAGCTTGTATAGTTCCACTTTTGCTAATAGCTTAAAATGTTATTTGACTGTATGAGAACATACAGCGTTAAAGCCCCACCTCCTTATTTCATAGCAGCAAGGATGATTTTATATTCTGTGGCAGATCGGCCTCTGTGTAATTGTGTGAGAGTGATTAGTGTAGTTGCAGGTAAAGGGCTGGAGCTGCACAGTGGGGAAGGTGGCTGAGATCTGGGTGGGTGTGGACTGCAGCAATGCTTAGAGTGTTCAGCTCTGCATGATGATTACTGTCATTCGTACTCAGAAGCAGCAGCCAGAGCACATAGAGAGAGGGACTCTGCTCAGCGGGATAGCCGGAGCACACTCGTGTTTTGTCTGCCCAACATTTAATCTCTGTACCTGCAGGTAATGTGTTTGAGCACAGCGGCCTATTTGTGGTCATCATAATAGGCTCGCTTTCAAACGGCAATGTATGAGAGCACATGTGCAGGGCTTGATGGTTCAGATGTGGTTGTCTGAACTAGTTCAAATGTCTGTGGGAAGGCAGTCTTGTGATGTCCTTAGCACCCCATGGGGAGCTTGCCTCCAGGGAAGGACTCCAGTTATGTCACATTATCCACAATACAATGCCTCAGAAATAAGCATGGACAAAAAAAGTCCACTCTTCTGATCAGTCATGGCTATGAGTAGGATAGGGATTTCAACCATGCCTTTTTATCTGAAGCTCTTGTCACCAGAGAGAATAATTGCATCCTCTTGAACTAGCACAGATTGGCTCTCAGGGAACTCTAGCTTTTATCTTATTGGTCCAGGCAGTGCCTTGAATCCTCTTCCAAAATTAAACATTACAATAGTTCTTATGCTCCAACTTAATAAATGGCAGGTTCCTCACAATGTTGCCTCTTTTTTCTTTACCGTCTTGAGCTTATGCTGCACTGTCCACAAGACAAATTACTCCAGCAAGAGAAGCGAAGTGTCAGACGACTCTCTTCAGTGGTGAATTCATTTGACATGAGATGGCAAATGTTGTGTCTCCAACATCCTTCAAAAGCAGGGGGATGCTTAGGGCTGGAGAGAGAATTGTTCCCTGCTATACTCTGCTGCATCAAGGAGAAAGCCAAAATGCAATAAATACACATACAGGCACAATGACTCTGTAAAGATTTGTAGTGATCTGTTGTATAGCCCTATATTTGTTCTTTAGGTGACAATGCCTGCAGGGTGAATTATGGAGGCTGTGCTACCCTCTGCTTGGCTGTCCCAGGGGGCCGAGTGTGTGCTTGTGCTGACAACCAGCACCTGGATGGGAACAATGTCACCTGCTCAGGTAAACCATTTTAAGCCCACTTGCATTGAAAATATGCATTAGGACGGATATTTTCTCTCAACATTCTCTTTGAATGATAAGATCCTGCTTCTGTCTCAGAGCTAATATAGGCATATTATGTGAACTCATATCTTTTATCCCCTGCAACATGCCTTCTCTCCTGTGATTTGTGCCTTGATGTGACAGGTGATGAAGAGCAGCAGCGCTGCAGGAGCGAGCAGTTTGAGTGCAGGAATCAGCGGTGTGTGAGAGCAGCATGGAAATGTGACGGAGATGATGACTGCTTAGATGGCAGCGATGAGGATGAGCATGTCTGCGGTGTGTATCTGCAACTCCTGAATCTATGTCTAACCACCTGCTGTGTGTGAACAGCTAAACCAGTCAGGCTCACAGATGTGACATTTACATCACCTACATGTGGCACTGGCTCACTGTAGCATAAATATTATACTTAACTTAGTAACTGCTATCATGCTATCATGGTGTGGCTAGTTGAGGGATAATATAGATACAATCCAGATATTTGGATAGAAAATATAGACATACACATAGATATACACAGCTTATGAAACTGCCCTTCCACCCACATCAGCGTGCTGCATGAATTAATCAATGAGATGTGCAGCAAGTTCAGCAGTTTAGTATTAACTTAATTTTTCATCAGGGGAAATGCTACAGTGTGTTCATTTTTCAAAAAGATCAAAATTGCTAAATCGGTGTTCTGCTCTGTGAGGATGGCCCATAATGTGTCTGACACTTTATGGTGTGAATATACTTTCATCTGCCTGTTTAATGTTGTATTATTTCTGGTCTGTACAAATGTGTTCATCCTGAAGTGCAGGCAAATGCTTTATTAGTGTAAACAAGTTAGAAAATTTGGCCAATTCTAAACAGGTCAGAAGGGGACAGTTAATAATTATAATGTGTGATCCAAACTTTTTTTTGTGCAATTATGTACAGCTAACCACAGCTGTACCATGGACCAGTTCAAGTGTCCAAATAATCGCTGTATCCCCAAGCGGTGGCTTTGTGATGGGACAAATGACTGTGGAGACAACGAGGATGAGTCCAACAAAACTTGCTCAGGTAGGACTCCAGTCTGTTCATAAACGAGGATTAAGCATAAGAATAAGAATAAATGTAATTGTGAAGCCAAATGATCTATCTATCTATCTATCTATCTATCTATCTATCTATCTATCTATCTATCTATCTAACTGTCTGTCTGTCTGTCTGTCTGTCTGTCCGTCCGTCCATCCGTCTATCTATCTATCTATCTATCTATCTATCTATCTATCTATTTATCTATCTATCTATCTATCTAACTGCCACCAACAATAATTTATAGTAATTATAATAATAGGTTTTTATTCCTGCTACTTAATAAATTTAATATTTTTAAGTTAATATATTTCTAATAAGTTGAACTCTTGAGAATTAGCTTTAGAATGTGTCTGTCTATTAAACCATGACTGAAAGATTTGACCCCAGAATTTATAAGCTGAGAAAACAATCAACATATAAAAACACAGGGAGGAATATGTGGCTGCAAAGCAAAACAAAATTCAGCAAAGCAGTCATGTTAGCAAAAGCCTAGGCTGCATGAATAAAAAAAAACTAATAACTAATCTCCTCAGCAGTTTGGAATTTATTAAAATACAATGCATGAGAAATGAATAATACTTGCTAAACACTCAAATGAATTTCACTTCTGCTTTCAAAGTAAACAAAATGCCCTCAAACTCCCCATTTCCCCACTTACAATGTACTCCAATCTCCATCCATGTAGCAATTACTGACTGCAGTCAGGCCATTATCACCAAGAATCCCTTATCATTGTGTCAAAGTGCACACATCCATCAGAAGAAGAACAAAATACTCAGTCTAAATGAATGCCAGTAGCCCTAATGCCATAAAATTCTTTCAGCTGCAAGTCATTGACTCAGCCTAGTTTTCCTATAGAGTGAATTGTTCAGTAGATGATGCAGTCAACCTTGGCATTACAGCATGCTCTCCCAGCTGAACATTAACCCCTTCATCTACTGGTGATTTACTGTTGGCAGGGGGCAGTATATGCAGACCCTAGCTTTCTAACTTACTATCCATCAGCATAATAGTATCTGGATACTGGCATAACAAACTGCTTAGAGTTCAGACAGAAAACAGTTGACACAGGTTGTTAACATTTTATAGAAATGTTGCCTTGCAGCTGCCCCTCATAATTACAGATATATAGACATTTGACAAATGAAAGGAAATCCAATATAAACATTTTGGGCCATTATAAGCCACCAGAACAGTTTCAGTGGTATACTCTGGAAATATATTGTAGGGATGAACCCCATTCTTCCAAGTGATATTCCCTCAATTGGTGTTTGGTAGCAAAGAGTACTGTCTAACATGCAACAGCAGAATCTCTCTTTTCCCCAGTCAATTTGGTTGAGATCTGGTGAATGTGAAAGCCATGGTATTTTATTTATGTCATTTTTATACTCATCAAACTATCCAGTAAACCCTCATGCCCTGTGGAGGTGAGCATTGACATCCTGGAAGTGACTGCTCTCATCAGGAAAAAAATGTTTCATCCATCAGAAGAACTTTGTATTGATTTGTAGAGACTCTTCCCTTTAGGGTGACAAGTGGACCAAATCCATGGCAGCAAAATGCCCCAGAACACCTAGTATATGTCAGTCACCTGTAGCTGTCAGTGAAGCTGTCATCTCAATCAATCTCGCATCACTATTAACAAAAATCCCAACAGAGACAATATCTCTTATGACTCCGATCAGCTAGCCTGTGCTGACCCAGTTATATAGAATAGCCATTAAGATTATTCTTCCTCATCCAGTAATGCACGGGGTCACAATCCCTTGTTTCCCTTGTATGCATTTATTTTATAAATTGTTAATATTAGAGATAACAAAGATGGCTTTTGTGTGCCAATATGTTAAATTACTGATGTGACTTACATTCAAAAAAGCCACCTTTAAAATATCATAATCCTTACGAATGAGCACAACATGCCACCTTTCATTCTTTCTCTGCTTAACACACTCCACATACTCGATGTGATGAATCTTGTGGACATATAGGTTGCACATATATGTACTTATATGTGCAATATACTTATATAACTGTGTATACATATAATAAAGTTGTATGAAATATATGAGCATGGCAAGCAGAGCTCTCAACAATTTTGTCTCCATGAGTATAGCAGGCAGATTAAAAAATTATATTGGAAACATTACTCTGAAAGTCTTAATAAAACCTGTAAAAAAGGGTCATGACATTTCCAGGTATGTGACCAAACATACCTCCACCAACCAATCAGTGTTCATGTGAAGACTGGTTAAAGCACAGCATCACAGATTTGTAGTATGCTCTGTTAAGGTGTGCACTTTAGTGTGCTTTTGCACATAACACTTACCCATATGTATGCATGCATTAACGTGTATTGGAGCAATTCCTAAAAGATATTTCTGTATGATTTTACAGCACAGAGGCCATGATTGTCTAAAGGTCTGCAAACTTGATAACACCATAAAACATGTGTAAACTATGGGCTTTACAATGGGCTGTGTCTTTCAAATTACTAAAAAAAGTATTTTTTTTATGTTTGCCTTACTGAAAATCCTTAAGTAAAAGTACAAAATATACAGTGCTCTCTATTGCAATGGATTCATGTAAAGCCTGCATATTCATTTATTAATCCTCAAAATCAAATGCAAATGAATAGCATGTATTAAAATGGACCTGTTTGTGCCATAATAAGTATCACAAAAAATGTTACAAATATTTAAGTCAAAGTTGGTTGACTACTGAGAACAGTAAGCACAAGAAAAAATCCTTAGTCATGTTAGCATGTGATATCATATTTCACACATCATATAGACCATATGCTGTGGCACATATGTTAAAAGAATTCTTGTTGATCTGTCAAGTCAAACTCCTGTGTCCTTTGTACATTTGTCAAATTACGAGCTTTGGATTCTTGTGCAGCTTTTTCATTAATAAGAGTACATCAGAATCACTTATCTGTGACCTGCTTTTTACATACTGCAGTAAAACCTGTCTTATTGCCAGCTATAACACCCCTGAGCTCATAAGTGCTGTAAAATCAATGCATGTCTGGGGACAGGTGTGATAAATTCTGTCATGTCAATACTCTGACATGGCTTCAGTACATCTCAGTTCTTTAGTGTTAAAACATCACATACACCCACTGAGGCCTCTCTTGTCATCCCACCACAAATCCTTTTGCTAATTGCCTGCTAATGGAAGCCTCAACCATTTCCCATCTAACACCTTCTCAAAGTCAGGTGGGAAAATGTTGCTTGGGTGTGTGACAGCCTATGTAAGCTTGCCAGACGGTCCAATCCAATCATTTGCCATTCTTTTACAGCGGAACAGTGCCAGATTGGTCAGTTCTCCTGTGGAAGTGGTCGCTGTATACCTGAATCTTGGCGCTGTGACCGCGATGATGACTGTGGTGATATGTCGGATGAGACAACTTCCTGTGGTAAGTCGCTGATTTCCCTTTTAGTTTTTGGAAAATTGTGATTTTTGCATTAGCAGCACTGAGGTTCTGTCAATCCTAGCTGATTAGGCACTGAGTTTGACTCACACACCGTAGCTGCAGCTGTCTGCTGGATTTTTCTCCCAGAGAAGAGCTGCATATCAGTATTCAGAACATGGTAACCAAGCAGATTCCGCCAGCCTCTGAGTCTCTGCTTGTAGAAGGAGAACGTGAAATGGGGACTAAACTCAGATTCAGGGGCTTTTAAGCCTAAGGTGGTAATACAAATCCCTTAGTGAGTCTATGATCCGAGGTAACCACAACCACATCCTTGACCCATAGTGCAGTGGAGAGCAAATAAACCAGGCTGTTCAAGGGAAATGGTATAAATATGTGTCTGCTGTGTACTTCCCGTACCTGATTTTATAAAGCTGACCTTGTGATCGGCAGTGTAAATGAGCTGTAGGGCCTTCTCAAAAGGGTGTTGAAAGCTTCCTTTGGAAGCCGTTCCATTTGTGTACTTTTATCTTGCAGCAGGAATAAGTCTACACTGTATTATTTCTGTGTATTTCTTTCTTGATTTATAATACAGAGTGGACAGCAGTATAAAATGGCATGAATAAGTTGATCTCATTTCCTGGTTATCAAGCACAAAGTGAATAGCATTACCTTGAAAGAGGGAGAGAGGGAGGCTATTGAGAGGTATTACGATCAGGGGACACTGTGTTTCTCTTTTTAATCCTGCAAGTAATGAATGTTTCTCCCAGTAAGGCTCATAGGAGGCTGTGCAGTGTAATGTTTCTATGTCAGGCTTTATACCTCAACAACTTGAATTAATTTATTCTATTGGCCAACAATATGCTTGAGACTATAGTTGTTGGTTAGTGTCCTTCAGTGAAAGCATCTTATGCTAAATGACTTATGAGTGAATCTCCTATTAAACACCTGTCTTTTCTGACTGAAGAAACATGCACTGTCATTTTTAAAGGGCATGGACATCCTGGAATACTATGTGACAGAATACAGTAAAATAGTACCGATAAAGACCATTAAATGGCCTCCATGTGTTTCTTTTCACCTTAGAGCATAAACATGCTGATTTCTAAAATCTTTCTTACCAAGTACAGAAAATTGCTCTGAATGCAATTGTGCCTATTACCTCTGCTGCATCTTAAGCTGTCAGGGCAGTCTCCCACACAAACCGAGTCAGTGTAAGCAGTAATTAAAGTGCATGCTTGGCTTCACTTAATCATAATCAAGCCAAGCTGAAAGAAACATATTCTCCAACACATTGTAGCCTATGAGTTCTACTGCATGGTTGGAGCTTTAGTGCCGTTGCTGCACTGCGGATCAAACACCTGATGCACAAAGGCTCAGGGATTTCAGCCGGATGCTTATTCGTATTCCATCACAATTCTCCAGACCTTTTCTGTCATCTATTTCTTTTTTTTTGTGGTTCAATATATGTGAGCCTTTGAGTGTTTTTCGGTCATTCAGACATCATGTTCTGTTTTGAGTATTTGAGCTAAGCAGGAAAAGCACTTCAAAGGAGAATTAGCATAACATGTGGAACATATATAGCAGGGAAAAATATTCAGTTAAATAAACGTGATTTGAAAGACTTGTCTTCTTTGAACAATGATAGCAATTCTATCTATCTATCTATCTATCTATCTATCTATCTATCTATCTATCTATCTATTTGTCTGTCTGTCTTTCTTTCTTTCTTTCTTTCTTCCATGCTATCTAATAGCTATCTATTATTTAATATGCCACTTGGTTTCTTAATATGCCACTTGGTTTCTGGTTGCATTAAAGAAGCAGTTTTTTCTCAGGCTAAGGATAAAGACTAGAAATATATCACATGGTCTTTGTCTAGTTTTGTTTTGAATTTGTTGTCAATTTCTGAGTTTTCTGATTTCTGATTTTTGAGTTTGTTTTTTTTATCTCAGCATGGCTATAAAGACTGGTTCTTTGAGTTACTATAACCTTCCTTTCTTCTCACTCATTAACAAGGTGTCCCCCTGGAGTGCACCTGCAGAAAAAAATGGCCATGCTCTCTGGGTGGAAGGGATGGCATGCTTACTTTCCTCTGTAAATCACAATGACACAAGCCAGTCTTGGGTGTATGCGAGCTTGTGTATGCTACCCAGGGTGGTTTCCTCCAAATTAACCTAGCACAAAAAGTAAGGAAATTTGTGTTTCTGGTCACAAACTGCTGTGGGATGGCATCCCATTCTTCAACCAGCATTTGTCACAAATCAGCCAACGTGGTTGTGTTGGTCACTCTGGCACGAACAGCACGCCCAAGCTGATCCCAAAAGTGTTCAATGGAGTTGAGGTCAGGACTGCTGGCAGGCCATTCCATCCTCTCCTCTCCCAAATTCTGGAGGTAGTCTCTGATAAATCCCGCTCGAGTGTTGTCATCTTGGAGGACAGAGTTCGGTCCCAGACTGTGGAGATATGGGATTGTCGCTGGTTGCGGAATTTCATCTCCATATCTCTCTGTATTGAGATTGCCTTCATTGGTGACAAGCCTTGTTTTTCCAGTGAGGGAGATTCCGCCCCACACCATCACACTGCCTCCACCAAAAGATGCTACTCCATCGGTGCAGCAATCAGTATAGCGTTCTCCACGTCTTCTCCATACTTTGACCTTACAACCCAACTGCCATAGGCAGAATCTGGACTCATCGCTGAACATAACGTTCCTCCACATTTTCAGTTTCCAGAGCATGTGTTGCCGACACCAGTACAAACGGGCCTGACAGTGAATGGCATTCATGGCAGGCCTCCAGGCACCTGATTGGCTGCACCTGGTGGTACCAGAAGCTCAAAATGATAGCAATAGCAAAATAAGCTGTTTGACAATGGCCGAGAAGATTTGGCACTTTTTCATGGGCACAACCCACATTCTCAGCTCTACTGCTCATCCCACAAATGCATGTTCCTAACAAATGTGGCAGCATTTAAAAGGGAAATTAACAGGCTTTCCAATGGTATAAGATTTATTGCCAAGCAGCATTGTTACAACAAATAAATAATCTACCAAACACAATGTTCCTTACTTTTTGTGCTATGTTTATATTACACTGCATCATAAGCAGCAGTTTGCATAGACATGTTTGGCTGGCTTCACATTTCTCTGAGGGAGCATGTGTTAGCCTTTGCCCTCCCTGGTTGGTAGCTGACAGATGATAAGGGAGAGCTGGCTGGTGGGTGGGAATTGGTATTTGACCAAATTAGGGAGAAAAAAACCTCTAGAGACAGTCGTGTGTGAAAATCCAAAGAGATATGTTTTTGAAATACTCCAGCCAGCCATCTGGAGTCGCAACAACATGCCACTCTCAGCGTCACTGAGATCATATTTTCTCCGTTTTGATGTTTGATGTGAACATAAACCAAAGCTTTTAACCTGTTACTCCTTTCTCTGCTTTACTCCTGAAAACTCAGGAGTTAGCAGCCCAGGATCATTTTAGTTGAGACTGGCCTGGTATAAGAAGTGGGATTTAAAAAAAAACAGACACAAAACAAAGCAATCACCAACATCATGGAACTGTAAAAAAATCTGTTTGTGAGGGACTGTTAGCTTCAATCTCTAACTTTTTGACATGACTTTGCAGCAGGACATTTTTTTTTTCCTTTCTGAAATGAGTTGTCCAAACTGCAATCTTGCTGCCTCTAGAAACTAATCTCGCTCTTTGTCTCTCTCTAGTATTTCTACCATAACTTCACACTCAGCTGGTCTCTTTAAGTTTTTCTCTCACTTGATTGTCTTGTGATTGGGTTAGAGGAGTGTGAAACATAACAATGCCCCATAAGAAATCTTTTTCCCAGACAAGATAAACCTTGCAGATCTGTCTCTAGTAAACAGTATCACATTTTCTTGCTACATATGCAGACAGTAATAAAGGGAAGGCCGGTGGCTCTGTTATGCAGTGGGGGATTTTGTTGGTGCGTTTTGTGTTCCACTTTATCCTAAATGAAATTTCTATCCTGATGTATTTTCATATACAGGGCATGAGAACTCAGTGAAAGTAGTATGAAAATGATGTAAATCACATTGCATTCATAATTTCCAGATTCCAACCCAAATTTTTGTGGGGATATGGTTTCAAAGAATGGTGTTCATTTATCCAGTACATTTCCAGGAATTTGCATTATCTGTCTGTGCCAAAGCATGCTGATGCTGTTCTGGCCACTTCTTGGAGGTCCAACACCTTACCAAATCATTTGTTGTTTTTTCTGTTAATTTGTCACCTGTAGGTACGTACAAGGGTTAGACAATGAAACTGAAACACCTGTCATTTTAGACCACAATAATTTATTAGTATGGTGTAGGGCCTACTTTTG